>JACEII010000076.1:1210547-1303450 GCA_014332785.1 Antheraea mylitta | reverse complement strand
AATACAAATTTGGTTATCAATCGTAATTTATAACACATAAACTGTAAAATATAAGTGTGTATGAAAACCTATTGAAATGAGTACAAAATATATTTTATGTAATTATTAATATATTTTATGGATTGGTACTTTTCCTACAGTAAGATGGTAGTATTAAATATAGTATGACTTATTTATTTTAACATTATTCTGTACACTGCATTTTTGATATCTCCACCATTCTCTACAAAGACAATGTAATCTATGATAAATAGAAAGTAACCTATATACTTCTCTGTGTGTCTCATATTATCTCTATTGTTAATCTCACTGTAATCTATTCAAAGGTTAATTAATTGTGAAGTGGTAAATAAATGGACTAAGTTATTTAATTTAACTAAATTAATTGTTACTGGTGATGAGTTGTTGGGAATTGAAACAATTATTTCACAATTGAAATTGAAACAGGTGATGAACAAGTTGCACATCACTGTGTTGGTGACAAACCAATGCTCCTATCTGCAACATGATTTTCATAAAGACCACTTGAATTTCAACTTGTTGAATTCAATGTCTTGAAATATTTCTATTAAGCTCTAAGGGGCCATTAGAAGGTAAGGTTTTATATAAGTAGTATAAACAGTGTTATGTAACAAACCGTTGGTTATTTGATTTTGGTTTTAAATTGATATTGTTGAAGATAATTTAAAGTTTTGTTCATAATGTTTCTGGTAGAAATTAGAACATAATTGTCATAATTATTTTTCGTGTAGGTGGATAATGTGATAATCAAGTAAAATGTTTTACACAATATCATACTTATATTGTTTTTTTTTTTCTATTCTTAGTCTATGGGCAGTGTGGAAAATTCAACAATTCCCCCACTCTGATGTTGGTTTTTTAATTAAAAGCTTAAAATTTTAAGTTTGTTCCTTATGAAAAATATAGTAATAATAAAAAAAACTCATTAGCTAATAGTTATAATTTTGGAGGGTAGAGATAAGAAGAGCTATTTCATACGGTGGACATGGTTGAAAGCGTTCAGCTTTAAGTACTAACTAGTAGTTATAAAACTCTCCAAAATGGTGCTAGTATCACCAAAAGATGTTTAATCTGAAATAATGTTGTATATAATTTTAAATAATTGTTGTCTGAAAATGTGGAGAGGGATAGAATTTTTGTGAAATTTGATATTAGGTTTGTATCATTCTTGAGTGTTTACTTGCTATAAAACTTAATTGAACAATAATTAACTCTGTAGCGCTACCCTAATTTAGCACATGCTGACAGACAGACATATATCCATATAAAGAGATGATGGTCTTTTTATGCTACACTCCACAGTTACAATCGAAAAGGAATGGTTGCTGTATGGTAATTGGGTTTGTTTTTGGTGGTAGGGTAGGTAATAGTATATGTGTATCGATTGCAGTGTCCGTAAGCAAGTGGTGAACATTCCATCGTTCATTGTGCGACTGGACTCGGGCAAGCACATCGACTTCTCGCTGAAGTCTCCGTTCGGAGGCGGTCGCCCCGGACGCGTCAAGAGGAAGAACCTGCGCAAGGGCCAGGGCGGAGGCGCCACCAATGACGAGGAGGAAGATTAGACCAATAAACTTATGTTTACAATTTATTCTTTGTTTTATTTGAAATAGATCCTGTTTTAATAAAATAAATATAACTTCAAATTTAACAATCTATTTAATATGAAAGTATACATCAAATTATGGTCCATGTTCTTTTATGACCAAGGGTCAGAACCGCGTGCGATTAAATAACTGGGAGTTTTATAATTGTTTTGAGATCCCAAAATGCTATTGACCTTTAGCAGGGGTCGTCATTTTTTCGCTAAGGGTAAAAACTAAGGGTACTTATGCGATCAGCTGTCCGGCTGACGATTGAACGATTAAGGACCTTGCGTTTATGGAATGGGTAAGTATATTTTCTTAAATTACGATTTTGAGATTTTGATGGCACTAGCCATCTATGAAGTCTTACTTACCAACTCTGTAGACTAATCATTAACTGATTGCCAAGCCACTAAACATGTAATTTTCAAATTGAGGGTTAAAATATAGTATGTGTTGTAGTAGTTGGGTGAGGGTAGACAATCAACACTTCGTGGATATTTTCAATGTTTAATCGGGCAGAGCTTCGCCTCAGTATTTTGTGTATAACACATGTGTAGATAGCACAGACATCTTGCCTTTTCTAGGCCGAACTATGTAAATCAAAGCAATAATTATTTACATATAATTCTATAAAATAAAAAATAACGAACAAATTAATGTTATTTAAGCAATACAATTATGTATCTGTAATATGTTGTGAAATGTAGATCTGCGACATCTTGCCTCTTATAGGCCGAACTATGCAAGTCAAAGCAATTGTTATTTATACATGATTCTACACAAAAGTGATAAATAACGAACAGAGTAATATTATTAAACCAATTCAAACATTATGTACAATTACTGTTATATTATAGAATTATTCTTATTTATGTATCTTTAATGTTTCGATGTAAAAGTGTGTATGTATAGATCAGCGACATCTTGCATTTTATAGGCTGAACTATGAAAATCAATGCAATTACTATTTCGTCGTGATTCTTCATAATAATTTATGTAACACAAAATAATCGAACTATAATTCAAGTGACAGAATCAAATTAATGTTTTTTAGCAGAAACATAATATATGAACTCTTTATAATTAATCTTATGTATTTTTATTACGGCGGCGCTAGCGTCAGCGATCCGGTAGCGTAGTCTTGCTTCCCAGACGCCATTCAATAGCACCGGAGGTGGATGATAACCTATGCCTAAAAGAAAATTTGCCTTGAAATTATTCGTTAAAAGTGTTAACTCCCTAATTTCGGGGTGTAAGGGGTGTCGAGTAACATCTTAAGACTTGAGATACCCAAGCCAACCTCACCTGCACGTGGTGCACCCTGCTGATCAACGAACGAGGCAATGGCGATAGCGGGGTGGTAGGGTTTTAGAGCCCGACTGGGTCGCAACCACCATGTACATGGCGAAAAAGCCCGTCATAGTGACTCGCTTTTGCGCGTCGCGTTTCGGGATCAGCCTGTGCATATCCAGTACCAGGTGACTTTCGTCATTATGGCCGGCATGACAGCGGCGTCCGACGATGGATGATCTGTCTCTTGGTGGTCGCCACTGTTTTTGGATTGTACTATGCTTACCATCAGGTATAGTGCAGTCACTTTGTCGTGCAACAATAAAAAAAAAAAAAAATTGGACATTATTGCATTAGTAACGCAGAAAACAACGTCGTTGACAAAGTCGCGGGTAACAGCTGGTCTAAAATAAAATAACCTCAATTACTTTTTATAAGGTTTGCTGTCTACGAGTGAAAGTCGATCTAAGCGTTTAGGAGATAGTACTGCCGGCGAAGCCACTGCTAAGAGCTAGTACAAACTAAAATTGAATTACTTTTTATAATGTTCGCTATTTGTTGATGAAAGTTTCATGAAAATCGGTCCAACCGTTTTGGAGAGAGCATTGTGGACACAGGCGTGGTTAACACCTAGTCTAATTTAAAGTAGCCTATGTCACCCGTTGTAAATTTATCTATCTGCCACTGAAATTCCTGCCAAATCGCTCCAGCCGTTTCGGAGCTTACCCGGAACAAGCGGGCAGACACACTTCATTTTTATTGTGTGTATAGATAACAACAAGCATCATATTTCCACGGTCAAAAAATGAGAAGCAGTACCACGGCCGTAGCTAGGATTGTGGGGTAATATTGTAATAATATAAATTATTATAATTGTTTGTTCATAATTTGATATAAAAAAATTGTAGCGATAGATATCTAAATTTTTCCGAACATACTTTTACAGTTTGTGACATTCATTTCATCTGAGCAGTACTTAACACTTTTTTGCCTTACTGATGTGTTAAGTTAGCGGTTATTTCCGTAGCTAATCCCGAATAGTGGGAGATTGGCGATTTCGATGCTATCTAAGTAGCTGCATTTTAGGATCATCTTCTACCTAGTAATTATCAGATAAGTTGAACCTTTAGAATGAAAGTTCGATGTTAAAAAATGTCTGAGATTTTATTAACGGCGTAGAGGTTTCGGCTTATAGAACGTTAATATAAATTTGGGTGGTATTAGGTCTTTACCTATGAAATTGCCGTTTTGTATGAAAAAATTGAAACGATTGTTTTTAATGTATTTTTTATTTATATTAATCGAAGTAATCACCCATTCAATCAATGCATCTTTGCCAACGCAGTGGCAGTTTATTGATGCCCTTCTTAAAGAAATCAGCTAGACGGGAGGCAACAAATTCTTCAAAGGTATTTTGTACTGCCTCTCGGGTATTGAATTTTTTTCCCGCCAAGGAGTTATCCAAATTCTGGAAAAAGTAGTAGTCTGTAGGCGCAAGGTCTGGTGAGTAGGGCGGATGACGTAGAACTTCCAACCCCAGTTCTTGCAACTTGGAGACCATCTGCTGTGCAGTATGAGGTCGCGCGTTGTGCAGGAGCAGCGGAGACGAGCGATTGACCAATGCTGTTTGGAGATGTATCAGCATATCATCTTAAGCAATAAAGATTGAAATGCGATGAAAATGTAACACTAATCAATAAACAAATGACTACTTTCGGAAAAAGAATTCCATGTTTTTAAAATAAAATTAATTTGAAATTAGAATTCTTAGCCAAAAAAAAATTGAATTGAAATGGCCAGTAAGTACTGCAGAACGGCAAAGTCATAGGTAAAGGACCTATTATATTCAAGGCACTCTTAGTAGGTTTTTGCTAAAATTAGAGGAGAGCACGTGGACAGTGAAAGTAAGCGGCGCTGCATCTATAAAGTAGGCCCCTAAACGTGCGTTTGAGTCCTCAGCCATATGCACTGTCATGGTCGCCGTGTCCTGCAACGTAATTGACTGATGTTAACTTTATGTCCGCATATCTGACGAGATATACCGGCGGAATGGTTAAAAAGTCGCATTATTCATAGGGGTCACTGAGTAGTTGTTTCTGGTTTTAAATAAATAAAAAAGTAGGTACTTAATATTTGACCTAATTATCTTGAGAAACGCAAAACTGATATACACTCAATTTTAGGTGATTTACGCAAAGACAAACTGGTGTAACAAATACCGATGCCATGAAACACGCCTTGTCACGCACTCTGGCTCCCGCTCCACACATCCACCCGCGCCCCGCTTCCCATTATTCGACCTTGCGACATTTCAACAATAAGCGGTTATGTAATGATTAATCTTGAAATGTTGTTCATTGAACATAGGTATGATTTTTTACGTTTAATAGTATCGTTCCCATGCTTTTAAAAGTTTTAGAACACACTGTAACTAAGGTTCTCATTGTTGTTTATTAGTATTTGTTTTGATATTATCATTTTATATGTTAAATGTGGCTATAAACTATAACAGGTTTTAACGGTGTCACCCTTTAAGGAGTCACCCTTTAAGGAGTCACCAGGTATATTTATTGATTTTTGTGAACATGCAGAAATGTTAAGCAATTTTTGTATATGTCAATATAAGCTTTTGGTTGTATATATGAGAAGAAGGAGAAATATAGATTTACTATTTAGTATAAAAATACATATAATGAATTGGTAACATATTGATTCCAATTATTAATATTAAGTTTTAATAAAATTCAAAGAAAAACAGTCAAGTGATAAATTATTTTTAATATTAATGTGATTGTGACACAACGAGTAATGGGATTATTATTTAAATAATGTTCTTATTTGTATTATAAATTCTATTACCAAAAACATCTGTTCTAAATATATGCAACTTTTCGATTGAATGCACGTAGGAACCAAGAATAAAATGTTTAGTCGAAAAATAGGACGTTATAACGTCGTGTCGCGGTCGTTGCGTTTTCGTAACACGCCATAGATTTTTTACCGTATCTGTAGATAAACAAATGAGCCGTCACGGGAAGCCTGGCACAAGCGATACATCGAAATCGTTTGAATCGAACTAAACTCAAATTACACTATAGGTATGCGCACAGTCCCGAACTGACTGACTGACGCTATTGGCCTTACTAGGCCTTCACAGCTTCACCGGACTACTAAGGCGAGCGCTTAAGGCACTCAGCCGATTTTGTTTAAGTAACATGCTCAAGGGTATACAGCTCACCTCGGCTTGGGCTGTTACCGGAAATAACCCGATCTGACCTAGCTAAACTATGCTAAGCTATACATGTGTTCATTTTTGAATCATACAATTAAAATTGCATGATTCAAAAACACAACATGTAAATCGGAAAGATACAAACTAAACTACTCGATTCAGTTCGAATAAGGGAGAAAAAAGTAAGCCCTTCCACCAGTTTGTGTAAAGGTGCATGTCTGAATATCTGTGTGTGTGTATAATCGGTGTGGTGTGTACTGTATCGCGATAGCAACATTTTTGTGATCACCCGGATAATCTCGAGCAAAAAGATGCTGCCGAGATGACGCGCCGTATGTGCGGGAGTAAAACGTGAGAGCCCTGCCTCGTGACGCACGAGGGAGGGGTCCGCGACGTGGCCGGCCACGTGAATTGAAAAGATCGAATTTACAGATTAAACCAACGGCGCCGGCGCCGGTATCTAAAAATATAAATAACGACATTGTTTATCGATTTTAGGGGAAGATAGATATAAACACGCGAGTTTACTCTATCTTATATTGAGAAAAATTATTATTATTTCGAGACGATGGAGCGCGCGAGCCTTTGAATGGTAGCCGCGATGGTGGGAAACTTCGCGATCGCACGAATAGGGCCCTGTTTTGGATCGTTTGCTACTTCATCGTACGCGGAGATCTCCGAGATCTCGTGGAAGACTAAGAGCTGGGCTGACCAGTCCATACCAGATAATTTGAAGGAGAGGGCGGGGTTGGCCTGTGAAGGTTTAGCCGTCTGAGAAAGAGGAGCAGGCTGGGGTGCGATCTTGGGGGCCCATGCGGGGTGGAGGGGCGCGCAAGGCGCGGGTGCGGGCGCTACCGGTGCACGAGATGTGGTCGGCAAGTTAGGGAAGGCCTCTCTAGAGTTGAGAGGCGGAAGTCGCGGACGGGTTGACGCCGCAGGTGCCTTAGACGGCGAGACCTGCCTAGCGTAGCGGGGCTGTTTTGTACGAGGGGCGCGGGGACACCCGCGATAATTCGTAGTATGGCCCAGGCTGCGGCACAAGACACAACTCGGAGGATCGGGTGAGTCTTTTGTGCGAGGACACTCCTTAGTGGAGTGGTCGCCGAGACACTTAACGCACTTGGGTTTCAGGTAACAATTAAGTGCGGAGTGTCCGTACACCTGGCAGTTGTTACACTGCGAGAGTACGGACGTTTTGCGCGGCGGCTCTACGGTCACGCCGGAGAGGCCGCAGAAGGTCGAGAGATTAAATATTTTCTTACCCTCCACGGTGCGGTCGAGAATGACCAACACCATATCGTAGGGCATTCTAGTGCGCGGGGAGCGCATACGGTGCACCTCTTTGACAGGGAACTTCTGTTCCCTGAGGTCTTCGTATATGTCATCGCCTGGGATTTCCGAAGGGACTCTGCGGATGACAATATGCAGCATACGCTCTTCTTCGAGCGCATAAGTGAAAAAAGCAAACTTATTATCGCGCAGGAAACGCGTAAGTTTGCGGTGAATAGTAGGGGTAGCTACCTTTGCCTGAATACCCACGAGGGTACTCATGGAAGAGGTGAAAAGAATGTCTGCTTCTTGCATCAGACTAGAGATTTCGACCCAGGACGCTTTGTCCTGGATCGTGACAAGAGGTGGAGGGCGGAGCTTCTTACCCGTGACTGCGGGAGTCGCAGCTTTGAGCGAGATTGGTCTAGGGGGTGCGGGAGTCGCCGTTGGCACTTTCGCGCCGTCGACGTTTGCGAGTTTAGAAGGCTTAGCGTCTTCATTCTCGGACGAGGAGGGATTTTGGCGCTTATTGCGTGGTTTTCGACGCCATGTGACTTCGGTAAAGCCGTCGTCTGCGGGGGGATCCTGCTCCATGTCGGAGTCAGCGCCGGACGTATCGTCACTAGAGGAGTGACGATTCGTCAGCTCGAAGTCGTTTGATTCCTCGATCCTAACTAGGACAGAGGGATTGGGCACCGCGAAAGAGTGCTCGGCGCGATACTTCTTCGTAAACGCGTCATAGTTCTCTATTAGGGAGGGACAGTTGCTTCCGATGAAGCCACGAAACCTAGTGAGTTCAGCTTCTAAAAGCCGAATCTCACTATGAGAGGCCATACCCGGGCCTGAGGAGGGGAACGGGGCAGAGGAAGACATTAAAAACCTCCCTGCCAAAGGGGCAGGGGGGCGTGTCTTTTGAATTTAATGGACTCCGGAGTCCGGACTAAAAGTAGCACAAAACTATAAAGAAAGATTTACACTTCGCACAGCTGCGTTTCACGGAACTAATCGAATTTCAAAAGAGCAATAGAACAAGGTAGACACACAGGTGCGTTTCTTAGAAGTAATCGCAGTTCCAAAATACAATAGTCTCGAGTGATGAGTCACTCGACGGTACTGAGTTTTCGAAATAACCATCTGGCGCGCAAATACGTGCGTCCAGCGCGGCTGACGGATCGCAACTCATGCGCACAGTCACTTTCGCATGGCATCGCGTTGCCACGTCTTACACACATAGCCTGTATCGCCACGCCAACAATCAGGTTTACCCTCTCCTATACATGTTTCACATTAAAAAATCTTTGGGTTAGACTTTATATTTTCTAAACTAAATAATTATTTCAATGAGTTTTCTCATTTAAAAGATGAACATGATCACAAGATGTCGATATATGTATGTCGATAGTTTATATCATCTGTCGATAGTTTAATTAAATTTTATTTTGATAAGAATAAGTAACATCCCCGGGCGGTTTGATGTCAGGGTGATGCCAGTCAAGGCTCGACATAGATACGCGAAGATCTATTTGACTTTATGTATGGTGAGTGTGCAGTGTATGCAAGAGTATGAATTTTAGTGTAAAGTTACGCTGGTACTATGTTTGAACCGTCAACAACCAAGCATATTGTAAAACGTTGAATCGAATGTAGTAAGACATCCGTAGCCGAACCTAAGGGTATGGGCTGGCTGGCCCTGCCCGCACCTACCATGGGGCGGACGGTACACCGTATTCATAATGGATTTACCCACGTTAGTAAAAAAAATGAAGTAAAATATACACATATAGATCTTATATAACAATGTTATGATGTATGTTCACGATGCATTCTGTAACTACTGAATCGATCTTTATCAAACGTTGGTATTTATATATAATTTGGTTCAAATTAGAAAGAGATGGGATAATTTACATTTTTAATGATGGTCTCAATCTCTGTTAATTATAAATTAAATGATTGTAACTGTTATTAATTTAAGGTTCATCAATCTTAAATAGATGACGCTTTAAATTAGTTCGTTGACTAAAAACTAGGACCGATTTGTAGATATCTCATAAATGGCGCCACGCAAATGCTTTAACATAATATTACCTAATTAAATTCTAATATATCGTTTTTCCTTTTTTAATTTAATTTAAATTACCACAAGGTTCCATTTTGCATAAACTCTTTTTAAGTTAGCATTATTAAATAAGAACGACTGTAACAGTTACCTATATTCATACAATTTAATTTCAATATCCTTTAGATTATCGAACGCGATACCTGCTTCCGAAGAAAATGTTTAAAATATTGATTATTCTTTCAACACTTATATTAATTCAAAAAGCTAATAGTATTATATATCGATTAAATGGTGAGTTTACAATTTTCAATGAGCCTTTGTAACTAACTATTCAGAAGAGCCGGCCACGAAATCGATATAGTTCTTATATTTTTGTATCACAATCATTAGGTAATTATTCGATTTAACAAACTATGCACATTATGTAAATTTAGGCGTAATATTTACAAACGTTTTCTTACTCTTTTTCTACCTAAGCAGAGCTGACACAACGTTTTCCTTTTCCACTCTCCGCTATCACATGCCATGTCAGTATTTACAACTGCTATACACAATCCATCCTTACCCTTTTCGGCCTTACGTTCCTCTTATATCTATTTAACATCATACTCAATACTTTTATAGTTTGTTAATCGTAATGGTTTTCATCTCTCCTCGTGATATGTCCGTACCATGCTAACTATTGCTCCTCAACTTGTCTCTGTCTGGTGCTATTTTCGAACTTCTGATATACATACTCATTTTTAATCTAATTCACATTAACAATACACATACAATACACAACGTTCGCATCTCTGCCACATGTAGTTTTCTCTCATCCATCTCTTTGGTAACTCAGTACTCAGATGACTACAGTATAAATGGTCTCACAATACATTACTTTCATAATACACCTTACCTACCAACTACCAATAATAAGAAACCAGAGTCTTTTTCCTATGACATGGGGTCCTTCAAGCGTAACGTGAAGAGACACTTACACAGGGCGGCATGACAGCGGCGACAGGCGAAGGATAATCTGTCTCTCGGTGGTTGCCAACGTTTTTGGATTGTACTCTGCTTATCATCAGGCATAGTGCAGTCAGTTTGTCGTGCAACAATAAAAAAAACCTACCTATCTATTGTTTGTGAGGATAAGTGTTAATTGCAGTACAAACGGAACCGATTCCAAGGCTTCTTTCTAAAAGATCAGAGTTACATTACTGACAAAATACAATTTTAACCATTTATACCATAAGCTAAGTTTAAAAAAATCCATTTACTTTTTCCAATTCAAGTATTTGAATTTATTTTCTTCAGCACGTAACGTTTTTATATTACTAGCCATGTTCTCAGTTTCAAGGCTGCTTTAAGAATGATCAAATAGACGCGTAATAAATTTCATAGAGACGCTGCAATCCGAGTGTACACGAATTACTTGTAATAAACTGAAACAAAGTCCAAGCTGTTGCTTATGGCCGCGGCTTAAGCGTCGTTATTATAAATTTCGCGGCGCCTCAAAGAATCTGTCGGATTTTTTTATAATTTAATGACAGAATCAATAATACTGGTGACTGATTCATAAGGCAGGTCTAGGTATATATGACTTGTTAAGGTATTTTTAAATAATCAAGGGGCGATATCGTCCGCCGTACCCCCTTGTATAGTATAAACTGTATACCAATGTAAAGGTTTTAAAGTAAAGCTACTATTTCAATTGATTTTTAGTTTATTGCTAGATTACCCTCAAGAAGCAACTATGTTATAAAGAGTTTACTTAACTTTAGCTTTTAACTTGAGTTGTAAACACTTATTATTTATTCACAGCCACGGAATACAGTCGAATGCCACCTGTGTACGGATTAGATGATTACGAACTCTGTATGGCCGATCCTGAAGGCTTGTATTGCACGTTAAAATTAGAACTGATATCAGATGAGCCGAGTCCTTTACTTGATATGATTCAGGTAAGTAATTTCTATTTATCAACTTATATTTCCAGTACTGGATTAAGTTTCCCGAAGCTTGGTGGATCATTCCTAAATGTCTAGTAACTATTAGCCTTAACTATAACCCTGTATGACCTAGTGGAACATATCAAGACCGGAATTGATGATAAAAAAGCAATACTTGTTCTTTCACTGGACATAGAGGGAGTGTGCTTTCGATAACGCATGGTGGCCAGCCCTAAAACATCAATTAGGCTCCTACCTCCAAGATCGTAAAATCACCGTTAACTACGCGAGGGAAGCATATGAAAAGGGGATGTCCAAAGGCTGTGTCCAAGGATCCATCAGTGGGCCGACCTTCTGGAACGTCATACTGGACTCACTGCTTGACTTAATCGCAAAGGAGGGGGTATACTGTCAAGTCTTCGCAGACGATGTTATCATTGTAATATCCAACCGAAATACCGTACCCATGGAAGAAACTGCAAACAATATCCTGCAGCAGGTATCAGAATGGGGTGTTCGAAACAAGCTAAGATTTGCACCACATAAGACCAATGCCACGGTGATAACCAAGAAGCGTAAATTCGATCCACCCATTCTGTATTTGAACGGCACCAAGATAAACCTGCTGAGCGAGATAAAAATCCTGGGTCTGATTCTTGACAAAAAGTTCACCTTCAATCAACATATAGCGGCAGTCTGCAAAAAAGCAACAAACATCTACAAGCAACTAGCATGCGCCGCGAAGGTAACCTGCGGCTTGAATAGTGAAATAACAAGGACAATATACGTGTCAGTAATAGAGCCCATCATCATGTACGCAGCAGCCGTATGGTCAGAAAAAACGCTTCTCACCGGCATAGTAAAGCAGCTCAATTCTATCCAAAGAGGCTTTGCGCAAAAAGTGTGCAGGGCATACCGCACAGTCTCCCTCACATCAGCGCTCGTGCTATCCGGGTTACTCTCACTAGATCTGAGGATAAGAGAGGCCGCAGCCTTATATAAGGTTAAACGGGGACTATCACAGGACTATTTACCATCTGGGACAAATTTGGAGACGATTACGAACTTCGCGGAAAACCCACACCCAGTGGAACTCACTACAATCGAGTTTTCCCTGCACGAGAATCAAAACTCTGAAAAAATTAACCTCAACCAAATCACCGGCACAAAAATTTACACTGATGGCAGCAAGATTGCAGGAGCAGTAGGAGCTGCAGTCCGTTACTGGGAAGGAAATAGAGAAACAAAATTCTCACAGCACAGCCTACACTCAGCATGTACAGTTTTTCAAGCAGAATTATACGCGTTCTTAAAAGCGACACAGATGGTCAAGCTTAGTGGGGAAACTGGGGTTTCGATATGGAGCGATTCTAGATCAGCCCTAGACCTACTGAGTAACCCAAAACTATCGCACCCATTACAGAGAGCAGTACGAGATTGCATAGAAGAAATACGGGCAACTGACAGAGATATTCAACTATTCTGGCTAAGGGCTCACGTCGAAAATGCCGGGAATGAGCGAGCAGACAAGCTTGCGAAATCGGCAGCGCTTAAAGGCGCATCTCACGACTACGACAAGATCCCAGTGTCTTATGTCAAAAGAAAAATCAGGGAGGAGTCAGTTCAGATATGGCAGGACCGATACAACTCCTCCACCACAGGCGCGATCACGAAGACCTTCCTTCCGGACATAGCTAAAGCTTACCGGTTGACGAGAAAAGTGAAGTAGTCCGCTACTCACGTGCAGATGTTGACAGGACACGGAGGAATAGCAGAATATCTCCACAGATTTAAGCTAAAGGACGACCCAAGCTGTGTGTGTGACCCACAAGAGAGGGAGACAGTGTGGCACTTACTACTCGAATGCCCAAGGTTTTCGGCCACTAGGCAGGATCTCCAAACACATTTGGACATGTCTCTTGACCTGCCAAACCTGCATGCCATCCTAGCAGAAAAGGATAGCAGGCCCACATTCCTCCAATTTGCGGAGAAAATATTTCAAATAGCGGCCAAGGCAAACAAAAACTGCACGTCGGCGCACCCTCTACAGATGTCCACAATATCGACCCAAAACCCTAATCCCATACTCGGGCCCCAACTTACCCAATACTTGTCAGTGGGGCAACTACTGGCACACGGCGATAGAGGGGTACCAGGTATTGGAACCCGGGGGGTGGCACTCTTCATGGATAATAACTATGAGACTCTCGGTATAAGCTTCTGCACAGCAAGTCCCCGGAACCGCATTGCGATCTCGCCCGGTCTCGCCAAGCTGATAAACGGGAGCACATCTAGCATAGCAATGAAGCGAAAAGCCTTTGACGCTTTGCCCGTGACCATGGTAGCGGGTCTCACATGCAGGCTAGTGCGAATCAATAACAAGATTATAGCACTTCTTGCATGGGCAAACAAAACGCCGTTTTCACGAGTATATTTATTGCTATCCCGAATCAGTGACGTGGGATTAAGCGAACACATAACGTCTCGCAAGATCAGCGTCGACGCTATGGCAGTCGCATATGAGAAGGGGGATGTAGCCGATTTACTGGGCTGCATAAGCGCATCGATGTATCACGAGATAGTTGCCTACGAGAACAGAGGCACTAGCCTGGACTTCTTGTTACACGAAAAGTCTCCAGGTAAAAACCCTACCTACAATACAGGGAAACCAACTTTCGACCTCAGGTACGACGAAGAAAGTGGAGCCGAACGATTACAGGGAAAAATAAGAGCCGAACGAGCAGAGGCCACAAAAACATCAGGAGAAGGTGAACCACAGAAACAACTATCTTCAGAAATAACACAGATGATCATGTCTCAATCTCTTAAGTATACTAGTAATAAACAACAGGAAGCAATAGACCGTCTTCGGAGGAGAGCTGCAAAGGCTAAATCCAAACCGCTGCCACAGAAAACCAGATCGGACATGGGGCAAGTCATTCCACCCATTCAAATTCCTGTCACAAAACCACTGGATTGGAATGGAATGGAAAATGCTATACTCGAATTCAAAGCCATACTCGAAGCCACGAAGCCACTTACGTGTAGACAAATCCTAGAGGCCCACCATCTGGGAATCGTGGCCTTGAGAGATACTAGATTAGAGGAAGCGGAGGCGGCTATCTACAACAACGACTCTGCCCAAGTCATAGCAGGAGTAATGACGGGCAGCTACATGACCGTTTACAATTCCACCAGTGGTTTCGTACTAAGGAAAGAGAATGAGACACGGGAAGCACCTCAGCCTCAGATGTTCGAAACGCCCCCGAAGGATCCAATAGTAGTAGTCGCTCAGTGCACAAGAATCATACTGGAGGAAAAAATACTCGATAGGGTAAAAACTACCTCGAGGGTTCTAAATCCAGCAATGGTGGAAAGCACTAAAACGACACATAAGATCAGATGGACGAAAAGGGTTCCCGGCTGTGGAATGACTACGTGGTTGATTAAAAACTTCGATGTGGAGAGGGACGCTGTAGCGACTACCATAACCGAAGCAGCAAAAGACCTACAGGAGAAACTGGTGCAGGCACACGGCAAAAAAGCAGAAAAGCGTGCGCGCACCATTTGCGTCCATATTGGTGAATGGTTTCAGAGAGCATGATAAACGTCCAAGGTTAATCGTGGATGAGGCTCTCATGAACCATTTCGGGGCAATCCTGCCGGTCGGTTGGCGGAAGCAAGCGAAATTCTCCTCATTAGATATATGAACCAACTACCCTACATCGACCGGGAAAATCTATTTCGGATGGCATATACCAGACCAACGGCCGTAGCCAGTTTTGACAAATAGCTCACTTGCACTTACAGGAACCCGATGGATGTAGCCTATGCACTGAGTCAATTATACGACGGTATATATTCACCGAAACCGATAGTAAGATCTCTGAGCATCAGGGGCTATCAGGGCGAACAAATACCCTCACACAATAAATATATATCCAGCGTGCAGTTAGTGAGTTAGCGTTAGTGTGACATTTGAACGCAGGAGCTAAGCTGTAATATAATTTATGTTGATTATTTTTAAAGCACTTTGGTAATTGATGATAGAATATAACAGGCATACGTCCATCAGAAGACGTTCAATCAATTTATTTTATACTTACCTCGGATAAGGAATGCATCAATTATTCTATTACAAAAACGGGCAGTTCGAGCAATATATAATATGGGACCTCGTGAATAATTACAGACAAAATTTCAGGATTTCGTTATCTTAACTCTACCCAATACATTTTTCATAATTTAATATATGTCACCAAAAACTTTGAATAGCTGGTATTTGTAAAAGACCCGCATTATTTACATCAACTATAATACTAAACCTGCGGCCTGCCGGATCTTTGTAATTGGCCCACCCGATTATATTTTATTTTCAATTATCTTGAATTAAGTGCCCATCAGGAAAACGTTGAGAACACCGAGTAAAAGATTTCAGATATTACCCGACTGCAACGCGTTCCTGATGATATAAGAGTTATACTAAGCTTATTTCATCGGACAACCATTTTTCACTACATTAATTCCTTGTTAATTTGAAATTATGTTTTCTTATTTAATACCGAAATATTCCTAGTTTTCAGCCCGCAACACTATGAATGAAACGTGTTTGTGGCCCGTTTAAAAAAAAATTGGATATCTGATCTAAATAATACAAACTAGTAATGTCATGTTTCAGTCTCAGTAAAACCAGTAATAGTTTTTTTAGGTAATAGTGTAAGGTCAACAAAGTTCCAAAGCATATTACCGATTTCCCAGACTGTATGATTAAGCGCCATGTTAAGCAGGTTTCGTGTTAAAAAGGTTATATATAGAGTTATAGAGTGGATCAAGCAAGCGCCTTACTAGGACATAAATTGAATAAAGTATTTTTGATTTTGATTTCGATCAATAAATATACATCTCATACCAGAATATTATACCATACAGAATATAGTGTATCAGAAAATATAGGTTTTGATATAAGATATGGAAAAGATTGTTTTAGGTTTAGCATTACCTTCCTCGAAACTCACGTCTAAGTTTTTTTTTTGTAAAAATCTCAATAAGAGTCTCGTGACTTGTTTAATTACCTATTTTATTTAGATTCTAAACCCGTTACGTTCTGGAAGATTCGATCGCAAACGGACAAAGGTATCTAAGACAATACTGAATGGAGCTTGTCTCCTTCTATGCATATATAGAATTATACAGTAAATATATTAAATGACATGTTTTGTAAACAAATTATTGAATGTCTTCTAGTACATCAATCATTTAAAATGTTGTACACTTATCAACCACTAAAAATTAAAAAATCGTCGTGTAATTTAGTTATGCAAATTGTGTGCCTTCCCTGAGGAGAAGTGTCTTCGTTCTGTAATGAGGAATATGTTACATTATATACGTAATTATGTCTATGTACAGTGAACAAGGTAAAGAAATGGAATGTTTAAAAAATTAAAACATTAAAACCAAAGAAATACATTGTACAATTTCAGGAGTACTCAGAGCATACCGTGAAGCACTATAACCACTCCGTCTTAGAACGTGGTACGTGCGTTACTAGAACCTGTAAAGAATTCTATAACGACAAATTGGACCTAAAATCGACCCTTGAGAGATGCTTCAACGAGTCCCTGTGGCGTGACTATCGGTTGCGTGCAAGAGTCAAAGATGATTATTCTTGCGATACACATCAAAAATATACGAATTCTTCAATGAATATCACTAATGCAGACATAATAGTTGCGGCAGTGTGTGGTGTTCTATTGTTGTTGAACATTGTTGGGAGCTTGTATGATCTATGGACAGACAGTAAGGAAGGTATGTATTTGGTTTTTACTAGAAAAACATCTATGTTAACCTTTGCAACAGGTATTTATAGAACAATGAGACTTACTAATTGACAATAATTTTGCATTAAAATATTGTATGGGTTATGGAAGGTCCCATTAGTTGCCAAAATTTCGTTCTTTGTCTAGTCTTTGGTACTATGTCCTTGAAGATAAGAGTCCTTTTTAAAAGTGCTAACTGGATTAGGTTTACTGTTTCCTGCAAATAATAGGGTTTCTACTTTCAGCCTATTTATATTTTGCGTTCATAGCAATTATGTAATTAAAAATTCATCTCGATGAAGACACAAACAAAATAGTGTCGTTTTATATTTCAATAGATTTTGAAATCTCTCATCTATGTAAAAAAGAGTTCGAGTGAGGTTCATAAAAAGCAATGTTTTTAGTAATTCTAATCTAAATCCCATTTTAATTGTTCTTTAATGTTTTTTTTTATTAAGATTTCCAGGTTTTATACACTGAGAAAAGTTCAAATTTTGCCGTTCGTTTTTCGTTTTTTTTTTTATGATCTTTATATTTTACATCTATAAAATTTGAAGATCTAAAGAAGATATAAAAGTATATGTATATATTAAAAAGATACACCCGAACGAGTTTTTGTCGATGTTGTTTTTCCGAACCCGTGATTGTTTTGGTGTTCATAAGCGCCCTATAAGGGTCTAAATTGAATAAATTATTTTTGATTTAATTTTGTTCATTTCGAACAATTTACCAGAGTTACAAAATTCTTTAAACATATTTCTCCATAAATTCCTAATAATGCCGTTCGTATGTTAATTGAAGTATGACAATTAACCTATAGATGTCAAGTTGTTGAAATTATTCGAATTTTGATATGCGTTAAATTCAGCGGTCTTATTTAAATAATATGTTAACATTATATTCAATTAGAACGTATTATTACTATGGAAGCAACTGACTAAACAATATAATTAACGATAACACAGTCCAATTGGCCTTCAAATTATTCAGAAATATTCATATTGACTTTTTGATTCCAGTTAATGTAGGTACAGACTTTGCTAACCTTATTGGCCGTTCTGAATATGATTGTCCAGAAACTAAATTTACGTATGAGTACGTATTTATACTATATTTATAATTTCGAATCAATTTAAGGATAAATAAATGTTAATTTTAGAATTCTATAATATTTCAGATTGGAAATCAGCTAGTGTGAAGTAAACTAGTACTGGTTCCTGAAACGTTATTGGTGTTTTTCGGTAGCAGCGCTTGAAAGCCAGTTTTTTTCTTTATGTTTTCGGTATTTATCATCTTGGACCACATCATCGTTTGACATCAAACTTTATGTAACGTCAAAAAAAGACAAATCTTGTTAAAAACCTAAACGTGTTGACTAATATAATATCGAATGCATGTTAAGTTTGAAAGTGCCTTTGGTTTACAGAAATATGTTTTGTTTTATGGACAAAGTTAATCCAATCAATATTTATTGATGCTGTCGGATTTTCATATTCTCGTGTGTGTATTGTAATAAAGCGAACAACCGATCTTATATTATGAAATAACTAGATGTTGATACAATATTATATTTAAATCTTTTTGCAGATTGTCACTCGCGTATGAAAGTATTGTTGTGTTTCTCGATTCCTCGTAACTGGCAAAAAATAGTTAGTCCTTCTGCAAATAACGATCCAAGATTGCATAGACTTTATGGTATATATTCTTTTAGGTAAGTTTGTAAGATAAGTAATTGTTTAAAGAGAGATTTTGCCATTAAGTGTCAGTACTGTAAAACGCCGATGGATGTTTGCCGACACATAACTAGATTTTCATAAACATTCAAAACAAACTAGCTACAAGATTCTTTACCGGTACTTGCCTATCTTTTGTATCAGAAATAAGTAGTAAGTTAGCGTAACTATAAAGGATTTTGCGCGTTCTTGTATTCAGAGCAACAACCCGAACCGAGTTTCTCCCATTTTGAGCTTGTTGCTTATCGTTTGAGTGCTCTAAGAGCTGGGGTTAAAAACCTGGTGAAGCTGTAAAATTCTGTCAGGGCAACATCAGTTAGTCAGTTCGAAAAAGAAACATATAACGGTGGGCCCGCATTAGGGCGGTACGCATAGCTGCGCGTTTCAGCAGCGCTATATGCAAAATGATGTTTTTTGCGTGGGGTGCAGCGTTGTAACGCAGTGTCGCAAGCTCATTCAGTATTCATTACAATGCATATATTATTATATTAATACTCAGTGCAATTGCCCACTCATACACACTGCCCACTGAGGCCACGAATGGCTTCATTATTTCAAATGTACGCATTATTTTTCATGTTTATAAATCTTAATTTGTTTTCCGATATTTTAATCAGGTAGATAAAAGCCATTTTAGCTTGTGTACTTCAAGTGTACAACATTTAATGTATGTCTATAAAAACTTTGAAAAACTTCATTTAGTAAAAGACCGGCATAATCTATATACTAGAAACTGTAACAAACTGGTCGTCCCATATTACAGACTTAACAAAACCAGTAATAGTTTTTTAGGTAATAGTGTTAGGTTTTGCAATAAAGTCCCAAAGCATGTTACCGATTTGCCAGACTGTAAATTTAAGCGCCACGATAAGCGGGTTTTATTGTCAAAAGGATATTATAGAGTGGATCAGTATGTAAACGATGGTGGTGTCTGGAATTGACTCCACCCTGTGCATCTACTAAAAGCTATTGTACAATATATCGGAAATATATATATGTTAAAACGATGTACCCGATCGAGTTTCTTGCCGGTTCTTCTCGATGACTGGGTTGTTTCCGAACCGGTGATAATTTTGATGTTCATAAGTGCCTTATTACGGCCTCATAGAGTATCACCAGACTAAGTCCCCCTCAGCAGCGGCTCAAGCTAGGTCCGTTCCCTCGGCGTGGAGCTCTTGATTACGGTGACACAAAATCTTACATCACTGCAACAACATTACACACATCACTTCTACACGCGTGCACTCATACATACTTAGACATGAAAGAGGGAGATTTTTTACTTTTCCCTTATCGAACTGAACTAATTTAGAAAAATTATCCGACACAAAATACATGAGTTGTTGAGGTATGTATGCTTGGTACACATATATGTTTCAACAAACTCATATAAACATGAATATGTAGCTTACCTTAAGTTAATTCAGATTCAGAAGAAAGAGGTTGTGAATTACATGAAATCAGGGAACAGCTCCAGCCGAGGTGTGCCGTGCATCCTTGAGCTAGTTGTCAAAATAAAATCGACTGAGTGCCGAAGTCAGTACGAAAAAAAAGAGAATAAAGTATTTTTAATTTGATTTAATTTTCAATATTGAATTAATGATTGTTCTATTGTGCTTTTTAGTGTGTACACCGGCGAGCCTATTGTATTTCTTTACTACTAAGTGATTTCAATGTTTAGCCTCTTTATATCAATGTTACATATATATAGCTATATTTATATTTACATATATATAGCTATATTTATATGATTTCAGATGCCTCATATCATTCTTGAGTATGTTTGGACATTCGAGTATGACAAGTTATGTATTCGTTTCTAATACGCAATATTTGGAACACGTGAGTAGTATAACCGTTTGTTTGAGTGATTTGACTGTAGCATTTGATGAGGCAGTTGCATGCGTGGGTTTGCGGGCCTTTTAGGTTGTAATGTAGACTTTTAACTCTTTTAAGGTCATTGGCTATATTAATATGATTATATTTAAAGTAAGCGAGATATATCCGAAATAAACACTCTTAATCATAATACGTATTTAAGAATAATACGTATTTATTTTGCAAAAAAACACGAAGTAATTAAAAGTACTTACATTAGGTTTGTACCAAAATAAATCGTTTATTGGTTGTTCTCCGGCCAAAGTATCCTAGGATAATAGGTTTCTAAAAATCCTGTTAGAAATCGAGCTGAGATTTAATTTTAAGAGGTTCATCAACGATCTTCAAAGTTTTGCACGTAATTAATACAGATAACAGTTTTTTTATTCATCTGATCAATACATTTTTTAATAATGCAAACGGACAATTCTTATTTGGCATTAAATTTCCACCAAAGAAATATATCGAGTCGAATTTCTATTACCAATATATAATTTTATAGGGCCTTGAAATTTGAATTTTCCCTAAATTTAACATTTTTAAACTATTGAAACTAAAAATATGGACTTATTTTGACACATCCTAATTAATCTACATTCTTAAAATCATCAAAATCAGTAGACCAACGTCCGTAGTCGATATTAACCCACAGCTCACTTGAACACAGGAACCCGATAGATGTAGCCTATGCACTGAGTCAAGTATACAACAGTATATACTCACCGAAACCGATAGTGAGATTTCTGAGCATCAAGCGCTATCAGGGCGAACAAATATCCTCACACAACCCCGATACTCTCTTCATGGTATACACACAAGAGAATAAAGCCCTGATAAACAAGGGCTACGGGGTAGGGAAAGAATCGCGCGTTCTTACAAACCACGAATCCCAAGGATTGACCATCAAGTCGGTGGTGATCTTTCAAACAAAGGCAGAAGGATGCAAAACCACGATAGCGTTTCACATGTTATAGTGGCAATATCCAGACACACTGACACCTGTGTCTACTATACCGACGTGACTGACGACGCGGTTAGTAGGTTCATCCATCGGGCCGCGGACGCTGCGGTGCGGGATATTGTCGATTATAACCTAAAGATAGCCATAAAGGACCAAAATGAAATCGCCATAAAGGCAATAGCGTCATGAAATATTAATATATAAAATAATAATAAATAAATAAAAAACACCCAAAACTCACAGATATGATTTTTTACGTACACAAAAACGTTGTAAAAAACAAACGAAACCAAAAAAGGTGCGGACCAAGAGTCTGCCGAACAGAAGAATAGAAGAAATCAAAATTATATACAATTTTTTAAATCAAAATAAAAAAGGCAAGGCCGTAATAAGGACTGCCCACAGAAGTAAAAAATAAAAACAATGGAATTTAAAGTGTGTTCTCTTTTGAATTTAATTATAGGGCGAATTATATAAATTTCATTGTTTGTATATTGAAATTATTAATGTCTCTCTTTCACATCTGTGCACACTCCGAATAATAATTATTTATATACAGTTTATAAAATTATCACACATCCACAATCTCAGTACAAAACATCAATATTACATATACACAGGCTCATATATTACGCGTAGTTACTCTGACGCAAGTAGCATAAGCGTAATACGCTTACTAACATGTCATGATGCGTAGATAAGAAATTATTTCGTGTCAAAAAATACCGATAAACGCGCCTAAATAAATTTAACTTCAAAAGTATTTCCTTATTATACACACACGTTATAAAATAATATTTAATTAACAATATTGGGAGGCGCAGGAATGTTAACATTATAGTATTATAGATTTTTTAAATTGATAAATTTCAAGAAAACGTAGAGTTTAATCTGGTTGGAAAATTAAAAACAAATTTAGATCTCGAAAACATAGGAATTATTACTAACAAAGTCTTCTGCCACGTCTGTCTGTCTGTTCGCAATAAACTCAGGAACTACTTAACGGATTTTCATGCGGCTTTTGCTAGTAGATAAAGGGATTCACGAGGAAGGTTTAGGTATTTGATTTGTCAAAGGTTTTTTCATTATCAGGGCGGGGCAATGTCCGCCGGACCCGCTAGCATTATTATAGATACGAATGTGATTTTGCTTTTTACTCTTCTATGACTTTACAAGTGAACGGATTGAAATGAAATTTTGCACAGATTTTGTTCAGAAAAAGACTTGGGGTATTAACGGAACAAAAAGAGTGTGCTTTAGACCACACTGAGGTAAAACTTCTTTAGTGCCAATATGTATTTATGTATATGTTTCTACAGTAGAACCTCGGTAAGTTAAAATCCAAGTAAAATTAAACCGCCGAAAAAACTGAAAAGCAGAAAATAATAAACCTTTTACTTTATTAATCTTAATAAATAAGTTCTTAAACTATTGTAAGTATACCTAATTTTGAGTCGGCGAAATAATCAACGAACAAAGTTCACTATATTACCTTAAATTGAAACAAATAACCAAATGAAATTAAAAAAGCAATATGAAATCTCTAGCGGAAACGTGTGTGCTCGTTCCGATTGTTGTCTCGCTGACATTAACTTCGTAAACGCTTGGCATTTTCCGGCCAAGGGCCGTGTCACGTTGCAACGCCGCCACGCATCAAGCTTTACATAATTAATAAACTAGTTTGTTTGGCGCCGACTTGAAATTACTTAGGTATACTTACATTAGTTTAAGAACTTAGTTATTAAGATTAATAAAGTAAAAGGTTTATTATTTTTTGCTTTTAAGTTTATTCGGTGGTTTAATTTTTTGTTAAAAAGTTTTGTAATTATAAGTGACTAGCTGTTACCCGCGGCTCCGTACGCGTTTTTTGAATTTATAAAAATAATATTAAAAATTGTTATTAGATGTGTAAATAAGAATAATACTCTTTCAAAAATATTTGTAAGTATGACACGCACATCATCTACAGTAACGGATAACAGTTCATCACTACTATGTAAAACAAAGTCCTGGTCCACGTCTGTCTATATGTCTGTTCGCGATAAGATCAAAAACTACAAAACGCAACTTCATGTCGTTTTCATTAATATATAAAATGATTCTTGGGCAAGGTTTAGGTATAGTTTCTCTTATTATCAGGGCAGGCAACGTCTGCTGAACCCGCTAGCTTAAAATAAAACAGCTAATTAGTTACTTATTTGCCCGTAAAATTCTCGTTCAAATATTACTTGTAGTCCGGTGAAGCTGTTAAGACCTTGCTAGGTCAATAGCGTAATCATTTCTAAGAAAAAAAAAAAACGTTCAAATAGTTTCAGCTGTTTTGGAAATTACTCGGAACAAATAAACAAACAGACATATCGACAGAATAAAAAAAAATGTTGATATTTTTAGCACCACAGATATATGTATTCACCAAAAAGTATTTATTTTAATATTACATACACACACACTTTATTTTTATAATACGTAATATATCACAAAAAAATTGGAAACAAAACTAACGTACAATAAACTTTTTGAGGAGTGTTTGGCGGAATTTCATTCTGTCATGCAGTGGATTTTATATTTTATTCATAATTTTGTGTTACTTGATTCTATATTATGTTAAATTGGCGGCGTATTATGTAATTTAATGTTTGTTTATTGTGCGTAAGTGAAATGAATTGGTTTTGAAAATTAAGAAGATAAAAATTTACGAAATATTATATAGAGGATTTAGCGCTTATACCTTTTCATTAACTTAGACATAAAAGAAAACTGGCTAAAGAATACATAACAATTACCTAAATTGACAACTTCAGAATTGGCAGTATGGATCAATTCCTTCGCCAGTCTTATTGGACGAATATTATTACCACTAAACTATTTGAATAACAACACAAAATAAACTTTACAAATGTTTCCGATAGAAACGTACCACGTATAATTAAAAATTGAAAACAAAACTAACGTAGAACAAACTTTTTGAGTAGGAACATAAAATAAACCATGAAAATATTTCCGATAGAATGTTATCGCGTTACCATGGCAACGCATATAATACTGACATTAACACGCAGCGGAAGCTTAAAAAATAGCCCGTTTTTTTGACATTCTTCATTAGTGCTCAACTCCTGTTGGTTTTAACGTGATGATATGTAGCCTATAGCCATCCTCGATAAATGAGCTATCTAACACTACAAGAAACTTTTAAATCGGATCTGTAGTTCTTGAGATCATAGCGTTCAACCAAACAAACAAACAAACAAACAAACTCTTCAGCTTTATATATTAGTATAGATAATGCACTTTCCTGTATACCAAACTGAGCTGCAATAACTTTACTTTTTAATTCACTTTTCACCTCTTTTAATTTATCAGCGTATGTTAGTGTTGTTAATTTTTATTGAACTCAGATTACTTGATAACTTTTATCACACAGCACAGTTTCCTAGATAGTGATCAACAACTAATCATCCAAGTAATCCGCTGTCCTAACAACCGCAAATACAGTTTTAGGGATCTGAAAGAAACAATAGGTGATTGTGTATTTATTGTTTGTGTTAACAATTTAACTTGTAAACGCATGCAACCAATACATTTCGAGGAACGTTGTGTTTTGTACATTCATTCGAAATGTTTAATTGACAGACGGTTTATGTTACAGAGCTCATCGAAACATTTCTTTGAGCAACTCCGGGCTAATAGTGAAATTATTAGTTTATATATAGCGGTTGCTTATAATAAGTAACAGAGGTTCTAGGCTCTGAGGGGAAGGGAACAGATTAGTTCTGAAGTTATATAGGTTTTTGCCTTATTCAGGTATATACATACATTATATATACAAACATATATACATATATTAATTTTCTACAAATATTTAGATTTATAATGTGTATTACTAACTGTGGGCTATCTTCACTATCTTATACCTCCCTCTAAACTTCCGTTCACGTCGCCCGATCACACTTTTCGTAACGCTCTCCTCGCGCATTCCCCAACTTACTTTCCAAGTTAAGCGTGCTCAAAGACAATTTACTTAAATATCGTTTAAAGTATAAAAAATGTCTTTTACTACATTCATCCGAGCGAAGCGACGGGCAACAGCTAGTTATATATAGAGATAATCAAAAGTATTTTTTATTGGTTTTCAGATGTACGATAATTTATCGTTCTATTTCTTTCTTAATGGTACAATGGGCGTGCAAATATTTTTCATCATCTCAGGGTTTCTGTTGGTATATAATATGAAACTGAAGGAAGAGAAATACGAATTGCGATGGATTGTGTTACCGAAGAATATTCTACTGAGATGGTTGCGGTAAGTACAAGACATCTATCTGTATTGAGTTAATACGGCGTCGAACAGGACAAATACGAACAGAGTGTATTTCTTTTTATAAGTCGTTAAAAAATTCGTGGTTACAAGTTTTAAACATTTCACGAGTTACCGTTTTTCATATTATCTATACATAAAACTATAACTAGGCCAAATCTTAATCTCGATTAGAGTTCTGGTGGTCCGGTCAAGTTGTAAAGGAAAGGTTTGCCGGTCCGTAGTGTAGTCATTTCGAAAAAACATGATCAGAGTTCTGTCAGTCCGTTTGTTTCGATTTTTGATAAAATTTATTTTCTAAATATTGTTGAGTCTTGGAATAGTTGGATTCATGGTTGTGAAGCTACAATTAAAATAATTAGTTGTATTTGTGCCATACCACTTTATAGTACCCGGGCGACCAAGCCTAGCTTGGTTCTTTAAAAAACATTTTTAAATTAAAATAGTTATTAAATTAAAATGTTAGGTTTGCCTCATAAAATTAACATTATTTTACAAAAAAAAAAAAAATATAAAAAAAATATATCTCTTCTGCTGTCACTCGGATTTGAACTGGGATTACACGGATTTTTGAAGCAACCGATTTTCATCTGAGCTATTTTTGTTCTGACAGCACCGGCGAAATTTAACTTTATTTTCTAACCATAATTTTTTCATTGCATTCAGTTAACAAAGTTTTCTATGAATAAAATCTAGCTAGATCGATTTATCGTCCCCGAAACTACTTACATCCTAAGTTTCGAGGAAATAGAGGACGCTGTTTCCAAGATCCATAATCTATATATTAATACGTGAAGCAAAATCTTTGTATCCCTTTTTAACCGATTTCCCGTGAACGGGTGAACTTGAAATTGGGCATAGTTAAAGTTTTAATGGTGGGGATGTGCAGAAAGCTGTTTATTCTATATAAAATGCATTAGAAATACATTAAATTAATTAAAATATGCGCTACTCACACTACTGCTTGAATTTTACACAACATATACACACATGTAAATAAAAAAGACATTTTGGCAGTCGTCAATAACAACTTCAAAAAAAGTTACGAAGGAGGTTGCTATGCTCGACTATATGTGTTTTTTAACTCATACATTCCAATTATCAATTTTTACCCTACATTCAACAATGATATTATAACATGACACTATTATTGTAATGTTTATTATTTTTTATGGTGAACTCTCTTCATTTTTTACTAAAAAATGAGCCAAATAATACTTTGTATAATCAAAATAAGAATTTTGTTCATAAAAGTAATCCATGACTTAGACCTCTGCGGTTACAATGTTGCAATTCAACCTCATGTAGCAACAAAAAAGAATTTATTTTCAAAAGCTAATGGTAGTATTAAAAACATCTTTGCCTTGAATTCACCATTTGATTGTATTGTGCATCCATTACTTTTCCAAACGCTGATACTCTGGGCATATCACTATTTTTCATAATGAATAAACTACATTTATTTATTTTTTTATTTTATTTATTGTAGCACGGCAAAGTGACTGCACTATGCCTGATGGTAAGCACAGTACAATCCAAAAATAATAGCGACCACCGATTGACACACTGTCCATCGCCGGTCGCTACTATCATGCCGGCCTGTAATAAGCTGGATATGCACAGGCTGATCCCGAAACGCGACGCGCAGAAGCGAGTCACTATGACGGGCTTTTTCGCCATATACATGGTGGTTGCGACCCAGTCGGGCTGTAAAACCCTACCACCCCGCTATCGCCATTGCCTCGTTCGTTGATCAGCAGGGTGCACCACGTGCAGGTGAGGTTGGCTTGGGTGTCTCAAGTCTTATGATGTTATTCGACACCCCTTACACCAATATAATTCAATATCACCAAGAAATACCACCCACCCATGGTGTAGCGTAAAATTAATTGTAAATTGTGTCATGGGTTGCGATAAATTTCTTTATTTTCGTAAAGTTATGTTTGCTTAAAATTTGAGAGCTTTACCACGTGGTTTTTGTTTCAAATTAATAATTAACTTCAATTTTCATTTACACATACTTTTTTCTTTATGTTTATATAATTAAAGATCATGGCAAATGGCAAATAACTGAGTAGCCATGATGAAAACCTTCGAGTATAGAACCTTTGACAAAAGAACTCTAATAAAGTTCAAAATTTAAAAAATCAATTAACTAAGGTCGAATGTCGACCACTGGGCGCCCACTAGTATATAAAAATATGCAAGAATTGCTCGTTTAAAGGTATTAGATACATAGATATACACTGATATTATAAAAAAAGGTAAAGTTGTGTGTTGGGCGTACTACTGATTCGATTTTGAAAATTGTTTACCTGTCAGAAAGGTATATTATCCGTCGGTACTTTGAAATATTTTTTATTTTGGCATATAAATAATTTCAATAATTAATCACAATAAATGTAATTAAAAGCGGCAAACACCTTATAATATGGCATGAGCTGTTTAAGTGGTTTGAAACACAAGAAAAATATTAATTATTTTCAGTTTAAAAAAAATAATGCTTAACACCATATATTTCAATTTCCGTATATATGTCAAAAGTAAAATGAATATTACAATACTCAGTTTAGATGCTGGTTTCACGTATACTTTATAAATTCTTATAAAACCAAACAGCTAAATAAAAATGAAAATTTCCTGGAGATAAAGTTTACTTTTTACAACAAATTAATTGATAAAATTGATCAGAAGATACTACGAAATAAAAACTATAAGCCGGTAAAATGATTGTGTTGTCGGTGCCGTTGGCCCTAGGAGAATAGTAAACTGGCGCATGAGCAACCCAGAGGGTACTGGGTAGGTGTAGATGTAGGTTCTAGGATTATTTGAAAAAAAATTTCGCCTACCAACTAGATATGTGTTTAAGCGAGTTCCTGAATAATTTGGATTCACAATTGGAAACGGTAGGTGTCGCTTCAATCGGGTTCTAGTTTTTTTTTTAAGATTTTCGCGTTTAAAATACAACTGAAACCGGTAATAACCGATTTAGCGCAGACGAAGTTGCACGGCTCAGCTAGTGTTTATAATAAATTTGTAAATCTAACATGTCTGTACTTTTGTGAAAAGGATTTTTCAAGGTGTCTTGGAATAAGTAATATAATACATTTCAATTATTGTTAGCAATGTCTGTCTGTCTGTCTGAACATGCATCGTTGCTCTTTAGCAACTGCGTTCACGATAAAACCTCACCAAAAAATCATAGAGCATATCCTCGAATAAAATTTAGTCTTGGTTTCATTAAAATCACTTTACTCTATAACAAGTTATTGTTATTTTAATGATGACGCGACTTAAATAGGAGTCAAGATAGATAAGTAAATTGCTTAATACATTCAGATGATTTTATTAAACACGGTCTTTTACATTAGCTTTATCGAAATGATGATGAAATTGATTTTGAGCCACTTCAGTCTCATCTCTTATTCGTCTCGCTATCACTTTTTCCCAAACCTTCATACTGTGTGACATGAGCATTATTCCTCGATAATTGTAACAGTCCTGCACATCACCCTTATTCTTAAAAATAGGCACTATTACACTATTGCACCATTCATCTGGGATCGCTTCCTCTAGTAACATCTTATTAAAAAGTAACGTCAGCCACATCCATCCATCTACTTTCAAAAACTTCCATACTTCAATAGGTATGCCATCTGGCCCAACAGCTTTTCCGTTTTTCATACCATTCATAGCTCTTCTTACTTCATCCTCAGCTATTTCTTGTATAACGTCTAAATTTGATAGTACGGTCTCTGACTCTCATGTACTGTCATTTTCTTCATTCATCAGTCTTTCAAAATATTTCTTCCAGCGACTCTTTATGTACTCATCGTTCATCAAAACTTTTCCTCCATCATCTTTTATACATTTAACATGTGTAATATCTCTTGTATTATTTTCTCTTGCTTTTGTTAAACGATACGAATATTTTTGTGTTCGTGAGTTCTTTAGTGATTTGTACAAATCATCTTGAACTTTAGCTCTGGCAATAGCAACTACTCTTTTTGCTTTCCTTTTACATTCTACATACATTATTCTTTTATCTTCTCTAATCGTACTATATTGATCCTCAATATAATTCCATTCATTGAAAGCCGTTTTCTTTTCTTTTAAAGCCTTTAGTATTTCTTCGTTCCACCACCAAGTATCTATATTTATCTTTCCCCTTTCTTTCGTTTCACCAAACGCATCCCTTGCTACGATCCTTATACATGTTGCCATTTCATTCCAACATTCATTAACAGTTTCGCTTCCATATTTTCCATGTCTATCATTTTATTAACAATTTTTGCCCTAAATTCTTTCGCATACTCATCTTTCTCTATTAGATACCATTTCACTCTGGGTGGGTGACTTGACTGTTTTCCGGCCATTTTAAATTTTATTTTTAAATCTAACACTAATAAACGATGTTGTGTAGCTAATATCTCTCCAGGCAGAACCTTGCAATCTTTCACTATCTGAATACTATTTCTTCGTAACAAAAATAATCAATTTGGGTATTGTGATTACCACCATTGTATGTGATTAAGTGCTGGTTTTTTTTTGGAAAAAAGTATTAGCTATAGCAAGGTCGAAAGCAACTGCAGCTTGAATGAGATTTTCACCTTCTTTGTTTTTATTCTTAAAGCTCCAGCTTCCGTGCGCTCTCTCATAACCTCCAGACTCTCTTCCCACATGCCCATTAAAATCACCTCCGATATCGATATCCTCATTCTTTGAAATATCAATCATCACCCCATCAAAATCTTCCCAAAACTTTTCTTTTACAGCCTCATTACACCCAGCTTGCGGCACATACACACTTATTATATTTCTGTTCTATCAATAATTTTACTAATATTAATCTATCATTTACTCTTTCACATCCGTGACACATTTCTTAAGTTCATGGTTTAATACAATTCCTACCCCATTTCTCTTACCATTACTCTCACAGTAGTAGAATTTATATCCTATACCAATTCTCCTCGCTTGCGTCCCTTTCCACTTCGTCTCTTGTAAACAATTCACGTTTATGGGTCTTCTTTGCAAAACATGCACTAATTCTCTTCCCTTTCCAGTCATTGTTTCCACGTTCCAACTTGCACATCTCAACCTTAACCTCACATGTTGTGAAATACGATTTGGCGTAATGCCCTAAATACAATAAAGCATAATACTAAGCGTAATGGATGATATAAACGTATTGAAATAAATACATATTTTATTTACTATATACGGGATACGATTTAAAAACTAGAACTACTAAATAGAAATAGGATAAAATGATACTTCCTTTCCACTATTACTTCTTAGCAGTACAAGCGTATGGCATTACAGTTTATACAATGATACAATGATACGGACAATAAGTCTGAGTTGTTTAAGTTATGTTTTCGGAAATAAAGAATTACTTTAGAAAATAAAAGTTTGTTGTCATTTCCTGTGAACCCGAAAGTCGTTAATTAACATGTATCCATTAGTAATGAGTGTAATAATGACCAACAGAATTCGCTACCGGTTCATTTTCTGTATGTAATTAATGGTAATTAGGTAATGCGAGAGTGTTGATAATTGTAAAAGCTATCTTTTGATTGAGTAGAGATATTACAAAACCGGCAATCGACCGTGCATGGTAGAAACCCCTCATTTTGACACCGAACTTTTTTTTTTAGTTTCGATCTTCCCCGGCAACGAAAAATTCATGTGAAAAAAATAAGAAAAGTGAGCCACAACAGAAAAATTAGCGTTGTGCCAGAACCGTCGAATATATACTACTTATATATTTTAGGTATTTTGAAAAGTCCACTATTTACCATTCCAAATCTTATCAAAATCACATGGACACTTCAGTTATGTTTATATAATTTCTTTATACAGGTTTAGTGTGCCCTACGCATTCGCTCTAGCAGTAACAATGACTTGGCAAAGGTTCACCGGTTCAGGATCAATATGGGATGTACGTATCTTGAACAATATTTTAAAGTTTAATAAAACCTCTTAAACGGCTGTCATCATCATCGTCATCGGCCTGTCAGAACTACTGCAGGGCTATAATTCTCTTCCTGATGAAGTTTAGGGGCATAATAATTACACCAGCCCATGATAAAATGTGTGATTTCACACCCACGTGAACTAACAGTGATTGCATTGTTGCGTTTCGTTCGATCAGTGAGAGCGTCGGAGGCCCACCTTCCTCTCCTTCCTTCCTCCCTCTATTCCCTTCCCCCCAAACACAGGCTGGCAACGCAATTGCGACCCCCCTGGTGTTGCTAGTGTCTATGGACGGCAGTGATTACTTAACATTAGGTGACCCGTTTCTTCGTTTGCCTCCTATAATATAAAAAAGGAACATTTCTCATGTTCACGTTTCCTTACGCTGTATATCTTCACCGTCAGCCGATAGTGTTACCAATTTAAATAAGTAAATGTATGGAAATTTCGAAAAATTCGTTGGTACATGCCGAGGTCCGAACCTGCGGACATCGGATTGATATTCCTCCGGTCAAAGCACTACACCACAACGACCTCTGTAACGGTTATCTTGACGTATATATGCTATATAATCACCAATCATCTGCGTTTATAATTTGACATGGGTATTTTATCAACAATGTATATTTTGATTGAATTATATTATACTTAAATTCGCAGCTATTTGTGATGCGAGAAGTAAATGACTGTCGGCAGACCTGGTGGCAACATCTACTGTATATCAATAACTATATTCCGATATCGTCCTGTTACCCGCAATCGTGGTTAGTGGTTTAGTTGTAAATTATTATTTAATTAGTACCTCAGATACTGAAACTCAGCTGAAATTTAAATCAAGAATATTGAATTTAGGCTCTGAGAAAGCGCTTATGAACCTTAAAGCTACCACCGGTTCGGACAAACGATTCACTCAACGAGAAGAATCGGCAGTAAACTAGATCTGCTTTATCTTATCTATGATACATATTTTTGCAAACAGAGTTGTTGCATTCGTTTTTGGGAGATGCACAGTAATTGGCGTCATTTTCAGACGTCACTATATTTTTTTAGACATTAAAAACCGCTTGGCATCGCGCTTGAACCCACTATCCGGCAAATCGGTAATTTGCCTTGGGACTTTCTTATAAAATTTAACACTAAATCTAAACAAAAAAAAAACTGTTACTAATCATAGTGAGCCTGAAACATGGCATGACGAATTTGTTATTATTTCTCGTATTTGTCTTTTACCAAAACTAGGTTATCAAAGTTTTTGCGGAAATACATTGTATTATCAAAGGTGTACTGAAATATTGAGAGTTTCCTTAGAGCATTACCTACTTTTGCTGACAGGTGGGAGCAAGCGGTCCCGAATTACAGAAATTCTACTAACGTAATACTTTATCTGTTTCTTATCAGAATACGTTCAGTAGTTTTTTTAGTAGTGTGAAAGAGTAACGGCGTCCAGCCATTATCAAACTTCATTATTTTATTATTAAAGAGAATTGCGTTCATATATCTTTGGACAGCGCGTGTTTCTAATTATTAAGACTAACGAGTTACCTCATCTTTAGGTACTTGGCCGCAGACTTGCAGTGTTATATCATCGGCTTGATAGTTTATCTCGGCTGTCGGAGCATCAGGTCCAGGGTCATAGTATTATCTGTACTAGGTGTAATTGGAGTTATATCACCTGCCATCCACATCTACTTCCAGGACTTGGACGGAGCTCCTTTAATGACACCAACGTAAGCTTTATATATCTTCTTTTTAAGTGTTCATGTATCCCGATTAAGCCTCCCACGGCAGCGGCTCAAGCCTAGGTTCGATCCCTCGGTAGGGAGCCCTTGACTGCGTTGCTTGCGCGATACGGTGACACACAAATATACATCACCACTACAACACTACACGATCACCCCCACACACGTGCACGCTTACACGCTTACACGTGAAAGTGAAAGGGTTTTCTCTTTTTTCCCTTATCGAACTGAAAAACTCTCAATTTTCCGATAATAAATATATGGAGGAGTTGATGAGGCGTGTATACTTGGTACACATATACGTTTCAACAACTCATACATATATGAATAGTTAGCTAGGTTAGCTAAGATAGGTCGCGATTTTGCATGCAACAGGCAACGGCCAAGCCGAGGTGTGCCGTGCACCCTTGAGCTGGTTGCCAAAATAAAATCGGCTGAGTACCTTAAGCGCTCGCCTTAGTAGTCCGGTGAAGCTGTTAAGACCTTGCTGGGTCAATAGCGTAGTTATTTCTAAAAAAAAAGTGTTCATGTACAAGTACGGGAAAAACTTGAAGTTAAATGATTACACTACACTTGGAGAATAATAATTGTGACTAAATCTTTAAATATTAAAGACACTTTGAGATACTCTGACTCACTATGAGAGACTTCTAGAAATATTAAGTCAGTTTGATAAACGTTGTATAGGAAGTTAATTTAGTAGAACATGTATCCACCACTCACCCGCACTAGGAGATCCTCTTCTTCGGGCTACCCCGGCGTAGTTCGTGGCTTAGTTCGCTGATTTTAAACCAGGACACAAGTTTGAACTGACACTAAGTACGTTTAGCTGTTTGTTAGATATGTATCGGCCTTGCAATTGTTCACTAATACAGATCGCTCAGAGCGGTAATTTTTTCTCGTTGATATATTCAAAAGTGAAAGTTAGTTATCTTAGATGGCAGCACTTGTGTATGTTTTAACGGTGCGTTCAAGAAAGTTGTGAGCAGATACATGCCTTTTTAATCAATAAAAGTAATAACGAAAAAGATTTGTGCTCGCATATAGATTAGTATAGATAATAATATAAGTATCTACAATGTACATAAGTACGGAACATACGTCATTTCGAGAAACTTTCCAGTGTTCATTCAAAAGAGAAACTAAAAATTAATTCGTTTAAAACCACTTAATAATTCAGTACTTTCACACAATATAGCTAACATATTACAGCCCTTAGTAGATTAACATTTCAGTTGACAGCGCGGAAAGGAATTAACGCAAGATACACGTCTATAGGTATTTTTTGAACTTTTACAGAATTACTAGCAACGCCCTTGTTAATTATCCGACATTAGACATTCTACATAGGATGACCCACACTAATATCTTGGCATATGTGGTCGGCATGAGCCTCGGTTATCTGGTCTACTATTGCCAACAGAATAAATTTAACATTCAAAAATACAAGGTATGTAAAATCTTATCAGTTGGATTTAGGGAGTAATGAAGCTGCTTTTAGAAATTATGATATCGCCAAGTAATTGTCATCAGAAACGAATCATCTCAATTTCGATCGCTTTATAAGGCAATGTTACTTACGGCTAGACGCTAGTCATAGTATAAAAAGAATGTGGTGTCGTGGGACACCAGATAGGAACGAAGTTCTTTCTGCTGTAAAAAAAAAAAATCGTGCTCAATATTTATGTAATCGTAATTCAAATTATCAATTAAAATAACAAAATATGTCTCTTTATTTTTGTTTGACAACATAAAATTACATAGAAATAGAAATAATTACAAAAAAGGAGAAAGAGAAAGGTATTATACACTACTCGCTTGTGTATACGACTGTCGCGCCTGCGCACGTCTCATTTAACGGTTTTATTCCACGCACTCTTCGTTACGGTTTTACTATCACATTTTTTTCAGTTCGGTCGCGCAGCAAAATCCCTATCTCCTCCAAGCCTGCCGTAAGGAACTGCGTTCCAATAATATAGTAGTAGAAATGTCTGTCTGTTTGTATAAACATGCATCATTGCTAAAGTACTGCGTTCACTATGAAACCTCATCAAGAAAACCATAAAGCATATCCTCGGGTAACGTTTAGTCTTACTTTCATTAATATCGGTTCACTCTATCAAAAGTTACCGTACTTTTAATAACGAAAGAGATGCTTTTTAACTTAAAACAAGGTCTTCGCATATTTATTTATCTGACTAGTATTTTTTAATTTTTTTATAGGTTTTATAGGCGTTTGAGCACAATCTTGTGATGTTTTTTTTTTCTATTCTGCAGACTCTTGGTCCGCACTTTATTAAATCGTATCCGTGTCAAAAATTGTTTTATTTTTTTAAATCCATTTATTTAATTTTATTCAACTGTTTTCGGATAAATGACGTTATTCTTATATGATGTTAAATTACGGCGTAGGTTATTATGGTAAACATACTAATCTTACTCGGGAACTGGCTCTCAAGTGCAGTTATCGGAACACACTACAGCTAACAAGCTAAAGTAGTTTACATAATATTGTCTCTTCTGTGTTGTCTTTTTATTCAGAAATATCGCGTCTTATATTGGAGTTTAATACCTGCCAGCATCAGCGTTCTCCTCCCAGCAAAAATATTCTACATGGATGTACCCAGCACTTCAATTTGGCTGAGAATTCTATACGGGTCTCTTGCGAAACCTGTTTACATTTCAGTTATAAGCACATTTTTGTTTGGGCTTATATTTGAATACGAAAGTAAGTTATGTTTATCGATTTATGTATATTTATGTATTACTATGTAGCACGCCTTATTTCGTATTGGAAGATGTCGCAGAAAAACATTTCACCGGAATGTATCGCGTACGTGTTAATACTGGTTCTGTATGTTTTGATAAAGAATTAAGAAAATGTTACTAACGTGGTCATTTTGTATCGTTTAGCAATTGATTAGTGTTTATTGTTCTCTGTCGCACGATAATAAATTAGTTTAAAAAAAATGAGCTGTCACGGAACGCCTGGCAGATGTGAAACATCGAAATTGTTTTATATAAGTTATATGCCTAAATGAACAGACCACGTCAGGAATCACAATTGCATGGCACAATGAAAAGATAAAGCGTTACAGATTTGTTCCATAAAATAATGACTGTTTATTTATTTTATTACATAAATATTCATTTTTATTAAATATAAAATACAAAAATTCAACTAGGCGCAGATGCGGTGTGTTTGGCGGCAATTATCAATGGGCGCTCAGTCGTCGGCACGTGCCGCGTAACACTAATGTAATGAGTGACCGATAAAACAATTTGAATATTATGCCTATACAGATAGGGTTGCAGATGTTTTTGAGTATTTCGTTAATAGTGCAAAGTTCGTGTTTTGCGTCGCCACGTCGCGCCAAGCCAACTATCAGGTTTACCCGCGCCTATAGATGTTTCACTTAAACATGGTTACTGGCACTGTATACACATTTGCCAATATCGTTGTTTTTTTCCATCCTCACAATAATTCGAAATCATATTGATTTTATTCTGATTATAAAGATTATAGTTGATAAATTTTGAAGTGAAAACGTGTTTAGTACCTTTTGGGTTTATTGTTATCATAAAATTATTATTAAAGAGGCAAACGGACAAGTGAGTCACTAGATGTTAAGTGATCATCCCCGTCTATAGACACTTACAACACCAGGGGAGTAGCAAGTGCATTGCCAGCCTGTGTTGGGGGATTGGGGAGGGAACGGAAGGGGAGAAGAGGAAGGGAAGAGGAGAGGGAGAACGTGAGGAGAAGTCGTCCTCCAGCGCTCCCACTGACCGAACGAAACGCAACAATGCAAACACTCTTACTTCACGTCGGTTTTCTGTGAGAGGGTGGTACTAACCCGGGCGAGCCGACCAATTCATGCTGAAAACAGTAATGGTTTCAGCGTGGCTCTACCACCTATAAAAATCTGGAACTTTATGCAACGTAAAAGCGACAATTAAAAGAGAGAAACATATACGTCTAATAATATTGATCGTGCGATAGAATGAGATAGAAAACATTGTACAATGTTTCTTGTATTCGTGGCCTACATATTGTATATTCTACTAGTAGGTAGTTGCTGTGGTTTGAACGTGGTACGTGTATGTTTTGTTCATATTAATATATTTATTCTTTTTTATGTTCCACTTCTACCCCTTATGAGGTATATAAGGTTTTATGTGTAAGCGTACACGTGTGTGGAGGTGATATGTGTAATGTTGTTTCAGTGATGTAAGATTTTGTGTCACTGTATCGCGCGAGCAGCGCAGTCAAGGGCTTCACACCGAGGGAACGGACCTAGGCTTGAGCCGCTGCCGAAGGGAGCCGAGTTACATTGTTAACACATGCTCAAGTACAATTGTTATCTTATTGATTTTATTAAATCGGCATAGCACAGAATAATTATAGCACTGTGCCTAGTTGTAACGGTGACCGATTAATAATCAGCAATCCATCTTCAGTCCTGACAGTTTTACCAACCGCTGAATATATTAATAGATGAGTCGAAATGCAACAAACTAATAGAGGAAGAATATATTTGGTGGCCGCGGTCGCTGGTTACTGAATATACACCAAGTGACTCAGTATTGTCACACGCCTAATCGTACCATTATGACGGGTGTGAACTGGTCAATGTTAAGCATTCGATCAGTGATTTACAGCAGATACGATATTTCAGGATTGTACCGAAATGTTATGGAGTGGCGTGGCTGGGTGATACCGGCACGGCTTAGCTTCACCGTGTATCTAATACATATAGCTTTTCTGAAGATCACAGCTGGCTCACGTACCACTATGATAACCGTATCGATTACACATATGGTAGGTATTAGGTTTATTATATTTGTAAAACGTAAAAAAAATGGAGGCAGTCATAAGGACTGCCGACAGAAATGACAACTCAAAACAATGTAATAACTGTGTTTTCTTTTGTTTTTTTTTTTTTTTTTTTATAATAGTATGAATTATCTAAATATCATAATTTGTAAATTGAAGCTATTAATGTTAGTATGGTTGTCATATTTAGTGGCACACCAAACAATTATTATATACCATATATTAATTAATTAAGCCTATCATGAATTGCACAGTATCTATACAAAACGTCAATATAAACGTACAATCCGCTATACTACGCGCCGCTAGTTTGACACAAATCGGTAGATCGAGTCATTTTTTGAACATTTTCAGTTAAATGCCTACGATCCATAAAAAAAGTTTCGCTTGCATCGTATTTTTCATAAAAGCACCCCATGTTTTTATACCCGTAAAGAAAAAAATCATTTTTTTTTGTCGAAATGACTACGCTATTGACCCAGCAAGGTCTTAACAGCTTCACCGGACTACTAAGGCGAGCGCTTAAGACACTCAGCCGATTTTATTTTGGCAACCAACTCTAAAATCTCAGCTATAAAAATCAACTGTAGTCAACTATCACACAGTCACACTTACACCTTGTAATATTGTAGTCACAGTGCAATTTGTTGAAGATCTCCCTTTTGTTTCTCTTCGTATTTACTTATACACCTTTCGACCAATGCGAGTAGAAATATCTGGTAGGCTGACGTCATTATTCGACTGAATCGACATCGTTCGTGACGGCCTATTTTTAGAACCGTATTGCTCACGCACAACTATAGGAGCAAATAACAATATAATTGGTCCGTGTATGAAGTGTAACAAAATTAACAAAAATAAACGTTTCTCCTTTTTGGTTTCAGATGCAGCAAGGAATTTATGTAATACTTTTCTCGTACGTAATTGCGTTATTATTCTCTCTGTTACTAGAAAGGCCTTATACAGAAGTCTTTAATATGTTACTGAGGCGTTCGTCGTTATCGGAAGCCAAGGCAAAGAAGTTGTAATGGCTGCGCTAAATCTAAACTATTAACAAATTATTGGTAAAGGGTTATACATAGATAATATTTCGAATAATATAGACGCCTTGATACAAATAAGCTTAAGAAAGACAAAGATAGTGAAATACAATATGCAAATACAAATTTGATTTCATTTGGCGTTAATAGTGGGTGGGGAAACCTATAGCTTTGATTAGAATATGAAATAAATACTGAATGTAGAATATATTCGTCGTTACTGTTATCTACCCACCTCTGGTGCCGCTCGAGACACGAGATACTACTAGCGTCACAATATTAAAGATACATAAATGAGAATTATTAGAGAACTATATAGATTTCAATGAGACAAAAATTGATATTATTGGTTTATTACTTGCATAACATTAGTTTGATAATTATCATAATTTTTGTGTATCTTGCAGAATTGTTAATTAATAGTAATTGCTTTGACTTCCATAGATTGATCCATAAAGGGCTAGATGTCGCTACTGTACACACATAATTGTATTTCTAAACATTATTCAGATACATAAATAACAATGATTTTATATATAATTAATGTACGTAAATAATATTAATTTGTTCGTTAATTACTCTAAATCTAAAATCTAAAATTACTTAGGTATACTTACATTAGTTTAAGAACTTAGTTATTAAGATGAATAAAGTAAAAGGTTTATTATTTTTTGCTTTTCAGTTTTTTCGGCGGTTTAATTTTTTGTTAAAAAGTTTTTTAAAATAAGCCTAGAGACCGTTACATATTAATGACAGTTTCGTTTACATATATTTTTCCACTTTGTCGACACGGTATTATTGAAGTTAACTTTCTTCACCATCGTTGTAGTTTGAAAATCCATGGAAACAAAATGCTTCATGATAAAGAGACACACACATGCATTAATAGAATTTAGACTTTATTCATCTAATCTAACTAATTAATAATTTCGTATAGAAACGTCGTGTCGCAGTAGCGCAATTATAAAGTACTGTACATGTCCATTCTAAGGACCAACGAAGACGTCATATTCTTTTGTAATTCGTTTTTTTTTAAAGCATAGGGAGATTCAATATAGCTTAAATGTTTAGCTAATGTATTGGCTATATATAGCATAAAGAAAATTGTCCAAAATCCGTCAAGAATTTCATCAACTACAAAAATATTTTGACTTTCGTCCGTATAAAAGCCTTTGCGTTTTATGGGACTAAAAGTATCCAAGATTTAACTTTATAATATTAGTTAACACTGTGTGAAGTTACATCAAAATTGGTTCAGTACTTTCTGAGTAAAACGTGTTCACAGGGACAGACATATAGAAAAACAAAATTGTAAAAGGATTATTTTTGGCTTCTATATCGATAACTAAGTCTACCCAGATGATAATTAAAAAAAAATAATGTTCAGATTTGGCCTTAGTTACAGTTTTATTATATGTAGTATTGATAAATATAAAATCCTGTTGTTTTCGTATGGCCATAATTTATAAGAGAAATGTTATTTAATTTAAATTTGTTATTTTATTTTAATAATGTCTGTTTATTTCTTTTACTGCTGAATATTATTTCAAATATTTGTTACTAGTATATATAAGAAATAAGAAAAAATTATAAATTAAAAAATCTTTTATTAAAAAAAACATTATTTAAAAAAATGTGGAATTCCAGTATTTAGCTGCGCAAACGATTTGTTTTAAATAAGAAATAGAGAGTCTTAAATAATCGAGAAGTTGTTGCTACATCCATTTCCTATATTTCTTTCGAAATACGGAGTTTGAAAAGAAAGTAAATAAATCTATTTTAAGAAAGAATATATATTAATAATAAAACGCGCTCGGGAGAACAGCTAAGGTCAAAATGGTGGTGCCCATGGCTCAATTCAAAATTATTCATTGATCTAAATAAATATTGTGCACAGTTGTTAACATGCGTCTATCAACAGAATGATTGTATTTATTATGTATACGATACTAGAGTATCAAGTATTAGAATACGCAGATCGAAATTAAAATGTAGTTGGATATCTTGACTACTGTTGATTTCCCATTATTATTCCCATTTTCTAATTATTCAGTTAAGATTAAAAATTCGATTTCAATATCCAACAATTTCAATTAAATGCCTACGACCCGTAAAAAAGTTTCACTTGCATCGTGGTTTTATAAAAGCACACAATTTTTTTACCCGTATAGATGACAATCAAATGGATTCACTATCACACAGTCACAATTGTTTCTCTTCGTATTCACGTAGCCTTTTAATAAATGAGTGAGGAAATATCTGTAGGGCTGACGTCATTATACGAATGAATCGGCATCATTCGTTATGGCTTATTTTTAGAACTTTTTTTAAAGTCATAACATTGCAATGAAATCAATAAATTGTTTTTCTTTGGTCGTATGTAATCGCATTATTATTATCCCTATTCGTAGAGAGACCTTATACAGAGGTATATATGTTACTGACGCGTTCATCGTTATGGGAATCCAAGGCAAAGAAGTTTCAATGGCTGCGCTGAAACTAAATCACGAGTGGTATTAACAAACTACTGGTAAAGGTTTATACATAGATAATATTTCGAAAAATATAGATATCTTGATACAAATAAGCTTAAGAAAGACACAGTTAGACTGACTTAGTGAAATACAATATGTAAATACAAATTTTGATATCATTTAGCGCTAATAGTGGCGGAGAAAGCTATAGGTTTAATTAGAATATGAAATTAATATCGAATATTGAATATATTCTTCGTTACATTTCAAAATGTGCTAAATCCAGTTTTAATCGTTCATATAAAATGTTTAATTTATTCCAAGATCTTCAGTTCTTATAAACCGAGAAAGAAGTTAAAATTTTGATATCCGTAAGGTTTGTAGTTCTTTTCTGTGATCTTACTAGCTGTTATCCGCGACTTCGCATGCCTTTTTTAAATATATTAAAATAAATGTCAAATTGTGACTAGATGTGTAAATTACAGAAACACTCTCTCAAAAATATAAGTACGACACACACATCATCTACATTACATGTTCTGGGTACTCTTGGAAACGGCTGCACCTATTTGAACAGGAATTTTACAGGCAAATAACTAACTAATTAGCTGTTTTATTTTAAGTTAGCAGTTTCAGTAGACGTTGCCCGCCCTGATAATAAACTATACCTAAACCTTGCACAAGAATAATTTTATATATTGGTGAAAACGGCATGAAGATGCGTTCTGTAGTTTTTGAGCTTATCGCGTACAGACGTATAGACAGAGGTGGCATAGAACTTTTTTACACTATGTAGTGATGAACTTATTACCCGTGCGTGCGTCCATATGGAATTGATCAAAAATATGTTGTTCACTGTAAACATGCACTTGAGGCGTGCGTTGTACTGGTCTCCAAGAATTTTTGAAAAATTGAAAGTCATATGATTGTAAATATGTAATTTAAATTATAGCAAAGTAAAATAATCACTTAACTATATCGACAATATGGGCATATTATATCTATATAATAAAAGATTTAACACATATTGTTCAATAATGTATAGGTTAATATTTTCATTATTTTCTTATATAGTATAAGTGAGCACTGCGGGTGGTATATAATAGTTTAAAGTTCCAGGTATGTGGCTGATGATAAATCCCATTCCCTTCGACACGCTGTTAGTATTCACATATATAACGTACACGTTATATGTTACAGTATATGATGTGCGTGTCGTACTTACAAATATTTTTGAAAGAGTATTCTGTAATTTACACATCTACTCACAATTTTACATTTATTTAATTTGAAAAAAAGCGTGCGAATACGCGGTTAGCTTCTAGTATAGAATAAAGTATGAACGTTGTTATTTTGTTATTGCAATTGTATTATGCACACAATATATACTTCTATTTATGTTATAAATAAATGCAATAACAACACTTTCCATGTACTTTACATAAAAATAAAATCCTCTATATTTATGTATACTTATTTTACAAGAGAATTGTTATTTAAGTTTTCTTTTTTATTTTAATAATGTCTTTTTATTTCATTTATTACTGAATATTATTTCGCATATGCGTTACTAGTGCAGATTAAGAAATAACTAAAAAATAACAAATTAAACGTTGTCTTTTATTTAAAAAAAATCTTTATTCAAAGTTGTAAAGTAGTCGAATTTCATTATATCGTTCTTATATTGCTGTGCAAACGATCTTTTTAGATGAGGAATATAGTGTCTTCGTCTTAAATAATTATCATTAAAAAGTCTTTGGTCGTGTCGTATAACTATAAGAACTCTTTAGCTCTTGCTCCAACATTTCCATTTTCAAATATTAATCTCTTTTTTTAAATATTGTGTTTGACAAGAAAATAAATAAGTCTGTTTTAAGAAAGAATTTCAGAATATTCGTATTGTTAAACACGATTTTAAATGTTTTTTTTTATTTCATGTTTTACGTTCTTTTAGTAGATATATGGGAATCAGTTTTTAAACAGTGGCGTATAGAATGGTAGAGCTGACAAAATGATAAAAACGAAAACGGAATCCCAAAAGCGTTCGTTGTTAAAATGTCATGAAGTCAATGACAAAACTGCCTTGGCAATGTCTAACCAAATTATTAAATTCTTAAATGACAATATATGTATACTTCTACGTTTAATAAAATAAAAATGTGTGTAAATTGTAAAATTTTGACAAGGAAAATTTTGTAGTAATTTGTCCGTCAGTTGTTATTTTTTTGTTAATTTTTATATGTATATATCGGGGCAGCGATAAAATGACGTCCAAGTAGCTATGGTTATTATTTGAACGATCAATCTACCAACAACAATCGAATAACACGTTAACTGACACAGAAACACTACACTGACTATAGTTACAACGAGCTATACGTAGATGTGACTATCCCAACTGTCTGAGCATGTATACCCAAAATCTAGTCATGAGTCGGCTTTTATCAAGATACATAAACAGCCGATTCCTCCAAACCAATGGCGTTTTATATCGAGGGTAAATAATAAACAGCCAACAACTTCAATCAATAGCGTTTGAGGTCATTAGTAACACCCTCGCTATAGTCAATAGCGTGGTATCACAGGTCAATAGTGGCTCCCCGATATATATACATATAGGTTTGTTATAAATTTATTATTATAATTTGTTATTATATTCTACACAGCACCCATTTAAAAACAAAAATCTCTACTCAATACATCGGATTTCCGGTTATAGGTTTGATCAAAATCCCACAGATTGATAAACGAAGGTTGCCTACATGAACAGTATAATATATAATAAGAAATAATTCCTGCATAGAAAACGCGTGCCAAGTCGCGGATTATTTCGTTTTAATACATAGTTAAATAATAATAAGAATACATGGCTAGTAATAATAACTAAATAATAATACATAGCTAGTTTTAATACATGCACATTATCTCTGTGGTTATATTGGTGTGTATTTATCATGTTATTTAGCAGTATCGATTGTAGTGTATGATAATAGTTGATTGTAGTGTCAAACAAATGGTGAACATTCAGCCGTTGATTGTGTGACTTGACTCCGGCAAGCATATTGACTTATCGCTGAGATCTTCATTTAGCGGCGGTCGCTCAAAACACTTCAAGAGAGGAAGAACATGCGCATGGGCCAGGACGGTGGCGCCATCAATGACGAAGAAGAAGATTATAATACTAATGTTTACAATTTACTCGAAATAATTTCCGTTTTTTTATTGTAGCACGGCAAAGTTTTGGGATGTAAGGGGTGTCAAATAACATCATAAGACTTGAGACACCCAAGCCAACCTCACCTCCATGAGGTGCACCCTGCTGAATAACGAACGAGGCAATGGCGAAAGCGGGGTGGTAGGGTTTTACAGCCTGACTGGGTCGCAACCAACATGTATTTGGCGAAAAAGCCCGTAATAATGATTCGCTTCTGCGGGTCGCGTTTCGGGATCAGCCTGTGCATATCCAGCTTTTTGCAGGCCGGCATGATAGTGGCGACTGGCGATGGATAGTGTGTCAATCGGTGGTCGCTATTATTTTTGGATTGCAGTGTGCTTACAATCAGGCATAGTGCAGTGATTTTGCCGTTCTACAATAAAAAAAAGGTGACTGCACATGTCTGATGGTAAGCATAGGCTGATCCCGAAAACAATCAAAAACAACAGCGACAACCAAATAAAACCCCTCTTCACGTTACCAATGGCGAAAACGATGAACTTATGTTTACAATTTATTCTTTGTTTTACTCCAAATAATTTTAGCGTTTAAAATAAATTAATTAAAATTAAAATCGAACGATAAACTAAAAACGAACGGTAATATCATTGACAAAGATATTCTATTCTATAATAATTTGACTGAACGTCATTAGCCAGGTTTATGAAAACACAACAATATAGGTATTCTTCACACTAAACTGAGATACTGGATAAAATCACGTGATATAGTGTTCAGATATGTCATCTCCATACATTTTTCCGTTCTATTTGTGTTAGTGATTGTAGATAAGCCACTTGGCTAGGCCCCCTGACTCGTTAAGTTGATTACTAAGTTTTCTTAATAAGTAAGAAGCACTGCATATTTCCATGAGAACCCGATTAGGCCTCCCACGGCAGTGGCTCAAGCCTAGGTTCGATCCCTCGGTAGGGAGCCCTTGAGTGCGTTGCTTGCGCGATACGGTGACACACAGATATACATCACTGCTACAACACTACACGATCACCCCCACACACGTGCACGCCTACACGCTTACACATGAAAGTGGAAGGGTTTACTTTTTTCCCTCAACGAACTGAAAAACTCTTAATTTTCCGATAATAAATATATGGAGGAGTTGTTGAGGCGTGTATGCTTGGTACACATATACGTTTCAACAACTCATACATATATGAATAGTTAGCTAGGTTAGCTAAGATAGGTCGCGATTTTGCATGCAACAGGCAACAGCCAAGCCGAGGTGTGTCGTGCACCCTTGAGCTGGTTGCCAAAATAAAATCGGCTGAGTGCCTTAAGCGCTCGCCTTAGTAGTCCGGTGAAGCTGTTAAGACCTCGCTGGGTCAATAGCGTAGACATTTCGAAAAAAAAAAAAAATCCATGACACTTTTTTCGAACTCTCGATATGGTAATACACTTTTATTTGTCTAAGTTAATCTTTGAAACGGGTAAGTCGAATCTGATGATGCTGATAAAAGCCCTCAAGGCCACGACATATATATCTATACTAATATTATAAAGCTGAGGGTTCATTTGTTTGATTGAACGCGCTAATCTCACGAGCTACTGGTACAATATGAAAAATTTTATCATTGTTAGATAGCTCGTTTATCGAGGAAGGCTATAGGCTATACATCATCACGCTAAGACTAATAGGAGGGGAGCACCAGTGAAGAATATTTCAAAATCGGGGTTGTTCCTTCTGCGAGCTTTCGCTGCGTGTTAGCTTTAGCACAAAGTAACTATTCCATGCAGACGAATTCGCGGTAACAACTAGTTTTCAATAAAATTTGGAAAACTATACTAATATTATAATGAGGTAAAGTTGGTGAGTTTGTCACGTTGTGATGTTGTGACGTTGTGACGTTGTAGGGGGTAATCTCAGAAAGTACTGGTCCGATTTGAATAATTCTTTCAGTGTTATATAGCTCATTCATCGAGAATGGTTATAGGATATATATCATCACGCTAAGGCCAATAGGAGCGGAGCATAGATGAAGAATGTTTCAAAATCGGGATGTTTTTTCCTTTTGAGAACTGCTGCGTGTTAGTGTTAGTGTATCTATTCCACGCGAACGAAGTCGCGGGCAGAGGCTAGTCTATAATATAGAGCGACCAAAGTAGCAATTATGAAGGAATAATTATTCGTAATAGTGAATTAATGTTTCACAACGGTTACTGGGCTTATTATTCGAAATAAGTAAATATACGTATTTTAACTGACAAAATTAATTCAATTAACTAGAACACCTGTTTTAGAAATATGGAATTTTCCAAATGAATACTCATAGGAACCAAGAGTTTTTTTGTTAAGTCGAGATATTAATATATCAGTGCAGTTTTGTATCACGTTTTATATTTTTATAGTGTGATTGTTGATAAGAAAAATAAATATTCTTGGATCTGGATCTGTAATCTCTATAAAGAAAAATCTTAATCTATATATTCGTATCTGAGTGATGCCCGTGTAATGGTATACTTCTATCACTGTATTTATATAGATTACTAGCCTCTACCCGCGACTTCGTTAGCGTGGAATACATAGATGTTTTGGGTTAACGTTAACACGCAGCGAAAGCTCTGAAGAGGAAAAAACCCCGATTTTTAAATATTCTTCATTGGTGCTCTGCTTCTATAACTCTTAGCGTGATGATATATAACAACATTCTCAATAAATAAGCTATACAACACTGAAAGAATTATTTAAATCGGACCAGTAGTTCTTGAGATAACCCCCTACTACCCCTACAACGTCACAAACTCACAAATTTTACCTCTTTATAATATTAGTATAGATTATTAGAGCCCTTTAATAAAGTAATATCAGTGCACCAGTAAACAATTAGGTGGCATTGGTACATTGGCATACCGACTTTTTATTGGCAGGAGGCAAATGAATATGGAGATCTCGCGATGTTAAGTGATTCCTGCCGTCCAAAGACACTAGCAACACCAGGGGAGTCGCAAGTGCGTTACCAGCCTGTGTTCGAAGGAGAATTGGAAGGAAAGGGGGAGGGAAGGGGCTCGTCCGGCACTCTCACTGACCGAACGAATCGCAACAATGCAAGCCTGTTACTTCATTTTTTTTTTCGAACTGACTACGCTGTTGACCCTGTAAGGTCTTAACAGCTTCACCGGACCACTAAGGCGAGCGCTTGTGGCACTCAGCCGATTTTTATTTTGGCAACTAGCTCAAGGGTGCACAGCACACCTCGGCTTGGACTATTGCCTGATACATGCAATTCACGACCTATCTTTTTTTTTTTTTTACGTGGGGAAATCCCTTATGGATACCCACCCTCCCTGGAGAGAGGGTGGGTTATGTCCGACTCGCACGGACTAAAACCCCACGGACACCTTCCGCTGTTGTTGGGGCGGCACGAGATCTCTATAGACTTCATCGTGCCGCCGCAGCGGTGTGGCCCAGCGGCAGAAGTGCCACCGCCGGGCCTCGTCTTGTAAGGAGACAGCCGGGTACACACCGGCCGTCTCCTTCTCGTCTGCCGGACCTGTGCAATGGGAAGGTGGGGCCCCAGCCCCACCCGTCCCTAGGTCCGGCTACGGTGGCGGGAGGAAGCGGTCAAACTGCCGCCTCCTCCTGCCTATCCTCCTTTGGCAGAGACGGCTGCTTCGCAGAAGGAGGCAACTGCGTTCCAGACATCCTCGCTATCGAGCATGGCCGCGATCACGCTCGGCAGCGAGAGGTTCCCTCCTACCGCCGCTGCCAGAATTCGGCGCTGCTCCTCCCACGCAGCACACTCAGGTACACCTACTACACCATTCTAGCAGGACCGGGCGGACGGCGTCGATAGTGTATCTACCGTACTGCGCGTCCGCCAGGTCCTGCTTCCACCTCTCCACCATTTGGCGCCTCTCTACCTTCCTCCTCTCCTCTATTTCCCTGGGAGCCGGAGGCTCCCCTGACCGCTTTTTGGCCGCCGTATATTCGTAAACGGCGGCCAGCACTTGCGCCTCCAGCTCCCAGAGAAGGGAGCCAGCCAGCACGATGGCCGCCGCCGCAGACACCGTTCGGTACCCTCTTATCGCCCTCAACGCCACGGTGCGCTGCGCATTTCGCAATGCGCGGATATTTGTGGCGCTGAGGGCGTCTACCCACAACGGCGCTCCGTAGAAGGCCATGGCCTGGAGGACCACCATGTAGAGGCGACGGCAGGCGGCACCCGGCCCCCCCGTGTTGGGGAGGAGTCGTCCGAGGACCCCTGCCGTTCTGACTATCCGCGGTCCGAGCCCCTTAAAGTGGGGCTCGAACCGCCACAGTCCATCCAGGGTGAGGCCCAGGTATTTCATATGGGTCCCCACCCTGACACGGATGCCCTCCACACAAATGTGGGCCCCCGGAGGTGGCCTCCGCCGAGGCCCGTGAAACATAAGGGCCTCGGTCTTATTGAGGGCCACCTCGAGGCCCAACCTTCTAATGCGCCCGACCACGAGAGTGACGGCCTCCGTGGTCAGGCGCAACAGATCGTTCATTTCCCCGCCCCGGGCTACGACTAGGGTGTCGTCCGCGTAACATATGAGGCGCGCTCCAGAAGGTAGCTAGCTTAAGCTAAGCTACATATTCATACTTATATGAGTTATTGAAACATACATATATGTGTACCAAGCATACATACCTCGACAACTCTTATATATATTTTGTGTCTGATAATTTTTCTAAACTATTTCAGTTCGATAAGGGAAAAAATAAAACCCTTCCACTTTTATGTGTAAGCATATGTGCGTGCACGCGTGTGGAAGTGATATGTGTAATGTTGTAGCACTGTATCGCGCGAGCAGCGTACTCAAGGGCTCCCCGCCGAGGGAACGGACCTAGGCTTAAGCCGCTGCCGAGGGAGGCCTAATCAGGTGTGCGGGAGCGAAATCTACCCCCAGACCACGGCGGCGTGATCTGTGGTTACGCGGGCGTGGGCGTGAGCACGCTCTGTTTGGAGAGACAGGTTGATACTGATTGTTCACTGCCGTTATTTCATCAGGAGGGTCGGTAAAAATACGTCGCGGACGTCTTCTATAATGCGGAGCGTTCAGTACGGGTTCGTATTGTGCGGCGGATACCACTAACGGACTGGGATGATTTAGAGCTTTTTCAAAATAACTGATCGTAAATGATTTGACGTAAGCGCATACAGATGGCATCTTTAGGTCCCTATGGAGGTCGACTCTCCGAACGTACCACGGGGCACCGGTCATTTTATGTAAAACACGATTTTGGAGGACCTACAACTTATGAAAATTATCTTTGGGCATATGCGCAAAAACGGGACAACTATATGTTATCACGGGACGGATACACGTCTTATACAAAATGAGCTTGTGTCTGAGGGGCATCTTACTCTTATGACAAAGCAACGGATGAAGAACTTTACTTCACGAAACTACAGACTCTTTAGCTACTGCAATTCTATTAGCTCCCTCTCTTTAATATCTTTTTGAGTGGCACATTCATAGTTCAGGAGTATATAACAACACAAAAAAAAAATCATTTTTAATCTTCCTTTTGTGTTATTATAAAATTGGTGTCATAAAAGAAGCATTAAAAAATATTACTTATCAAGGTAATATTTTGAATTGTAATAAATTATTGCTTGGTTCTATTTCGCATAGATTCGCACATTTTTTTAAAATCAATAATTTCGTAAGAATAATTAATATTTCAGTTTAGTAACTTTTACGTTCTCGAACGCGACGATTGTTTCCAAAAAAAAAATGTTTAAAAACTTGATTATTTTTTCGACAATTATATTAATTCAAGAAGCCAATAGTATTATATATCGATTGAATGGTAAGCTTAACATTTTCTTTTCGATAAGCTTTCGTAGTTACCCAGAAAAGCAGGCAAGAAACTCGACCTAGTTATATGTTTTATGTATTTTTATGATAATCATTAAGTAACCTTTCCATTAACCCATTATATACATTACTAGCTATGCCCGCGAATCCGTCCGCGTGAAAGCAAATGTAAAAAAAATCATCTGAATGTGTTAAGTCGATTTACTTATATACTTTTCTCTCGTACTTAAGTCGCGTTGTCATTAAAGTTACGGTTACTTTTGAGAGAGTAAACCGATTTAATGAAACAAAAACTGTTACAGTTAAAGAATGTTACTCGAAGTCATGCTTTATATTTTCTTGGTAAAGTTTTAACATTTTTTTTTTATATCAAAGGAGGCAAACGAACTGGTGGGTCACGTGATGTTAAGTGATCACCACCGTCCATAGACACTAGCGACATCAGGGACGTCGCAAGCGCGTTGCCAGCCTGTATATGGAAGAAGGGGAGGGGAAGGAAAGGGAAAGCAGGAAGAGGAAGGGACGTGGGCCTCCGGCTCTCTCACTGACCGAACGAAACACAACAATGCAAGCACTGTTATTTCACGTCGGTTATCTGTGAGAGGGGTGGTACTACCCCGGAGGAACCGACCCATTCATGCTGAAACCAAAAATAGCTTCAGCGGGGCTCTACCACCTACGAACATGAACATAGTAGCTTCTAGAAATTATTGAAACGTGTTTTCTTACTTATTCCAAATCACTAGTAACACTTTTTTTCACCAAAAATCAAAAGTACAAACACATTAGATTTACATTCTTTATTATTTTTTATTATTATTATTACATTCATTATTCAAATCAAATCAAAATATTCTTTATTCAATTTAGGCTCTTTGAAGGCGCTTATGAAAGTCAAAGCTACCACCGGTTCGGAAAACAACCCAGTCATCGAGAAGAACCGGCAAGAAACTCGATCTGGTTAATCTTTTCACGTTACATATTTTTACAAATATTATATTATTATTTGTATAGATATATAAATCTGAGTACATTTAGTATAATAATTAATCATAAGAGCAAAAAGGATTAACAAAACGCATTGTGTTGTGGTGTGCCGGTGTGACTCTATGTTGTGGAGTAGTGGATGATATATAATGGCTTTTAAGCCCATAAAAGACAATTGAAACAGCGTTATGAAAACTTTTTGTTTCGAATTGACTACGCTCTTGGCCTGATGGGCCACGGCTTTACTACTTCACTGGACTAAGACAAGCGCACAAGGCACTTTGCCGCTTGGCGACAAGCTCAATGTTGCCAGAGTGGCTTAACCTCGGTTTGGGCTGTTGCCTGAGATGCTACTGCGCGGATATGTCTAACCGCGTTATACAAAAAAAAAAAAAAATCCGTAGCTATATAACCCAATTTGGAAGCAACAGCCTCGACCACATAATCGACAAGTGAACGTTAAGTCTGGTGCCGTTTGGCCATTACGTGATATTTAGTATGGTACGAAGAAGATTGAACCATGTTTTATAATGGGTCGCAACTCCCTCTCGAACGCACCGTTTCCGCTCGTTTCTGTCCTGAGAGAGCTCCTGCCAACTTCTACAATCAATCCCAAAAAACATCTAATTTAGCGGAATCTTTAAAATGTAGCAATGGTCTCCATTTCATTTTGCATACTCTATAGTATTCAGTAAGGTATGTTCTGACATACGGGATATAAATGTACAATAGTGGCGGTGTATTGGGCAAGAAGCAGCGATTCGACGACTCCTTCCTAGAATAGCTAATTAATTATTATGTTAACTCTTTATAACAGGAGTTAAAGTCTCAGATTTTTATTTAATGTTTACATTGTATACTTCTATATAAATACTGGTGACTTTTTTATAAGGTTATTTGTTCACAGTCACGGAATACAACCGAATGCCACCTGTTTACGATGTAGATGATTTTGAGCTCTGCATGGCCGATTCTGAAGGGTTCTACTGCATGTTAAAATTAGAGTTGATATCAGATGAGCCGAGCCCCTTACTGGATATGATTCACGTAAGTAATTTTGAGATTCTCAAGACTAGTACAGGCTCCAGCGTAAGCTTAAATTGGCGCAGTCAGTGATATTTTATTGTGTACTTAGAAAATCATGTAATATTATGTAAATAAATCATTACCGACTTAGTGGCTAATTACTACATATTAAGTTACTATCAACCATTTGCGAATCACCACGTCACAAATTAGGGAATTATTTTTTATATGTAACCGCTGAATACCCAGCCTTCCTTACATATTCCTATTTGTATGATACTTGATCTCCAGCGTTTGCCAATTGGTATCAAAGTTGAAAGCAGAAATTTGACAGATTTTGCATTGATTTCTTCTAAATTGTACAATCATTGGAAGACATTTAATCGATACTTTTTTTGTTATTCCGGCCTCCAATAATATATATAAAGGTACTACATTACATACATATATTCAACCTCCATCCTCTGGCAAGTGCATAGTGGACAATACTGAATATGTTTATCCCTATATCCCTATATGAAATTGTCCAGTAAATAGTAGATGTTCTCTAAATATAGCTGCTGGCGAATTATTCTATTCTCTCTGTCAATCATTTAAAATGTTGTACGTTCATCGTCACCTGAAAATTGTAATACATCCTATGGTAGAATTAGGAAAAGTGTGTGTCTTCCTTTAAGAGAAATGGATTCATTCAGTAATGAGAAATAATAATGAAGACTTTATAGCACACCTTAACAATATATAAAATTGAACAACAGTTTACAATATACGTCTACCGTCTTTACCCTATAGGTCTGCCGCCTTATCGCTTCGAGCTATCTCTTACAGGCAAGAATTAAGAGATATCTCATTTTCCAAATATCTGGTGGCAATATAAAAATATACACAATGATATAAAGACTACATAAAAAAAACGAAAGTAATAATAATAATAAATCTATAATTAATGAAATCTATTAAAAATACAATCTATACACACTGAATTCTAAAACTGTTTGCGAAAGGTAGAATAAGGTTAGATTGTACACATAAATAAGTTTATGTTCTGTATATAAAGAAAAAAAAATGCAACGTTTAAGATATTAAGACAATAAAATCAAAGAGATGCATTCTTTCAGGAGTATTCAGAGTATACCGTGAAGCATTATAACCACTCCATTCTAGAACGCAGTACGTGTCTCACAAGAACTTGTAAACAATTTTATAGCAATGAACTGGACCCAAAGTTGATCCTTGAGAGATGTTTTAACGAGTCCCTGTGGCGTGACTATCGGTTGCGTGCAAGAGTCAAAGATGATTATATTTGCGAGACACATAAGAAATATACAAATTCTTCAATGGATATCACTAATGCAGATATAATAGTTGCAGCAATGTGTGGTGTTCTATTGATGTTGAATATTATTGGGAGTTTGTATGATCTATGGACATATGGCAATGAAGGTACGTATTTGTTTTTTACTAGACAAAACTGGTTTAGCTTTTGGAAAAGCTTTTTTTTATATCATAGGTAGCAAATGAACATACGAGTCACCTGATGTTAACTCATTGTTGACTCAATGTTGACTCATTCATGTTGAAACCAGTAATAGCTTCAGCGTGGCTCTACTACCTAAAGCTATTTACAAAGTATTGAGAGTTTTTGGTCTCATCGTACATATATAACGAAAATTATTAATTTCCAATAGGTTTGCTGTTAAAATTTTGTACGAAGTGTGGATGGATTAAATACCTGCAAAAATTTCGGCCTAGTCTTTGGTTCTAAGTTCTTGAAGTAAAAAAACCCTTTTTTTAAGTTTTAACTCAATGAAGTCTACTATTTTCAGCAAATAATTGGGTTCATACTTATAGACCACTTTGTTTTTGCGTCCATAGCAATTATGCAGTTAAGAAATTGATTTTGTTGATTTTTTTTAAATTATATTAAATCTTATGCGAAATTGGAATCTAGAGAAATACATAAAACGCTACTTTACAATAATCATATTAGAATCTTGTAAAATGCAAATCTTGTAAACAAACGTTCGTCTGGTTTTTGAAGTGTTAGATGGATTGTACTCACTTATACTTATACTGTTTATAGGTATGAAAGAAGACTAGCAAAATGTAATTCTGGAATCAGCCTATTCTTTTTATTAACTTTTATATATTTAGCATTAGAGAGCATTCTTATTTTATGTGACGATATGTTTAAAGTCATGGTAAACTTAGAGAAACAAGTTGTAAAGTCGCTTATTTTACCGCAAATATTCGATTTGTAGATACGAGTTAAATAAGCAGGTATTAGAAAATGTTCCTCCTATCGTGTTATACTTACTTGCACGGAAGGTTAAAAGTCATTGTTGAATTCAAAGTTATGTGGATAAATTCGTTACCAGTTAACCACTATCGCTTGGATATATATAGAAATACGTTACGGTTGAAATTCTAAATGTAATTATTTCAAACAGTTTATCCGAGATATAACACTTTACAAATTTGTTAAAGCGTACATTATTACGTGTAGTAAAAGCAACTGATTAAACATCATTATTAATGTTACCTGGTTTTAAGTGCCCTTCGCATTAGGCCAAGTTATTGCGTAAAATATTTGAACAAATGTAGTTCCTTTGAGACGTTTGGAAGCGTATTGGCATAGAACTATGAAAATTCAACGTGAAATTTTTGGTAGTTGGTTCAATAAACTTAATTTTTACATTTGATTGACCCTTTACGGTTTTTTTTAATATTCAACAAATCGGGCGGGTATCTGCTACTATGAAATAAACTCATATTTTTTTTAATGGCTGGTGTATTTATTACAATAAAAACAAAGGTGTCCTCGGCTCCGAGGGTGGAAATAGCAAATTATAAACAGTTAGGACTGCTTTTTTTTCATATAAACGTATCTATAGTCTGAACGCAACCACAGTATCGCGAGGTGTTGCGGGGAGGTATGGAGCGGGAAGTAAAGAGCAATAATTCATATGAGATTCGTATTGTCAGACAAATCTTACGATAACAAAGTGCAATCTTTTGAAGCTGTATATTTACAAGTATAATATTATCGAATATCTATTTCATTCAATATATTTTATATATAAGTACAAATAAAAAGCAAATACAAATGATTTGAATCTTTAATTCTTAGAAATATAAAATCTTTGTAGCCATGAAAAAGTTACTGATTGTAAAACATTGAAACTATTCACAAGGTAAATAAAGGGCACTAACTGTTCGAGACAAAACTTACTATCGGGGTTTGAATCAGATTTATTATTATTCGCCTTTATATTCAAAACTGTCTTTGTCTGATTTATTTTCTTAAAATATTCGCCCGCATTGAAAATGACAGTCCCATCTTTAGATATTTCATTTCACGTGCGTCTGACAGAGATATTTGGGGCATTTCACATGAAGCGGACAACGAAAAAAAGGTTAGGTTCTGAAATTTGTTATAGCATACTTTTGCATGTTTAAATGCCTGCGTCGAAATAAAGAGAGCAGTTGGAGTTATTGTAATAAAGTACAAAATAAGTACATGTTAGTGCAATACCCATAGTTAAATCTTTTTGCAGAATGTCACTCTTGTATGAAAATATTGTTATGTTTCTCAATTCGTCGTAACTGGATAAAACTCGTTACGCCTTCTGTCAATAACGATCCAAGACTGGATAGACTCTCTTCGTTATATGGTTTTAGGTAAGTCTGTAACACAAGTAATTTACATATAGCAGACAATTGTTATAAATTGTCGCTACTGTAACACATTGAAGGATGTTTTCCGACAGATATTTAATTCTTCACAATCATTCAGAATAAACAAAAACACTATAAAATATCCATTGGCAACAAAATATTTGATAATTTATCAATGGTGACACTAAAAGTTATTATTAATTACTTTGGATAAATTTCAATTTGTCTTCCATTATTTCAATCACACAGGAAACATATTAAAGCTACTGTGGTTACTACAAATGCTGAATAAATTTATGAATATTTAATTATATATTCTAGTTCGCACATTAGCGAGCTTATTTTACATTTTTCGCTATTTATTTGATCTTACTTAATCTCTGTTATATATCCATTTCAAATCAATCCTATAAATAGTGGGATTTACAAGTCTCCCACTCCTAAGGACCTCTACCATTTGATATCCTAGTACATACTCATATTATTTACATTTTTTCAGTCAATAAAATGGCCACGCTAATAATTGTTTTCTATTTGCCTAATTACACCACCCTTTTCCTGTAATTACTATGATTTAATTTAATCATTGTCTAGAATTATAAATGTGAAATTTTTTAATATCTGTATGAAATATTAACCTCATATTTGCTACCCCTAAAATCTGTTGTCCTAGGCTCCAGTTTACTCAGCCTATTGGTAAATCTACCACTACCTATATGTAATTATTATTATATTATATAATATGTTTATACAATTTCAGATGTCTCATCTTACCCCTAATTATATCCGGACACACGAGCGTATCGAGTTTTATATACGTTTCTAACACACGATACGTGGAACATGTGAGTAATACAAACATTTCTTTCAATAACTTGGTTGTAGTATCTGCCACGAGAGTAGCGCTAAAACAATGACTATATTGTGTACTTGAAATGTCATTCATCATACTAACGTAATTCTATTAAAATTAACCGAGATATATACAACAAAAAGTGTAGGCAGTCGTAACGACTGCCGATGAAAGTAATATTCAAAATAATTAAATAACTTTTTTGTAAAATAAATAATTGAATAAATTCATAAAGTAAAATGTTTACATCAATTTGTTTGAATTATATGAATTGCATAAGTCAGTTTTTCACTTCTATTGGTACTCGAACCAATAATTATATATATTTAAAAGTTTATGAATAATTCATACATATAATGGGTTGCACAATCTTAATAACATGTACACAGGCCGTTATACTAATGTTATTGGTATGATGCAAGTCAGTGGCGTAGCGTGCCTTGTCGGGGCCCCGTATAAAAATTTTTTTGGAGGCCCTTATATGGAGGTAAAGATTTTTCACAAAAGAAAAAAAATATTGTGAGAAGAAATATTTATTTATCACATAATTTACCCATTTTACAAATAAAAATAGAATTTTAAATATTCACTCTCCTTGCCTTTTTTCGGCAAACTGATTTATTAAATCATTTATGGCTGATGATGATTTTAGTTTTTCTAAAGTTTCTGCCTCTATGGACAATAGTGAGATGTCTGACAGCCGTTCTTGTCCCATCGAAGTTCTTAAGTAATTTTTTATTAGTTTTAATTTTGAAAAACTTCTGGTTTAACATCCAATGCAAAGTACAACAACGTACACATACATCGCGATATCGATGAAAGATTCCCGGGGATTCCCCGCTGAGTTGAAGATGAAGTAAGTAAAACGGGGAAGTCCCGCAGCCCGCCATAACGATGTAGAGTGTTGCCAACTTTTGAACGCACGCTTAAGGCGGGAAAAAAAGGAATTGCTTTATAGAATTTTGTCATTTGTAAAATAAAATAAATTAGAAAGTTTTTATTCTTTTTCCTTACACACTTTCGGGGCCCCCGTGGCTCGGGGGCCCCGTATAATTGATACGGCAAATACGGCGGTAGCTACGCCCCTGATGCAAGCGCTATACGTCATTAGATTGTCGAGATCGCGAACTCATACACTTTTTACCTATAATAAAAGAAAGCACGAAATATTTACATTACTGAAATCATGTAAATAAAATATATTCATTCACCCATTTAATCATGTGCCTATATCAAATAATTACTTATATATCGAAATGCTGTTTGTTACAATACAATTTTAACTCAAAAAATCACAGTTATTAAAATCCTTGAAAAACTGATTTCTCCCTGTATACTGAAGTTTCTTAGAAAATATAAATTTTTTACTAAAAATTAGACCACTAAAACTACTTTATAATGTACATGATATATTCAAAATCAAAATCAAAAATACTTTATTCAGTTTAGGCTCTAATGCACAGAGAGGAGTCAGTTCCAGATATCACTATCGTTCACATACTGATCCATTCTATAATATCCTTTTGACACCAAAACCCGCTTGACGTGGCGCTTAAATTTGCAGTCCGGCATATCGGTAACATGTTTTGGGATTTTATTGTAAAACCTAACGCTATTACCTAAGAAACTATTACTGGTTTTGCTAAGTCTGAAACATGGGATGACCAGTTTATTACAGTTTCTAGTATTTACATTATGCCGGTCTTTTAGTAAATTCAGTTTTTCAAAGTGTTTACGAACATACATTAAATTATCAAGAATGTATTGGGAGGGTAGAGTTAGTGACACGTCTTAACCCGTTTGCTTTTGCTTGAAACTAAAAATGATGCAATATCGGTGGAGGATAGAAGTCGTTATTATTTCAATGAAAGTTCATTAAAGCGCTATATATTTTGCTTCAGTTTAGAGATATTTTACTGTTTTACTGAGGTGTGAGTTATCACTTTTTCTATTAAGATCAATTGTTTCGTAATAAAAAAAATCTTAATTGTTTCGTAATAGTCTGGTCAAAAGTATTTTTATCCATAAAAATAGTATTGTTTTAGAAGTATAGAAAAATATATTTTACAATATTAGCTCTTGCGAAGTCCCGGGCAATATTTAACTAAACGTATAGTTAATAAAAAGTATTTTTTTGTTTATTTCCAGTTGTACGATAATCTATCGTTTTATTTTTTTATCAATGGTACAATAGCGGTGCAAATATTTTTTGTCATCTCTGGATTTCTGTTGGTATATAATATGAAACTGAATGAGGAGAAAAACGAATTGCAATGGATTGTGTTACCGAAGAATATTCTGCTGAGATGGTTGCGGTAAGTACAAGACATCTGCATTGAGTATACATAGCAAGGAACAGAACTAAATACAAACAAATTGTAAATCTGTTTATATGGTGTTAAAAAGAGCGTGGTTATAAGTTTGAAATACTTCACGAGTTACTGTTATAACGTAAAATTATAAACAATTCTTCCTATTATAATTATGGATTTGTATCACAGTTATTTTTCACAGGGCGTGAGTGTTATTCTTAGTTTCTCATATTTTATTATACTGTGCCCGCGACTTCGTCTTCGTCGCAAAACATTGTGTAAAAACCGTGATTAATAAAGTTATCTGAATGTAATATATTAAGTCCGTTTCCTTATCTATTGTTCTCTAATCCTTACGCCGCGTTGTTATTAAAATTGCAATAACTTTTGATAGAGTGGACCGATTTATTGTGATCCCAGTACTTTAGCAGTGATGCGTGGTTATACAAACAGTCAGACAGACAGACATTTTTAAAAATGATTGAAATGTTTTTTATTACTTATTTTAGACAGCTGCAAAAAATTTTTCATGCAAATCTAAAAAAGTACACATTAGATTTACATTCTTGTTATAGGTATGTATAGATTGTTAGGAGGTGTATAACACGTAGTCTATGCAGTCAGGTTACCAATAAATACTGCGTAGTTACTTTCACTCTTTATTTGGCCAGAGTTACGGCTTACAGAACTTTTCACAAAGGAATGCGTAGATAACACCGACATCTTGCCTTTTATAGGCCGAACTATATAATTTATAAGACGAAATATATAAATTAAAGCAATCACTATTTACTTACAATTCTGCTATATGTTTTAAGTAACTCAAAGATAATAATTAACGAACAAATTAATATATTTACGTACATCAATTCTATATAAAATCATTGTTATTTATGTATCTGAAATATGTTAAGACATACAATTATCTATGTAGATTAACGACATAATTATGATAATCATCAAACTAATGTTATGCAAATAATAAATCAATAATATCAATTCCTATTTATGTCTCATTGAAATCTATATATAGTAGTTAATAATAATTCTCATTTATGTATCTTTAATATTGTGGCGCTAGAGTATCTCGTGTCTCGAGCGGCACCGGAGGTGAATAGATAACAAGATATAATATCAAGGAGCTAAAAATAGTTACTCGGATGGAAATATCTGGACAGAAGTATAGTCCGCGTTAAACTTTTTGGCCGTTTAAATATACCTTTGAATTCGGCTTTGCGCATAGTACAATCAAGCAGTTATACAAAACAAATTTAAAATATCATCATAGGTGTTTAATATTGATATTATTAATCTAAAATTATGATTCAAGTAGGTATTTTAATAATGTGGTAGTATAGTAATCACGTTACTGCTTTCAGAAGATTTTGTAGAATAAAGATACGACTTCAATTGTGTCATCCTGTAAACGCTTTGACAGCTAATTTACGTATATCTCCTTATTCGATATGAACAGACATATAACGTACGAATATTTGCAAAAGATTAGTGATAAAAATGAATAGACAATAAAAATTGAACTATCACTGAGGTACATAACAGTATAAACTAGAAATGTGCAATATTGACCAAACAATAGGGTAAAGGATAAAGCTAGAATATTAACGGTTCCACACATAGGTAATGTATTCGTCAGTTATAATTAAATTCAAATAACATTTAATCACCTGATTGGTGAATTTTGGGTAATCGCGTATTTGAATTGAAAGATCCCTCTTACGCAGTATTTGTTTCATTTTTTTTTTATATTATAGGAGGCAGACGAACAGACGGGTCACCTGATGGTAAGTGATCACCGCCATCCATAGGTACTAACAACACCGGGGGAGTCACAAGTGCGTTGTCAGCCTTTTAAAAAGTGTACTCTCGTTTCTAAAGTTTGCAATTTATAGTTGTTTGGAAACACCGTCGTTGGGAGTCAATTCCACAGTGTCGAAATACGACCACAGAGTCGAAGTACGAAATATGTAATGTGCAGGCATTATGCGTAGTACAGTACCATTATAGTAGGTAAAATATATTTACTATAAATAAATGATTTGCAATAAATAACGATTTCCGTAGAAACATCGTTTTGCGAAGTGGAAATAAGAAAAAGAAAACAACGAGAATAGCAATAAACACCTCATTTGCGTCTCGCTGATACCTAGATTTGTATTCTGCGAGTCTAGTTCAGAGCGGTTATAAAGTTTGAAGCAGACTATGGCTAAAAAGCGATCCGTGATATAGAACATCATCATTTATCATCTATTAATAGCAGTGATTCGCGCGCTTCCTTAAGATAATGAACAGATGGTGATACAGCGATATTTTTAAACGTACCGGTCGACTAAGGAATCTATGGTCCTGAAAATAGATTTTAATAACGTTATAATTATTACGTTAAATTAAAAGATAAGTTAACTATAGTCGGATCGCAACCGCCGTACCGGGCCATAGGTATGCGCGGGGAAGTAGGGAATGAGAAAGAAAGAGCATGAACTCATATGAGCTTTTTAGTGTTAGACTGATCTCACGATACCAAAGAAGATAATTAATGTACTAAAGATATTGTACTGTGCTTTTCCGTCATCTACCGTTAAAAATCTGAACAGTATTTATATACATAACATTTTTATTCAGGCTTAGTGTGCCGTACGCATTTGTTCTAGCAGTAACAATGACTTGGCAAAGATTCTTAGGATCAGGACCAGCCTGGGATGTACGTATCTTGAATAACCTCTTGGTGGTGGTAAATTTAGAAAGTGGTAATCAACATATTAACCCGGCAGTATAAATAATGACAAATTAATTAAAATTGATCGCATTTAGTATTATTAAATTCTTATCTTGATAGAGCGGTAGATTGGCTAGATTAATTGTTTGTTCAGTCCAATATTCTCTCGACTTAGAAATTTCCAAAGAAACGAGACAAAGTCCTCAAAGTATAGCTCTTCGTAGAAACCAAAGATTTAGCATCGAACATTTGCAGAATGGTATGATTGATAGTGATCGAGTTGTTCGCGAAAAGGCAGTTTAGAAGATCAGTCTTGTTTTAGTGTCATGAGCTGTCGACTCGTTTTCCTTCCGCAATGATGAAGAGAACAAAACGCCCGAGTTACCGATGAGAAACGCATCAGGTGCACACTAATTCTGCCAAGAAAAGCGACTTAGACAAGGCAATTGCTCCTTTCTAAAACCTGGAGACAAAGTTGTAGGTACTCCTTTTTAATGCGTTGATGTTTAGGTTCTGTGATGCTAGTGCCTTAATCCAAGCCCGGTAGCATTTTTACTTTTGGCGGCAATTCCATTCTAAATTTTTAAGCTGATCCAAGAGCAATTGAGTTGGGGTATACGTCTCTATATGGCACTGGTTCGGCTATCTGTGAGACAGTTTAAATATACCAAGTTGTCTCTCTCTAGCGGGGAAAGCTCATCCTGGGCAGGCTGCCGGGGTGAAATGGTGCTAGCTGATATGAGCTCGTCTTACTCCAATATGGCAATGGAGCGTATACCGTGGGGTTTTAGTCCATGCAAATTTGCATTTGGTCCATACAAATACCCCAACCCCTAGCTGGAGTGGGTATCCAATAGGGATTTTCCCACATTAACAAAAAAGGTCATTTTACATGAGCTGCCGAAACAAGGTTGAGAACCTGCTTGCGATGGGCACCATGGAGCTCAAAATAAACAAACCCTCCCCATGATGTCAGTTATACTAATGGAGATGGCATCAGGATCATACGAAGAGAAACAAAGACAGTTGTAAAAACCAGGCAATGATATGACGTGTTCAGAGCGTACTGACTTTGTCTGATATCTATCCTGCATTGGTCAGCAAAAGGTCCAACAGAAAAGGCATATGCACGTAGGCAAGGTGATCAAAGCCATTCAGCGTGGTCAAAAAGCAGAATTTCCGCAAAAGAAACTTGATGGAGAATTGAGTCGGTGGCCATGTGTTCCATTTAGATGTGCGGGTGTTCAATCAAATCAATCAATTCACACTGACAATGAATAGTGACAGGTTTCGACTTTTCTAATCAGACAGTCAGGTACATCAATGCCGGCTTCTCCACATCAAGGTGGTCGAATGGAATCTGTTTACATGGCAAATATTGGAGAAGTTGCTGGAGGTTTTCAATTTTTTTGCCCTAGGCCGACATCGGTGGTGGTCATAGTTTTTGGCTGTTATGAAGTTATGGAACTCGTGAGACATGTGTAGTAAGTACGACATCTCATTCGTCTCTCCTCTTCGCTTTCGGAGAAATCACGCCTCTAACACAGCGCACTCCTAAGAGACCTGGTGGCGATCTGCTTCGCTGGAATATATGGGGGAGAGTAATATCACTGGCAGCGAATTCTAATGTTAGTTTTTCGTTCGATGTATCTAACATCGTTATCTACCTTATGATGCCCTTCGTTAGGGCCTCAGTAATTATCAATTGGCCGAGGACGACTAAGTCGCCTTCGTAACCATTGAAAAGGGCTCATAAATACGATGTGTAATAAGCAGGGGGCTAAATAAGTGACTCCCGTGGTGGAGAATTATGAGGGAGCAACATAGTTGAAAGTCCAGCAGGAATTATGGATATGGTCTTCTTTCATAAATCAGTAGCGTCCATTAGCCGGGAGGAATTCGTTGAAATGGTGGCAACTGATTATCTTCTTTTTTCTTTGGTTCCGTTACCTAGCGTGGTTACCATGGCAACGGAGATGGTGCTACTATGGCACATTGCCGCGCAGGTTGTAGACGAAACCACAATGTGTGAGCGGGAATGTACATGTAACTCCACAGGCAATCTCGCATGGTGGGTGGCGCAGGTGATCCTCCTTTGTTGAGACTAAACAAGCTTATTTGTGCGAAATATAAATAAAGAACGTGCAAATTACTACGAGACGAAAACACATCAAAACTCAAATAAAGTTCAAGTAAAAGGAAACTACGGGCAATTAAGTACAATAATAAATACATCGCATTATGAGTAAGACTTGTCGGCAAAATTATAATTATATTCCAGGTAGCATATTTGCACGCAACTTATTTTTTTCTAAAGTAAAATTATCCAAGTTACCTTTTGTAAATTATACTACTGTAAAGTTCAATTTAAAATTAAACGCATTCAAATGTAAAATCACTAACTTAGTAGTTTCAGCATGAAAGAGTGACAAACATCCAGCCCCAAGAACCCTCCCATTTATAATTTAAATACGATTATTAATACATTGATTCATTTTATTTTTACATTTGCAGCTATTTATGATACAAGAAGTAAACGACTTTCGCCGGACTTGGTGGCAACATTTACTGTACATCAATAACTATATTCCGGGATCAACCTGCTATCAGCAATCCTGGTTAGTAATTTAGTACCGAATTATTATTTACATTGATATTTCGGATGCTGAAAGTCAGCTGATCGGATGAGTAAAGACCATTAGTGTATTGAAACATTGATAAGAATTAAGTTAATGGTGTCTTTAAGAAAATCAGTCCACCTTAATCAGAATAATGAGGTATGAGAGCCTATGCTTTTGAGACTACATTATATATCGAAAGGTATATGGAATATTTTTGGCAGAAAACTTTAAATAAATTTTTACATTTAAATGTATCTAAAACAAAAAACCCAATTTGGACAGTATTTGTTGATTGGTTGGTAGTAATGTACATTGATATATTTTCGTGTAACTGTCACGACTTATGCAGCATACTCTGGAATAGTTCTCAGGTGGTAGTATTTTCTTCAAGTTATTCGAAATGTATCTTTATATTTTGGGATATTCTTTTAACAATATATCTATTAACTATATCCTCTTATTTATATTGATGACACAAGCTAATTAGTGTAAAGCTTCATCAGGATCTGTTTATATTTTTGCGTGAAGGAGTCAAGGCTTCAAAAAGGGGATTGCATTTATATATCTTTGGTTAACTTGTGTCTCCAACTGCTAACACTAACAAGTCATCTCATCTTCAGGTATTTGGCTGCCGACATGCAGTGTTATATCGTCGGGTTGATTATTTACCTCGCCTGTCGGAGTACCAGGTCCAAAGTCATAGCGTTATCTTTATTAGGTGTAATCGGATTCATATCGCCTGCCATCCACATCTACTTCCAGGATTTGGATGGGACTGTCTTAGTTTCACCAATGTAAGTTTTACTTGTCTTCTTTGTAAATGTTCATAACAAGTATCCGAAATATGTATTTAAATTTAAGATACAGCTTTGTTACGGCAAAGTAAAATGTATTTTGTTTTCTGTACTACACTACATTTGAAAACTAATAACATTGGCGAATATGAACTTTGTAACATGAAAGACGCTATGAGTGATCTACAATCATTTCTAGAAATATTAATCAAGTTATTGCAAATGTATCTTTACGAAATTTCGACTTGCGAATTTTATAGTTTAAATTCGACAAAGAAATCAAACCTGATTTGTCTAAAATTGTACAATAATTTAATATTTTGACAAGAAATACCTAACATCTTATAGCCTTTAGTAGATTATAAGGAATAGTTTTTTCTTGTTGATAGTTTAGAAGGAAATGAATGTAAAATAGATGTAATTTGTATTATAATTTCACAGGTATACTACCAAATTTTATATCAATTACCAGACCTTTGACGTTCTGCATAGAATGACTCATACGAACATCTTCGGATATGTCGTCGGCATGAGCCTCGGTTACTTAATCTACTACTGTCAACAGAATACATTTAATATTCAAAAATACAAGGTATATGAAACTAATATATTCAGTTGGAGTTTGGATGAAGTTGTACAATTTAAAAAAATATCTCCAAGTGAACATTCAAGTTTCTATTAGGTTATAAGGCAGTGTCACTTACAACCAGTCACAAATTATACAATAGCGAACATCTAAATACTCGTAATATATAACAAAGAGAAACCTAATCGCGTTCCTTAATGGATCTTCCCGATAGCCAGATTGTTATTAGAAACGATGGTACAGTTTTGAAGGTCATAAGCCATTTTTTAGAACTCAAACTGGGAAAAATGAGATAGTAAAAGTGAAATTCATGTGTCGTAGGTTTGTAATAGACATAAAAATGCTTCAAGCCGAGCGTCTTAATCATGATTAATAACAATCTATATACTATAATAAAACTGTAACAAGGCTAAATTTGTACATTAAATATGTTATGAAATATTAATTGGGGTGGACTTTGTTATCGACATAGAAGCCAAAAATAATCATTTTACAATTTTTGTTTGCCTGACTGTCTGTCCCTGTGAGCACATATCACTCTGAAAGTACTAAATCAATTTTGACCAAAATTGATACAGTGATAACTAATAGTGCAAGGTTACATCTAGGATACTTTTTGTCCCATAAAACGCTAGGGGTTCTCCAGGATAACGGACAAAAGACAAAAATTGGTAGTTAATGAAATTAACGGATTTTGGTAAATTTTCTTTACGCTATATATGGCAAACAGATTAGTTAAATATTTGAGCTATATATCATATTTTTATCGTTTTTTATTTAGGGAATCCCTGGTACCACCGATCCGATTTTGATTTTTTTTTCAATCTTAGAAAGGTATATTATCGCTCAGTCTTATAGATAATGTTCATTTTGGCAAATATATATATATATTTAAAGTTAATCACAGGGAATGTAATTGAAATCGGCAAATATTCATTTATTGCCAATACTGAGAAGACATTTATCGGCAATATATGTGAGTTAGTTTTTATCGTAATTGGACCAGATGGTGATGCTGCAAACGGGTTTTAGACTTATTAAAATTTTTCGTATTTAAAATACATTTAAAACAGGTTATAACCGATTTAATGCAGACGAAGTTGCAGGGTTCAGCTAGTTAAAAAGTTATTGGAGTCTGGATAGTGTTCATATATAAGAATTACAACAAAAAAAAAATCTAAAAAGATATGGTTGTAGCATCGAATCGAATGGATTCTACCAACTCACTTATTTTAATTTGTAGGACATTTCCGTAGAATAATCAGAGATTAAGTTCTTTAAGGACTTTTTACAAAAACTGCACTCGTATTAATTATTCAATGCTTTGTAACTTAAACAAATTATTTATTTTTGTAATACTTTTATACGTTTTAATATCTGACCACAATCTCAACGGATTTTAAATTACGCTATAATCTAATATAGTAAATGCGCTCATATTAGAAAGTGTTCTGCAACAATCAGAGGAAGCTGAAAGGCTTAGGGAATGGCACCCGAATGCCTCGGTGATACGACGCAGGAGAGGCACAAACGCACCTCATCATGTGCCTCCATGAGTAGCCTTCAGGCAAGAGACGCAGTGGCGTCCGTGGCCGCGTAATGAAGGCCCGTGATGATGAAGCACGGTCTTGTCCGCCGCTTCAATAGGAAGCAGGAGGGAGAAATGGCCCCTCTCGAGGCATGGGTCTACCTTTCGACCATCTACGGATACCCAAGCGCGTGACCAGTGTTTATAGGAGCATGTGCTCATCGCCAACCCTCAGCCCTGGATCACATACGCGCAAAGGCGGTACAGGGGTTTTTAATGATTAGGAGTCTCACCTAACCCTCGGACTGTCCCCCGGTATTGCGAGGCGTATCCATGTAGGATATTCCCCTGTTAAAAAAATGACAATACACTAAGTTTTTTCGAACTGTTTGACGCTATTGATCTAACGGGTCTTCACAACTTCATCGGGCTAAGTAATACACTACTGATTATAGTTACGTACTATGTATACATGTGAATCACCCGATGCTCCGCACGACAATGATCCCCACTCTTTTTGGTCACGCCTTTTATAGATGGAGGCGTTACTAAAGTGTTGAAAGTAATATTCTTATGAATATAAATACTTTTTGACGCTAATACAAGCCTTTCGATATATACGACATACAATATGTAGTATCTATATAATAATATAAAACTGAAGAGTTTGTTTGAACACACTGATTTCAAGAACTACGGGTACGATTTGAAAAATTCTTTATGTTACATAGCTAGCTCATTTATCGAGGAAGGCGATATATCATCACGCTAAGACCAATAGGCGCGTAGCACCAATAAAGAGTGTTTCGAATCAGGGTTAACACACGTATTATATAAAAATATTTTCACCTTCTACGTAAACGAAGTCGCTAGTTAAAGTTAGCGTTAGCCCAAAGTAACCATTTAATGCGGATGAAGCTACTCATGTATAAAGGGCAAGTGCTTGACAAGCGAGATGTAATTAAAAAAAAAGGGAACATGCTTTAGATATAGTTTCTAAATGCCGTTTAATCTAATTTAAAACGGCGTAACTTGAAAACTGTCATTACAATATACTAATATTGTCATCTCTATTTTGTTTTATTCTTCAGAACTATTGCATCTTATATTGGAGTTTAGTTCCTATCGGCATCAGCATTATACTTCTAGGAAAAATATTCTACAGAGATGTACCGAGCAGTTCAATTTGGCTGAGAATTCTATACGGGGCTCTTGCGAAACCTGTTTTTACTTCAATTACATGCTTGTTTTTAATTGGACTTATATTTGAATACGAAGATAAGTCATCTTTATCGAATTATGTATATATTCTGTAATAGTAAACGTGTTTTTTTATACTAAGGAAAAAAATATTCATTGACACAGGCTGCGTACGCGATAAGAAAGTTTTTTTATGTTTTGATAAATCATTATGAAAATATTACTGACATGGATATTTTGTTCCGTTTTGCAACTGATAATTGATCAGATTGTTCTCAGTACGCTAAATAATTCTTAGTTTTTATTTTTATTTATTTTTTTAAACTTTATTTTTGGCAATAAATCTTTCAAATTATTACTTCCATTGTCGCGTAGTCAATAATATTACAAGAGTCGTGTGATCATTTCAATATTAAGCGTCGTGTAAATCAATATTTTAACAAGATGGTGGATCCCTTGTTAGAACCTTCCAGAGAGTTTTTGTGGCATTTCAGAATTTCATGCTTCGTGATATTATTTTCCATTCACTTCACTAATGCACAATAAACCAACTATATTACGTAAAACTCCACCAAATTTACAAAATATAGTTCAAATAATACAAGACTATGAATAAAATATAAAATTCACTACATGACAGACTAAAATCCCGCCAATAACTCCTTACTTTTATTTATATTTACCGCTACTTTATAAACATTTGCCAATATCAGTGTTTTATTTTCATGCATGTAATAGTGTATATATAGTTGTTAATTAAAGCTTATTGATACTTTTTGAAGTGTAAACCTCCTTAGCCTCTTTCTAATTGAATCCGGATGAAACATTCGTAACATTCAACGTGTGAGAGAAAGAGATACCATAAATTATACAGTATATTACACTGGCTACTTACATTGTACGTATGTATTTTTAGGTGTATTTTTAATATTATATAGGTGTGTGTGTATATGCTTGTGTAGTGTTTGGTTCACATATACCGTTGATGTGACGTGCCGACCCATTCATACTAAAACAAGTAATAGCTTGAGCGTGACTCTACCACCTATATTATATTCACGTAGTGTTTAACTACAAATACGTATTTTTAGGTTTCTACCGGAGTATTCTGGAGTGGCGCGGCTGGATGATACCAGCACGGCTTAGCTTCACTGTATATTTGATACACTTAGCCTTTATGAAGACCGTGGATGGTTTGCGTACCTCTATTATAACCGTATCGACCAAACAAATGGTAAATACTACGCATATTACATATCTATACTAATATTATAAAGAGGCAAAGTTTGTATGTGGCGTTGTGACGTTGTAGGGGGTAATCTCAGGAACTACTGGCCCGATTTGAAAAATTATTTCAATGTTATATAGTTCATTTATCAAGGATGTCTATATCATCACGCTAAAATCAATAGGAGCGGAACACTTTTTTTTTTATACCAAAGGAGTCAAATGAACTGGTGGCTCACGTGATGTTAAGTGATCACCACCGCCCATAGACATTAGCGACATCAGGGACGTCGCAAGTGCGTTGCCAGCTTGTATATGGGAGAAGGGGGAGGGGAAGGAAAGGGAAAGAAGGAAAGAGGGACGTGGGCCTCCGGCTCTCTCACTGACCGAACGAAACACAACAATGCAAGCACTGTCATTTCACGTCGGTTATCTGTGAGAGGGGTGGTACTACCCCGGAGGAGCCGACCCATTCATGCTGAAACCAAAAATAGCTTCAGCGTAGTTCTACCTACTAAAAATCTGACCTAAATTCCTGATTTTAGGTAAGAAAATCTCAGTAAATGTAATTTTTTTGATAAACAGAAAATACTTGCTTATGCTATACCAGGCAAAAAGGTTAGACACTCGCAGTATTCTAGGATATGATAATTTATTTAACATATAAAATAATAATATTTAAACAAGTACTAATAAACAACCAAGAAAACCTAAGTTAAAGGTTGTTTCAAGACTTTTAAAAGTATAGATACAAACACGTAAATAAAATAATAAACCTAAGTGCAATGACCGGTGCCAAAAGCTACAATGGGCGACCCGGAGTTAATAACTTTCGATAATATAACAGGCAATAAGCTTTTTTGATTTGAGTCTGAAGTTCTCACGTTTCCTTTTAAATAAAAGTGAAGTCATCCGACGGTCGGGCCGTTCGGTGTTGGGTACGGGTACGTGATGGGTAGTTCGAAAGATCTGCCAGCTAAACAGATATTGCCATTGAGTTTCAGGAGTTTGGTATTTTAACTCTGCGCTCCCAAAATATTCTTGATAATTTTAATGTGTGTCATTTTATCCACTGGTGAAAACAGCACGAAAATCCATTGAGTAGTTTCTGAGGTTATCGCGTACAGTCAGACAGACAGTACAGTCAGACAGACGCGGTAGGGGACTTCTTTTTTCCGAACAGATTACGATATTGACCCAGCAAGGTCTTAACAGCTTCACCGAACTACGGTAGGGGAATTTGTTTTGTACTATGTATTGATAAACGTTTTTCGTTTTTATATTTCAGGCGGAGCATGCTGTCTTTGTAATATTTGGTTCATACGTAATCGCTTTCTTAATATCTCTATTCGTAGAAAGACCTTATACAGAGGTATATATGTTACTGAAGCGTTCGTTATTGATGGATACCAAGGCAAAGATGCTGTAATATCCACGCTAAAACATTAAAAAACCATTGGTAAAGGTTAATATATAAGTGATATTATATTAAATAGAGATAGTATCATACAAAAATGAGCTTATAAATGTCAAAGATAGATATAAAAATTATAATATAATATGCAAATGCTGAATTGACGTCGCTTAGAACCAATATTGGTGTTAAAAAATGAAGATTCAATTGGAATGTACTGAATGTAGAATGAAAACTGTTAATCTAGCAATTATTATTTTTTTGTTTTTTTCGGCGGCGGCCTTTACGCTCGCCGGCTCCCTTCCCTGGGAGCTGGAAGCTGGAGTGCTCGCTGCCGTGTACGAATTCACGGCGGCGAGGAAGCGTAGTGGGGAGCCTCCGGCTCCCAGGGAGATAGAAGTTAAAAGGCGGGAATTGCGGGAGGAGGCTATAGGGAGGTGGATGCTGGACCTGGCGGATGCGCGCTACGGGACGCACACCGTTGACGCCGTCCGCCCGGTTCTGCGGGAGTGGATTGGGAGGAGATGGGGCTCCCTGTCGTTCAGGCTGGTGCAGGTGCTGACCGGACACGGTTGTTTCGGGTGGTACCTGCACCGGATCGCTCGCAGGGAGCCGACCGCCGCCTGCCATGATTGCGGCGCTGAGGAGGATACCGCGCAGCACACTCTCTCTGAGTGTGGAGCGCCACACTCTGGCGGTGGTGGTAGGAGAGGATTTGTCGCTGCCGAGCGTGGTCTCGTCCATGCTCGGCAGCGAGCAGGCGTGGCGAGCGGTGGCCTCCTTTTGCGAGGAAGTCATCGCGCAAAAGGAGGCGGCGGAGAGAGCCCGCGAGGCGGATCCCCTCAGTGGCCGTCTTCGCCTACGGAGGACCGGCAGGAGGAGGCGGCGCTTTGCCCAACTCCTCTTGCCACCGTAGCCGGACCTGAGGGGATGTAGTCGGGGGGCTCATCCCCTGATTGCACAGGTCCGGCAGACGAGGGGAGGCAGCTGGTGTCTACCCAGCTGCCTCTCTATAGGTAGGAGTCCCTCGGCCACCTTCCGCCGGGCGGACCGTTGGGGCGGCTATCTAAGTGGAATAGGTTAGCACGATCCCTTGCCGCCCCAACACTACGGTCTGACGGTACACCGTGGGGTTTTAGTCCGTACAAGCCGGACATAACCCATCCTCTCCCCGGGAGGGTGGGTATCCATAAGGGATATCCCCACGTAAAAAAAAGCAATTATTTTTTTATGTGTGGTTTATCCAATATTTACTTTAATTTTTAATTTGTAAAATAAAAATGTACGTAAGTTACCTATATCTATGACACGCTATAATAATAAGGCATAAGAAGATATTAAATATACTTATATATTTCAAAACTTTAATTATAAAATTGTTTGAACTTTGAAATATCTGTAAGAAAAATATTATTAATAATGTATGTCGGAGCAGCAATAGAATAGCGCTATGACGCATGACGTCATCCACGTAACGTCATGGTTATGATTTGATTGATTGATCCTTCATGAACAATTGAATAAAAAAGTTATCATGGATTATCCGTAGGTGTGACTAGTCCAACTGTCTGAGCGAGTATGCCCAGCATATAGTCAGCGGTCGCCTGTAGCATCAAGATACATAAACAGCTGATGACTTCAATCGATACCATTTGAGGTCATTAGTAACACCCGCGATATAGTCAATAGCGCGGTATCACAGGTTAATAATTTCTCCCCCGATATGTATTTATTGCATTAATGATTATTTATTTAATTTCCGGTTGTGTATTAATTCGAATATTATATAGAAAATGTAAGACATAAGTAAAATTTATAATTAGTAATTATGTTTTATTACAAAATTCATCATTATTTCGATATACAAAACAGTCGGTTTGTATTCTTTTTTATTTTTTGTTTGTATTATTATCAATTAATGTGATAACGACACAATATAATGTACAAAGTATTTTTAACTTGCTTTGACTGCGAATCTATTTCAGATTGAATATTAATTTCCATAAACTACGATGAAAAATAACCATCAAACAGACTGCATAATTTTACTTATTTGTTATAATAAAATAAAACTACAAAAATACAATCTTATATTCTCATAAACACATTTGGAATTAATATATTTTTAGTGGCATTTAAAATTTTAAAAAATAAAAATGGTTGATATGTCAGACTTTTTGGTAATCTATCTATCTATCTTATCTATTACTATAATAAAACTGTAACAAGTCGAAATCTGTACATTAAATATTTTTTAAAAATGTTAATCAGGGTAGACTATGTTATCGATACAGAAGCCAAATATAATCTTTTTACAATTTTTGTCTGTCTGTCTGTCTGTCCCTATGCACACGCATCACTCTACAAGTACTTAACCAATCTTGACGAAACTCGACATAGTGATACCTAATATAACGAGATTACATCAAATGTACTTTTTATCACATAAAGCGCAAAGAGTTCTCCAGGATTTAGGATTAAAGTCTAGAATTTAAGCCCGTATTACTCTGAAAGTACTGAGCCATTTTTAACGAAATTTAATACAGTGATAACTGATATTACAAGGCTACATCCAGGATACTCTTTGTCCCATAAAGCGCAAGGGATTCTCCAGGATAACGAAAAACAAAAATTTGTAGTTAACGTAACTAGACTTTTTTGCGACACCTTAGTACAAGAGCCGGCAACGTTAAAAGAACAAGAATTTTAGAATACCTGGTTCTTTAATATATCAATATATATTACTTTGTATCATAGGAGGCAAACAAACAGGTGGGTCATGTGATGTTAAGTGACCATCACCCTCTATAGACTCTAGCAACACAAGGGGTGTCGAAAGTGCGTTGCCAACCTGTATATGGGGGAAGGTAAGGGAAGGCAAAGGAGGAAACGAGAAGAGAGGTGGGCCTCCGGCGCTCTCACTGACCAAACGAAACACTACAGTGCAAACACTGTTATTTCACGTCGGTTTTTGTGAGAGGTTGGTATTAGCCCGAAAGGACACTTGGTAGCCGGTTAACGTTGTATTTTCAATGCGCATTTTGATTTATGAATAGGTTTAGGAACATTTTTTTTCAGTAATTTTTAAACGCAATTAAATTGCATGAATTTATTATAGCCAGACACATTTCCTTATAAACAATCATATATATACCCGCTAATATATTTTATAAATAAAAATAATAAATTTCAAACCAATTATTTTTTTCCATAGCAAAGAACAAATTTCATTTCATTATTATTTTAAACATTATTGATATTAAGATTTCATTATATACAATAACAACGATAAACGTAAACGTATGACTTGGGATTGACGCCACCTTAAATATATCCGTCGTCGACCATCAGGCTATACGAAACCAAAATACCTTGGGCCGGTGAGGTGAAATATCTCGGCGTCACTTTAGATAAACACTTAAATTTCGATTCACACACGGATAGAGTGCGAAACAAAGCCGCTATGGTCTTGGGTTGTCTCTCTATCATTTGCTTTGTCATAAGAGTACAATGTCCCCCAGACATAAACTCACTTTATATAAAACTTGCATCCATCCCATTATGACGTACAGTGGTTCGGTCTTTGCACATGCGCAAAATCGTATTCAAAAGTTGCAGGTTCTCCAGAACCGAGCCCTACATAAAATCATCGGTGTCCCATGGTACGTCCGGAAAAAGGATCTCCACAGTAACCTGGAGATGCTTTCTGTCTGGGCATATATAAAATCACTCACACGTAGTTATTTCGAAAAAGCCGCGAATCAACCCAGCCCTTTAGTGGCATCCGCCGCAAACTATGAACCAGAACCCAACGCTGCGCCGTATAGAGGACGACCGCGACACATTTTTACCTTCCCTCCTGATTCAATCACGTCAGCGAAAGATCAGTACCAGTCTGTCTCTTCAAACAGAGCGTGTTCAAGCCCACGACCGCAAAACCACAGATCACGCCGCCGTGGTGTGGGGGTCACTCCCGCACACCAGATTAGGCCCCGCTCGACAACGGCTCAAGCCTAGGTCCGTACCCTCGGCGGGAAGCCCTTGAGTTCGCTGCTCACGCAATACAGTGACACAAAACTTTACATCACTGCTACATCACACACATCACCTATACACACGTGCACGCCTACACGCTTACACGCTGTTTTTCATTTGCAGAGAAATAAACGACAAAGAGTTCTACCCTTATTTTTCCCTATCCTAACCTATCCTATATAGTTTAGAGAATTTTTTCCGACACAAACTACATATAGGAGTTGTTGAGACAGGCATGCTTGGTACACATGCATGTTTCAATAACTTATATACGTATATCTAGATAGCTTAGCTTAGGTTAGCTTAGATAGATCGCGCACAAAACAGGCCCAAGCCAAGGTGTGCCGTGTACCCTTGAATTGGTCGTCCAATCATCCCAAGTCAGTTGAGTGCCTTCAGCGCTCGCCTCAATAGTTCGGTGAAGCTGTAAAAACCTTTCCAGGTCAACAACGTATACATTTCGAAAAAAAAAATGCGTCGATAGCATACGCTGCCACAATTATCGCTATCTTTATCGTGCAGCCAGTGTTGCACTAAACTATACCTATAGCTATATTCTATATACATATAATTTTTATAGCAATAAATCGATCTAAATATTGAGTTAATAACTGAATTAGTCTGAAAGATGAAATTTGTACTTATTTATATCTAAATATAGTAATGATAAAATTACTACTATTCTAACATGGGTTAAGATTACTTTTATTTTTATTTCCAAAAAATAGCATCAACCACATTATTGTCAATACCAAAAATGTCTTTCAATAATAATTCCATTTTAACAACGTTTCAAAGTTAGTGAAAACAAACATCCTAAAATTATTTAAAAATCAATATTTTTGTCTGTAAAGGTACGGTATGCACAAATAAACGCAACTCTTACCGGCAACCTACCCGTTGTTCGGATGAATATAATATATAAAACTGGCTTGATTGATTCTTTCCGGTATGGCCTCTGGCTATGTAGGTAATTTCGCCAATATCAAGTGTTACAAATACACGTTACAAATTTAATGCCAAATATTTAGTGTAACAACCTAGAATAATCTACAATAGAAACATATCAACATGGATAAATTACTAAAAGGCACTACTACTATGTTGTGAGTGGTACAAAGATTATTTATAAAAATATTTTATAAATATATTTAAAATACGTTTTCGAAACAGTTTATAACTCTTAGACAATAGTTTCAAGCAAGTGACAGTTGCGTTTCGGCTCGATGTTTGACGCTTCCATACGGTCTTCATATGTTTTTCTTTAATACAATAGAGTATAAAAAGGCTTTAATACAAGTTGAAGATAGTTATGATAAAGTAAGTGGTAGAGATGTTTATTTAGTTTTACTTTTTATCTTAATTGATCCTGATTTTTTTTTTCTCGAAATGACTACGCTATTGACCGAGCAAGGTCTTAACAGCTTCACCGGTCTACAAACAACGGAATAGTAGATGATGCTACGAACCGGTACTAGGCTTATTTAAAAAAAAATCACATGTAATCTGGTAATGTTTTAGTTAATCGGTGGATAGTTTGGATTCACAATTAGAAACGGTAGTTGTGGCTGCAATCGGATATCAGTTTTATTCAATTTTTTCACGTTTAAAAATATAATTGAAACCAGTGATAACCAATTTGGTGAAGACGAAGTTGCACGCGTCAGCTAGTTTAAAATATATTCCATCTGATGTAATCGTTGATGATTCCATTAACCCTCTCGGGATAATATCTCCCAACATTATTAACTTTTAATGTAGAAAAGTCGTCTTCTTTTTCGATTGTCGGAGCATCTTCCTCCTCCACTAATAACACGGGCAGTAGAAACAGGACTAGCGTCAGCAGATGTGGTAGTTTCTGAAATGAAAAATGACATTATGATACATGATACATTATTTACCTAACACTCTTTAAGCTTACAATGATGTACATTGATGTAATGGATTAGGCCCTAAGTTTATTTAATTTTTATCGCATTCCTTTCAAATTGCATTATCTTTACAAGCAATAAGGATTGTTTAAAAAAAATAATAACAATTGATTCCTTAGGTTTTTATCGTGTATGCTTTGTCTAAAAACAAATAGTTACTTTTAAAAAATAAGAATGTATTACCGTATTTCTTTCAAAGTTAAAATCTTCTCTAGAGTATATCTCGTCTGGTTTTTGCCCCAGTCTCTTCGTGGCCAAGCTAAGCTGGGAGTAGTAATGGTCGAGGAGTGCTTGGTAGTGCTTAGCACGGAATTCCTCATCAGTTCCCGTCATTATGAAATACAGCAAATCTACCACTGGACTGCCTGCACGTACCGTTTGATAATCCAAAATTACTATCTGGTATTTGTCGTCCTGGAAATGAAATTAAAAGAAAAATTAACGGGTTGTCAAAATTTACCTGGTTTTTAATAAGTACTATGTTTTATTCACACATGATTTTGTCAATTAAAAAGTCATTAAATATAAGCGGTGACAAATGATTTTGTGACAACCTATCTATACATAAGAATGTAAATTTTACGGGTCCATACTTTTTCAATTTTCGTGAAAAAAGCGTTGCAGGTGTCTAAGAAAATATGATAAAATTACATTTCAATAATTTTTTGATAGGTCTGTCTGACATCTGTTTTCTTTATGCATGAACACGTATCTCTACTAAAATGCTAGGTTTGCAATAAATCATAAAGCAAGTTCTTGACAATAACTTAGTTTTTGTTTCACTAAGATCGGTTCACTCTATCAAAAGTTATTATACTTTGAACGACGACTCGAGTTAAGTACGATAACAAAGTAGATAAGTAAATGGACTTAATACATATTATTAATCACTGATTTCTTTTACATAGGGTATCCACGCAGACGAAGTCGCGAGCACAGCTAGTACTTAATATTATAAAGCTCAATAGTATGTTTGCTTGAAGGCTCTAATCTCAGGGACTACTAGTACGATTATATTTAAAAAAATATATATTATGAAAAGATAAACCAGATCGAGTTTCTTGCTGGTTGTTCTCGATGACTGGGTTGCTTTCCGAACCAGTTGTAGCTTTGACGTTTATAAAAGCCTTTTCAGGGCCTAAATTGAATAAAGAGTATTTTGATTTTGATTTTAAAAATTCTTTCAGTGTTAGATAAGTCATTTATTGAAGAAGGCTATACATCATCATGCTATAATCGATTTCCTTTTGGAATTTTCCGCTGCGTGCGCCGCGTGTACGGTAACTATTCCACGCCGACGAAGTCGCGGGCAAAAGTTGGTTCATTATTTAGATTAATCGGAATATAGCATTTCAAATACTGCGGCTAACCACCACATTAATGTCTGCCGAAAACCAGTAATGTCTTTCCTAGACTGCGTTGCTTTACAAAATGTGGTTGGTAAAATGTGATGCCATACGACCCCTTTTAACTCAGTCCTCGTGGGTAGCAATCAATCAATGCTTAAACTTTGAATTGCGTCGTCAGATATTATATTTATAACTTCGACCGCATAGAACTTGACATATAAAAGTGTGACCAATAAAGTCCTCTGAATGTATTAAGTCTCATTACTACCTTACCTTTCTTTCATATTTAATTCACGATGTCATTAAAATTAGGTTTTATCGTGAATGCAGTACTTTAGCAGTGATGCGTGTCCATACAAACAGACAGACATTTTTAAAAATGATTAAAATGTATTTTAGTACTTATACTTAGACACCTGTAAAAATTTTCTTCACAACAATCTAAAAAGTACAGAAACTTTACATTTACTTTATTATTATATTATATATACAGAAAATAGGTAAAAGATACTGGTCCAAATTTGTCCAGATTGCTTGTAGATAATTGTCAACTACAATTAGCTTTTATTACGAAGAAGACTGGAATATAACTTTATACTTTACATATATACTTACGTCATCCACCTTGTACATCAGGTTACTCATCCTGAAATCACCGTGCATCAGAACACGGCGTCGTAACGCCTTACTGAATTCCGTAAATTCCACGATAAATTTTTTGTTATCAAAAAACTCCTAAAACCGCTGTTTATTTTTTTCATCTGCTACTGAATTCGATGCCTTTTCTAAAGCCTTGACCAAAACATCTTGCTTCTTCCATTACTGGGAATTAAAATTTTTCAAGTGATTTCTTAAATTCTTCCGGATACTCTTGTTGGAATGCAAACGATAAAGCGTGAAACTTAGCCATCTTATATATATATCTATAGCCTTGGATGCGTAAGGCCAGTTCATAGGCTTAAACCTGTCATAAACACTGTAGCCTTGTGCTGATAAATCCTCGAGTATTAAAGCTTCTTGTCCACGAGTAGGGTTGTGATCGTAAAATTTGGGGAATTGTAGTCTGTGTTCTTCTGGGACGTTGTTCTTATCTTCCAGGTTTCGGTATATATCTGATAATTCAATGTAAACGAAAGGTTCTGTCTCAAAAAAGTTTTCGTACCCTTGGGAGCGGATATTTTCACCCAAGGTGATTACTTTAGCAAAGAGATGAAGCTCTTTGTTATCATTCGAAATTTTCACCAGGTAGAGCTGTGAGGTGTAGTTAGCACCACCGGTAGATATAGGGCTTATTTTCACCTCATAATTAGAAAAATCGTTTTCTTTTGCAATCTTTTCAACCAAATCTTTAAGAACTTGAGGATATTCATCCATTACTAAAACGGTTAGAGAATTTGTAGACCGAAGTGTAAGCACGCTTATTTTAACAGATAATAGTTGATAATTAGAAATAGATATTGAATTCGTTGCCGTATATACTTTATGTAAGATAACGTTGATGACGGAAAATGCAATGGTTAATAAAAAATAGCATGTAATTTATCTAACTAAATATATTACGATTATGATAATTTGTCAACATTCCACTGTTAGTGCAAATCACTACATATTATAAAACGTAGTCCTGTGCCACGTCTGTCTGTCTGTCTGTTCTCGATAAACTCAAATATTACTGAACGTAATTTCATTTGGTTTTCATCAGTAGATAAAGTGATTCATGAGGAAGGTTTAGATATATAATTTGTCCAGGTTTTTTTATTAGGACGAGTTAATGTTCACTGGGCCCGCTAGTATACTGATAAAGCGATCTTCCGACCCATATGACAACAGCTTATAAACGATACATCACTGACCAAAAATGCCTTTTAGAAAGAGAGAAGTGGGCTATTTCATAACGGTAGCCTACTTTCAAATTGGCTTTATGAAGTTTCGAGAAATCTACTATTCTTTATTTTCCCACACATCCTAGAATTGCAAGACCATTTATCATGCATAGAGGTTTTCTCACAATATGTCTTCAAATTGGCTTTCTATTCATACTGGAAAGAGTTATAAATTAGGTGATCCATATATTGGCTCAATAAGACCAGTATAGGTTTTCGAAGGTAGTTAATTCCGGGTTTTACATCAAAGTCCCAATTCGCACTACCGATTCGTTGGAGAGTGAGTACGATGATATGCAGGTTTTAATGACAAAAGGATACCTGTGAGATATCTATAAATGAGATCCTTCTCTTTATATTTGCAAAATCGATTGTCAACAGTAACCAGTTATAAGAAAAAATAGATAAAGAGACAGAGTTTGTGTCAGGTTCTTCTAGATTAGGTTATTTAAAATCAGTTCTGTGTTTGTTTCAATAATTTTAAACGCTTCACAGAGTCCAGTAAAAAAGACAGTTTCGAATGTGGTCTAGGATAAAGTATTTTGGTTATTTTAAATACAAATCGTCAATTGTACATGTATGGTTAAGTACATTGCATGTCGCCCTACTTATTCTGTGCCATGTAACACTAACACCTGTGCACTATCAAGCACCGTTGTAACACAGAACTAAAATAGTTGTGACCTAACAAACAACTTTATTCCCACAAATGGGTACCACAAAAACATATGTAAGGCAAGGATTTGGATGTACGTGAGTTTAAAACTTATTGGTACATACTGAAGCTATGCAACATACCACGGCCTTAAATTAGCAAACCAGCATTCTTCCAATATCTTATATACATGCTAAATATTACGGAAAAACTATTTCGATTTCTATTTTAACACTACGTTTAAGGTTATCAATAACGTTATCGAAGATAAATAGCTTTAGATTTCATATTACGAAACGACACATTGTTTATTTATCGGGGAGATCAATAAAATGTGTCGAATCAACATGCTTAATTTCCTGTTAAATATTAGAACAAATAAATTATATAATATTGCAATGTTCATAGCAGTGTTAGTGTTTTGGATACGTTGCGGGTTAGACGACCTGTAGAAATTCTCTGTTTCAATATAATTCTTAATACATATTTGCTATGTACATATAATATGTATATGCTCTTAAATAATAGTATAATTTCTCTCTTCATCTGGAAATGTCGATGCAATCATTGTAGATTTGGAAAATATATTTATGAAATCCTCAAACCAAGTAAAAATTCCTGTTAACTGCTTACACTCTGTGAATGGCAAAAACATAACTTCTTGTTGGTGCAGGACCTTTTTAATTGGTATCCTTTAGGTATAAGAAAAAGATAAGAACATAGCTGATAATATAACGGCAAGGAGAATAACATACATTTCTTATCGCATGGTGTAAGGTCTTGGAATCTGAACTGCTAGTGAATGTCGCACTGCGTTCCTTTTTTTTTCGATCTGATTACACTTTGTTGGTCTGATGAATGGGCCTTCACCATGTCACCGGGTTTTGAGGCACTCGCCTGAAGTGGCAATCAACGCAAGGGTACTAAAGAGGTCGAAATTCGTCCTCGATTGTTGCTATGTATCCAATGTGTAAGGGTGTAAGGGGTATCGAGTAACATCTTAAGACTTGAGACACCCAAGCCAACCTCACCTGCACGTGGTGCACCCTGCTGATCAACGAACGAGGCAATGGCGAAAGCGGGGTGGTAGGGTTTTACAGCCCGACTGGGTCGCAACCACCATGTACATGGCGAAAAAATCCGTAATAGTGACTCGCTTCTGCGCGTCGCGTTTCGGGATCAGCCTGTGCATATCCAGCTTTCTGTAGGCCGGCATGATAGTGGCGACCAGCGATGGTTAGTGTGTCTCTCGGTGGTTGCCGATGTTTTTGGATTGTACTATGCTTAACATCAGGCATAGTGCAGTCACTTTGCCATGCTTCAATAAAAAAAAAATGTCTGTCGGTGACTTATATATTAACTGTATATTAGTGGGCGCTCAGTGGTCGACATTCGACTATAGTTAATTGATTTTTTAAAGTTTGAACTTTATTAGGGTTCTACTCAGTTATTTGGCATGATCTTTAATTATATAAACATCTAAAAAAATCTATGTGTAAATGAAAAATGAAATTAATTATAAATTTGAAACAAAAATCATGTGGTAAAGCTCTGAAATTTTAAGCAAACATAACTTTACGAATATAAAGAAATTTATCGCAATCCATAACACAATTTTAAATTAATTTTACACGACACCATGGGTGGGTGGTATTTCTGGGTGATATTGTATTAAATGTAGTCTGTTCATTATGAGAAATAGTGATATCATCGTTTGGAAAAGTAATGGATTCACATTACAATCAAATAGGGAATCCAAGACAAAGATGTTTTTATTACTACCATTAGCTTTTGAAAATAAATTCTTGTTTGTTGCTACATGAGGTTGAATTGCAACATTGTAACCGCGGAGATCTAAGTCATGGATTACTTTTATGAACAAAATACTCATTTTGATTATACAAAGTATTATTTTGCTCATTTTTTTTATTAAATCATCATTTGAAGTGAGTTAACCATAAAAAATAATAAACATTACAATAATAGTTATATTTTATAATATCATTGTTGGATGTAGGATGAAAAATGGTAATTGGAACGTGAGAGTTAAAAAATACATACAGTCGAGCATAGAAACCTCCTTCAAAACCCTTTTTGAAGTTCGTAATTATTGACGGCTGTTAAAATGTCTTTTTTATTTACATGTGTGTATATGTTGTGTAAAATTCAAGCAGTAGTGTGCGTAGTGCATATTTTAATTAATTTAATGTACTTCTAATGCATTTTATATAAAGCTTAGCTTTCTGCACTTCTCCGCCATATAAACTTTAACTATGCCAAATTTCAGGTTCTCCCGTTCACGGGAAATAGGTTTAAAAGGGGTACAAAGATTTTGCTTCACGTATTAATATATAGATTACTTTCACACTATGTAGATAAATAAATGAATAACTATTTATACATCATCGGTATAGATTATTTGTTTTAGGTGTAGAATAAGTTGTGCTGAATGTTATGAAAAGCTACAATTGACGTTGTAGCGGCACACAGCTGACATGCGACGTTACTGTATGCACTACAACAATGGACGTGAGAAACCAAATACCTCTTCTATCTTCAAAGTTATTATTATTTATAATTTTGAATTGTAAACAATACGTTGATATTATTACTTCCTATAAGGTTAGCTATCTGCCAGTAAAAGTCGCATGAAAATCAGTTCAACTGTTTTATAAGATAGTAATCACGGTAAACTTAGATTGGGGCTGGCTCTCAAGAGCTGCTGCTGTAAAACACCAATTGGTGCTTCGCGACAGATTATTCACTCGAGGGTGGGAGCTAGCCAGGTAGATTTAGAAGAAGCACTACGACCATACCATGGTTTCATCTCAACGTTTTCATTCACCGAAAGCTCTGATTCAAGCACTATATAGTATTCGAACCTACGGCCATCGACACTATCCGAACACGGTATCAACTAAGCCAACATCGCTTCATGTCCACACAACTATAACATTAGCCTTCTGCTGTTATCAATAATAATAACAGATAAGGAACAATCAACAGGAAAATAATAGTGTTATCAGTAATTGGTTATCCATCGCGTAGAAACAATGCATTATGCTATAATGAATACTTATGGTGGTAACATTGATATACAAAAACCCAAGATGCACACTTATGAAGTCATTTCAAATAGTCTTGGGTCGCTTACGTCTTTGTTAAAACAAAATAATTCGGGTAAGGTTGAATTTGCAAAACCTTAAGTTTATCGCATAACTATAAATAACTGTGTGTGTATATTGGGGAGTTATTGCGATCGGTTTTGAGTGGTACTTTTATTAGAGACTGTGTGTTTGGGTATACGTAAATAGGTGGTAACTATAAATTAAATAAAACGTATGGTAGTGTAAAGTATATTTTTTATTTCTTTGATTACCTTAACAAAGTAAAATTTTGATGATCTAATTGTTTAAGCGGTGGAATATCAATCCCATGTCCGCAGAATCCAATCCCGGCATGTACTAACGAATTAGCGGACATTTAGTAATTACAATTGGTAACACTATCAGCGGACAGGGAGGAAAACATCTTGAAGAAACCTGCACCTGAGATATGTTCTTGTAGTACCACCGTATGTGGGAAAATATAGAACTGTAGACTTCTCAGAGCTTGAAAGCACCATTACGTCGTCGGCTGGTGTGGTGATTATTCCAATACCTTCATTCGGGGAGTGCAGTGGGTCTCATACAAACTATGATGACAAATGAAAAACGAACATTTTTGAGAAAAAGATAACTTGCTTAGAAAATGTTATAATCTTTAAAGATGAGAATGCAATGCTCACTGCAATGCACTGCACTGTTCCAATTTTAGTGCTGTTGACGGCCTTAGAAACTATCGATCGGCATATTTTCCTGTATAAATTATACCAAAATACTTAATTTGAAAATCATTCGACGAATTATGTCCTCTTTACAAAATTTGCCATTTGACATAGTCATTTACTATTCCATTGATTCTCTCGGGGTACATTTTTCCAACCTTACTGATATTTAACCCGTTAAAATCGTCTTCTTCGTCTATTTTTGGTGCGTCCTCTTCTTCCACCAGCACCGTGGGTAATAAAAATATGGCTATCACAAGTCCTGGAGGTAGTTTCTGAAATGGAAAGTATTATTATGAATATAGCACTAACTATTGTCAAATCTCTAGGTTCGATCCTTCGGTAGGGAGCCCTTGAATGCGTTGCTTGCGCGATACAGTGACACAAAAATTTACATCACTGCTACAACACTACACGATCACCCTCACACACGTGCACGCCTACACGCTTACACATGGAAGTGGGTTTTATTTTTTCCCCTTATCGAACTGAAAAAACTCTAATTTTCCGATAATAAATATATTTGGAGGGGTTGTTGAGGCGTGTATGCTTGGTACACATATGCGTCTCAACAATTCAAACATATATGAATAGTTAGCTAAGATAGGTCGCGAGCTTGCATGTAACAGGCAATAACCAAGCCAAGGTGTGCCGTGCACCCTTGAGCTAGTTGCCCAAATAAAATCGGCTGAGTGCCTTAGGCGCTCGCCTTAGTAGTTCGATGAAGCTGTTAAGACCTTGCTAGGTCAATAGCGTAAACAGTTCGAAAAAAAAGAAAAGAAAATTGTCAAATCATAATCAGTATTATTCGGTTTGGTTAATGTCTTTACCTAAATATCTTGTCCACTGGGTAATTAATATAGAGTGGTTTTAAGTTTAATGAATACAGGAAACCAATACACTAATATCTAAACATAAAAATCCAGTGTCATGATGTATATTCACAATGAACTCCGAAACTACTGAATCGATCTTCACGAAAGTTGGGATTTATGTATAATTTACTCCAACTTGAGAGATACGATATATACGATACACTTTTTTAAGATATGTAATTCCATGGTACTTTATTTTGATTACTTCATAAGTTTAGTTTGCATGAAAATTTATAAGCCTCAGATTTCGTAATATAACGTATATGTATTGTACTTATTTACACAGAAATTTTGTAAATGTTAGTAAAAATCGTATCAAAATCTAACTTAGGAGAATAAGGATAAATCGATGAACGCTGGCTGCACGCACGAAAGAATATGACTCATTGTCACGTTCTGCATGAGCCGAGCGTGCATGCGTAAGCGCGGAACAAACATTAGCGAGGCACGATCGACCTAAGCGTTCGGCTTGTGATGCATCTAGCTCTCTTCCACCCATCGACCGATGCGTCCTAGTAAAAGTGAGACAGCGGCAGCACACAATATACACGTGAACTAATGTGATAATAATGCAATTCAATTAATAGAAGTATGCAATTTTTCACCAATGTTTTCTTATGACCTTATTATCGTCTTATAAATTATCTTCCTTAACAACAAGCCTTAACAACAGGTAACCAATTTCATAATATTATTTATAAATATTACCATTTTTAATTCAAAGTCGAAGTCTTCTCGCGAATATATGTCATTAGGCTTGAGACCCAGTCTACGCATCACTAAGCAGAGCTTGGAGTAGTAATAATCGAGAAGAGGATAAAAGTGTTTAGCTCGAAATTCCTCGTCAGTTCCTGTGATGATAAAATACAGCAAGTCTACCAATGGACTGCTAACTCGCATCGTCTGGTAATCTAAAATTTTTAACTGGTATTTGCTCTCCTGTAAACATAAGTTATAAGAACGCATTAAAGTATCTGTGATGATCTGCTAATGTTAGATATTGTCCTTTGTAGATAAATTATTCTCACTTTCACATTCTATTTTGGTTTTATATATCTACTACAACGAATAATAAAACTACACTTGTGTTTGTAGCAAAATAATTTTACTACACTGCATAGATTCAAGTCGTTGTGATCTGATGGAATATTAATCTGAAGTCCACAGGTTCGTACACCGGTATATACCAGTAAGCATTTTTCGGAATTCTATATCAGTGAATTTTCGGAATTCGCGAACGTTTTCTAATTGAAATTGTATCGACCGACGGTGAGGGAAAACATCGTGAGTAAGCCCGAACCCGAGAAATGTTCTTGTAATACTACTGTATGTGGGAAAATATAGAACTACGGATATCTCAGATCTTGAAATCGAAAATACGTCGCGGGCTGGAGTTCCTATACATACATTTCTTTGGGGTATAAGCTTTATGGCTTATAGCCCTATAGAGGGTCTTTTACAGGCTGATGACGATGAAAATCTCATTAATTAAGACAAATAACATAACAATTTTAGTCTCAGAATCAAACTCCAGTATAATATTGCGTATTGCTAGTTCTTTTACACAAATTGTTCCAATATTTTAGAAAAATCTACAATTTTACTTTAATCTTACCTCATCCATCTTATGCATCAAGTTGCTCATACGAAAATCACCGTGAATGAGAACAGCGCGTCGCAGTGGTTTAGCGTATTCCGCCAAGTGTTCCAAAAAATCTGTTTTTGCAAAAAATACCTGCAGCCGATGCTTATTCTGTTCATGCTTCACCGTATTATATGCTGTTTCGAACGCCTTGACAATAACGTCACGCATACCTTCTCGATTAAATGCAGGAAATTGAAATCTCTCCACTATTTTCTTAAATTTATCTGGATACTCTTGTTCAAATGCAAATGATAAGGCATGTAGTTTAGCCATCTCATTCACAGCCTTGGATGCATAAGGCCAATCTACTGATTTAAACCTGTCATAGGCACAATAACCTTGAGCAGATAAATCCTCTAATACCAAAACATCTCGTCCAGGAATCAAATTATATTCGTAGAATTTAGCGAACTGAAGCCTGTCCTCTTCGAGTACGTTGTGTTTTTCCTCTATCTGACGGTACATTTTTGATATTTCTGTATAAACAAAAGATTCTGTTTGAAAAAAATTATGTTTCCAGTTCGGACGGAAGTTCTCGCTCCATATCATTACTTTAGCGAAGAGGTTAAGCCGTTTGGTTTCATTCGAAATCGTTGCCAAGTAGAGCTGTGAGGTGTAGTTCGCGCCGCCACTAGATAACGGTTTAATTTTGACGTCATAGTTATAAAATCCATTTTTTTCAGCAATTTTTTCTAGTAATTCTTGAAGAACTTCAGGAGAGTCCTCCATTGTTTGCAAATTACAAGTCTTTTAAACAAATATTTGTTTATAATCTGGATTTCGTATCATATCAAACGCCTTTTATACCTTGTTTACGATAATGCAAAGAGTATTATAAAGATAACAATGAAATATTTAATCTCATTTGGCTGTAAATAATAAACAATATGACATCATTCATTACGTACGAATGTCCTGTGAAACAACTATTACCGATACTTGTGCAGGTTTTATATGTTTGTTTCGGGATGAAGGAAAGTCTTCGTTCACAATTATGAATAATCTCTTCCTTATTAATCCTTTTGTGATCTTATTCCGCATGAAGAAGAGGAACATTCTCATACATACGCTGTAAGTTCAAACACCGTGTAAATTGGGTTTAGATATCAAATAGCTATTAAAAGATCGATCAATATGTGAACGATTGTGAAAGAAGGAAGAATGACAATATAATTATTGTAGCAAATACACGGACAACACAATAGTGAAAAAATAGAATTTCAAATATAAGTATAACATAAAATAAATAATAGAAATTAAACGCTACAAGATATTAAAATTATGCCATGGGTATATTACCATGAGGCACAATACAACATGTACTTGCTGCCACCTTTGAAAATAACCCAAGCGCTAATCTATATAGCTAAACAACAACTGTGGCTAAATGGAACACTATAATAATAACGATCTAAATCACTATAAATGTAAAATTATGCCATGGGTATGTTACCACGACGCACAATTCAACATGTATTGGCTGCCATCTTTCCAAATAACCCCAGCACTGATCTAAATGGGTAAACAATAAGTGTGGCTAAATGGAACACTATAATAATAACGATCTAAAATACTATACATGTAAAATTTAGGTAATTGAAATCTAGAGTGTATCCATCCGCTAAAAATGATAATTGTAACTAAACTATAATGTAATGTTTTAAAAATATGTACGATCAGAGTATAAATCCTATTGAGGTTCTTGTCAGTTGTTCTCAGTGACTGGGGTGTTTTCTAAACCGGTGGTAGTTTTGACGTTCACCAGCGTCTTTCTGGGCCTAAATTGAATTAAATGTTTTTAAGACTATTATTTTAATAAATTTCTAATGAACGGAATCTCTTGATTAATATTCTCGTTTAAGAATTATTGGGTCAAATGATTAAAAATGCCAAACACAGAACAAATCCAGCAAAAATTGAACCTCATTCTCAATTCGTTGAAATATTTTCTGGTAAAATATTATTATATAGGGATGAAAGAAAGGAAATATCTGTTGAAGAAATAGTTAATAAATTTTCTGACATGCGTGATGTGAATTTTTCTTCAGACTATAATAAGCTCTTTTAGTTTTAGGATTAACACAGGTTCATTGTGGAGAGAATAATATAAACTAGTGACAGTCCGCGGCTCCACACTCGTTTTTATTCCAATAATTATTAAATTAAAGTCTAGTATTAAAGTCTTACATACAAACTTTAACTTAGGTTTTCTTGGTTGTATATTAGTATTTGTTTTAATATTATGATTTTATGTTAAATGTGACTATGAAGTGCAATACTAGAATACTGCGAGTGTCGAAATAGTCACCTGGTTTTTACGAATATCTAGATATAGATGTATTTCTTATTAGGTAGGTAACAAAACAAGGGATACTTATCATACTTATTTGCAAGACTTATTATTATCTATGAATACAAAAATAGTTCCATGCTGATATTTCATTGAATCCTTTATCCGTTTTATCAGCAATACAAAAGTTATATATTCATTCACATTTTAACGAATATAAAATTGTATAAATTCTTCCAAGCCTTGTAGATTTTCGTAGCATTACTTTCAATTACTTTCAATACTTGTCATTTTAAAGTAAAACTAAATAACCTATGTAGCTGTATTTGTTTTAGTAAGAGAAAAAATTATGATTTCGCGTCATGACATGCTAGTTAGCATGACCGGGCGTAATGTGCCTTCGTGGCTTGCATCAGAGTAGCGACGCGTAATGTCTATGTACAATGTACATTTAATATTAAGACTGTGCAGCCATGATGTTTGAAGAGTTAATAAAGTGTTTAAAAAAATATGTGATTATTATTCGAAGTGCCAATAGATGTAAAAGAGAGACTAATGCGAATGATTTTTATTTTCATCTTATGAAATTTAAACATTAATTTCCACGGTTTTAAATTTTTATTTCTGTCGGCAGCCCTCATGACTGCCTCAACTTTTTTTATTCATTAGGTTTTCGTTGTCGGGGTGATTACTATTCAAAAATAATTAAAATAAAAAATACTTTATACAGTTTAGGCCCTAATAAGGCGTTTATGAATGTCAAAAACTACCACCGGTTCGGAAAAAAACCTGGTCATCGAGAAGAACCGGCAAGAAACTCGGTCGGGTACATTTTTTTACATATATTTACAATACATCATACAATAGCTTAAAGTGGATGCACAGAGAGGAGTCAATTCCAGACATCACTATCGTTCACGTACTGATCCACTCTATAATAACCTTTTGACAATAAAGGCTTGACGTGATGCTTAAATTTACAGCCCGGCAAATCGGTAACATATTTGAGACTTTATTGTAAAACCTAACACTATTACCTACGAAACTATTACTGGTTTTTGCTAAGTCTGAAACATGGGACGACTAGTTTATTACAGTTTGTAGTATTTACATTATGCTGGTCTTTTACTAAATTTGACCTGCGTCTGTACTATTGACAATTGCTAACTCGTACTAATGACCAGGTACTATTGACCCGTTCTGAAACAATATTGATTAGAGATATCAACCATTCGTACAGATGACATTATTTTTGGCTGTCTGCTTTATAGGTAGGCTGAAAACAAATTAGCAATGAATAATATTATTAGTTTTACTGCACTTACTCTAATAATAAATAATTAATTAATTTGTTTTAAATGTTTTCAATAACATTGTTATACATTTTAAACAGCACCTTTTTTTTATGCAATTCCGATTTTAATTACAAGAATGTTCTTCAGTGTTACTTCAATAATTCTATTACTATTTTACAAATTCGATTTTAATTATTGTGACACTAATATAGCTGTAAATCAAGAATGAAATCAAGGTACAAATTTCATTGATAAATATTTGAAACAACTCACGAAGCCACATTTTGTTAAAATAACGCGTGTGGCGTGACACCGGTTTGTTTTGTGAGTTTTATCATTGCTTATGTAGAAAACAGGTGGAAATCTTAGAAGTTATGAACAGTTTAACCCAATGTATCGTATTATGTTTTAGAAAAATAAATGTATGAACAAGACGAAGTTGCTTTACTTGTGGATCTTATACAAAGCAATCCAATTTTAATTAGCAAGGAGGCGAACACCGCAAAAAATAAAATTATGTAATATGTTTTTTATCCTCTAGAAAGAAGTCGAAGTGTGTAAAGAATCGCATAGTGTTGGGACAACAAAAAGTTTCTTTGGCTGTACAAGGTCATGACAAGTATTAAAAAGAGGTTTAAAAAATCATAGTTACTTTAACTTTCTCACATTTCAAATTTAAAGCATTGTTTATTATTTAACATTCTAACACTTTTTTTTTCGAACTGACTACGCTATTGACTTAGCAAGGTCTTAACAGCTTCACCGAACTACTAAGGCGAGCGCTTAAGGCACTCAGCCGATTTTATTTTGGCAACCAGCTCAAGGGTGCACGGCACACCTCGGCTTGGCTGTTGCCTGTTGCATGCAAAATCACGACCTATCTTAACTAACCTAGCTAACTATTCATACATGTATGAGTTGTTGAAACGTATATGTGTACCAAGCATACACGCCTCAACAACTCCTCCATA
>JACEII010000076.1:1156167-1179505 GCA_014332785.1 Antheraea mylitta | reverse complement strand
AAAAAAAAAACTCACGCATAATAAAAACACAGAGGTAAAATTTAAAACGTTTTATTATGTATTGAAGTTATATTAATCTCTAATAACGAGTAGTCTCCGAAAGCAGTATATTCTCAAATAAAACCAGTTTACAAAAAAGCATAATTTACATATAAATTCAGCACCAAATTCTATAGAAATGAATACATTATAAATATCAGTCTAAATATATATTTATTCCTATCAGAAAATAACACTTAAAACACAACTTGATAAATCATACCACAAGGGTAAATTCCTGCAACCTACTTATATTTTAATTTCTGAAAACTTCAACCTTAGTCTATGGTACACAAACGAACAAAGACATCTATGGTCCCCGAAATCGAATTTCGAATCTGTATCTTGATTATGACATAACAGATTATAAAAACCATGACTGTGCGTTTTCATAGATAATAAAATAAGCGTAGATAATAAATTGTTAAAATAACTCACAGATTAAATAAGAACTGGAAGTAGGTCTGTATTAATCGAAAATATATCAAATCAACTTCATTAAAAATCAACAATAAACACAATTCTTACATTTATTTGTATCATTACATACAGTTTGTATCTTAATTTTATGTGTAATAAGTCCTCAGAATTATAAAAATTAAATCCGTTAAAAGAATTATAAAAAATTGTAGTGTAGTTTCTGAGGTAATGACGTATATATAAACCAAAGAAAACTATTTATTTTTAAACTGTTAAAAAACGTTTATATCTCTACAATCTTTGAAATTAAAACATCAAAAGTTTTTTTTTTATTATTCCTATTTCTTGTGGCACATTTTATTTTAATATATAATATACAACAAACCACAGACAACATGTTTTTTAATCTTTTAAAAACGTTTCTATTCTTATTGCTTTTGAAATTGGGACCTCAAAGACTCTGTTTATATTCTTTAAGCCTCACATTTAATTTTAACGTACAATATACAATTTGTTAAAGATATTTTCTTATTGACACATCGACATTTGTAATCATATTCTGGTATATGAGAAAAAACCGAAGTGACTGATTATAGTGCCTCAATCATGAGAGCGATGCCTTGACCACCTCCGATACAAGCTGAACCGATGGCGCGCTTCAATCCACGACGTCTAGAATTAACGACAAAACTCACTATATCTTATAGAAGGGACAAATATTTATTTATTTTATGTCTATTTATTTGATATATCGCTCCTATAATATAAAAAAAAAACGAGGAAGTCTTATGACTGCAGACAAAAAAAAAATGCAATATAATAAATGCGTCCTCTTTTGAATTTTCATATTGGTTATAGTATGTTATTGTTTATTGGAATTATTAACATTAGTATGGTTTCTATATCTATTGCCATTCGGAGTAATAATTATATACATTTTTATTAAGTCTCTTAAACAATGAAACTTATGATGAGCTGAAAAATGTCAATATTATATGTACACAGACCGTGCAATAGCAACACGGTCGGTCATGCTGGCGTAGCGTGTCATGACGTGAAATTATAAATTTACTCATAAATTGTATATCTATTATTACAGTTCCAAAGCCGTAATAAATAGCTCAGTGGTTAGCGTGTTTAGATACCGTGTCAAACGACGTGGGCTCGAATCCTTTTATAAATGAGCTGGACCTTTTGGCTTAGGAATACATTGTTCTGAAATCTAAAGTAATGACTTTGGTACGATGGTAGGAGTTTTTCTAGATTCTTGGCTAGCTACCATAACATAGTCATTTAACATCAGATAAGGTAGTATACAATATAAGTCAAAGATGATTCACTTCCTCTGCATATTCACATTGTTGTATGTTTCGCTCAGTGGTGGATTGTGTATAGGTTGGTGTTTTGTTCAAGGGGGGGGGGGGGTGTATATATGCTGGTGCTTTGTTCAGTGTTGGGGTATACCTGAGCTCGTGCACTAGGTGGGCGGTGATGCGGGAGCCGGAAGCTCCGAGGGGATGGCCGAGGGCAGTGGCTCCACCGTTCACGTTCAATTTGTCCATGTCCAGCTTCAGGGCTTTTGCACAGGAGAGCGTCTGCGCCACAAACGCCTCATTGATCTGTTCATACAACATCCGACACACATCACACTGCACGGGGAAATCTTAAAACACTAAACACTTATCTCAAAATCTATTAACCCTTTATTAATTCTAAATCACCCTGTCAAATTTTATCATTACTGCTTAACCCCTATACATTATAATATATATAATAGATACAAAACCATAATCATGCAACCCCTAACAATCCCAGAAAAAGTGACTTGCAAATCTCTTCAAAATTGTTTAATAGGACAGTATAACTTCACAAAAATCTCATAATGTAATTGTTAATATAGAAGTGAGATAGATTAAAAAAATAATATAATATTGAATCCTATAACGTAACAAAATACAGGGAATTTTAATAAGAGAGTTCAAATTTAATAGAAAACAAAAGTTAGTAGAATACATTTGAATTTATTGCATTATTTTTTTTTTTTTAATCGAAGCACGACATAGTGACTGCACTATGTCTGATGTTAAGCATAGTACAATCCAAAAACATCGGCAACCACCGAGAGACAGATTATCCATCGCCGGTCGCCGCTGTCAAACCGGCCATAATGACGAAAGTCACCCGGTACTGGATATGCACAGGCTGATCCCGAAACGCGACGCGCAGAACCGAGTCACTATGACGGGCTTTTTCGCTATATGCATGGTGGTTGCGACCCAGTCGAGCTGTAAAACCCTACCACCCCGCTCTCGCCATTGCCTCGTTCGTTGATCAGCAGGCAGCAGGGTGCACCACGTGCAGGCGAGGTTGGCTTGGGTGTCTCAACTCTTAAGATGTTACTCGACACCCCTTACACCCCATTTGCATTGCATAACAGTGATACTAATCTATTTAATCACTGCTATTTTGCAGTTGATACTCTAACAACGCACAGAAGCTACATTATTATTTTTAACTATAACCCTAAAAAGTATAATACAACAACTAATTAAGTAGCGAACCAATTTCGCGTCAGTTACCCTTTCCACTGCATTATCGCCGTTTGGATAAATTCAGAATACTCCTAATTTCATAAACTATTTTACGCACTATTTGAAAAATAACAGTGATTTTATGTAATATAAAAAATAACATTGATGTATCAATTAAAAGTATTGCTATTACATATAAAGAAAATGTTTGTGCTTATTACAAAACTACAAAAACTTATAGTAAATACTTTGGTGCTCCGGTGAAGTTAAGGTAAATCGATAGGTGATAAAATACTAGTTATCACTTTCCATTGACCTTTTGATATAATTGTAGTAAGCCCAAATATTAAAGTATTGATTGGATTTCATTCCCATACAAGACTTACTTGTGTATGGCGAATATGTTAGCCAGCTTGGTGTCTTGATGTTATATCGCGTGCCAAATGCATAAAGGGCGTATCACAGCAGTTACATAGGGTTTTATGTCAAAAGAGCGCATCATTTTTTTAGTTTATGCTTAAGAAGTTACAACAATACGTTGAACTATAGCAAAATTATGCACACTTTTGGCTTTGCAAAACTAATAAGGAGCGTCAGTTAATATATGTTCTTTTTGCATTTGGAACGTAAAATATGTATAATCTATATAAAACTGTAATAAAGCCAAATATGCACACTAAATATTTTTGGAAAATTATAATTGGGGTAGATTTTGTTATCGATATAGAAGTCAAAAATAATCTTTTTACAATTTTTGCCTGTCTCTCTGTCTGTCTGCCTGTCTGTCCCTGTGAACACGTATCACTCTGAAAGTACTGAACTAATTTTGACGAAACTTGACACAGTGATAACTAATATTACAAGGTTACATCTAGGATACTTTTTATCAGAAAACGCACGAGGTTCTCCAGGATAACGGACGAAATACAAATATTTGTAATTGATGAAATTTTTAATGGATTTTGATAATTTTTCTTTGTGCTATATATAGCAAACAGATTAGCTAAAAATTCACAGTTAATATAAGTTTTTTTTTTGCACTTGGAACGCAAAATATCTATAATCTTCTATGTTATTGTTATAATATAGCTATGATTAATTTGGAATTTAATTATATGCAAGGTATTAAAAAAATCAATAAGTGATAGAGCTTAGAGACATAAAATCCGTATTTAAATTATATGAAAGTCATTAGTATCGTATGTCAGTTCCAAAATTTGTTTTAAAACTGTGTTAGTGGCAATTCTAAAATATAACAGGTTTTCATTTATGACCTGTGAAATCAGTTATATAAAAATTATTTCACTGTTATCTTTAGATATTCTTCTGTATTTTTTTGTCTGTATGTATGTGACTAAACTCCTTCTCAACGACTACACAGATTCTGATAACTTTATTTGTGTTTGTTCAGGTAGATTGAATGGTTTAGATAAGCAATCAGACCTGGTAGGTGGCGCTGCGGTCTCCTTCTAGGATTTTTATACCACCGCCATGAACGGCTTATGCAGTAAAGAACTGTTACTCACCTCGATAAGGTCAATGTCTTTGAGGGTCATCTTCGTGACCTTGAGAAGGTTCTCGATAGCGGGTACTGGGCCGATGCCCATGATGCTGGGGTCCACGCCCACGTAGGACCAGCCCACGAGACGAGCGAGTGGCTTCAGGTTCTTGGCAGCCTCCTCTCCGACCAGCACCAACGCACCGGCTCCGTCGCTGATTCCCTGGAAACAGTAACAGCTTAATGACCCTGAGGTCCTCAACTGAGGGCATTTGCAGATGCTTGGTGAACTCAAGGAGGATGAGCCAGTGGAATAGTGTTTAGATGAAGTTCACTATGGTTTCATCAACAGGTTTCTCTTCATATAAAGCTCTTACCCGGCACAGAATTTGAATGTAATAACTCAGAAGTGATTCATTATAATATTATTTATACACAATGACTATCATAAGCTTAATCATATAATATACTATCAATATATAGCCACCAATGACAAAAGCCACCAAATAGGTTAAGATATAAACAAAAACTACAAGATTATTTATTTACTAGCTGACCCGTGCAACTTCGTCTGCACAAAATCGATTAATACCTGTTTCAATTGTATTGTTATCCGCGAAAAATCTTAATAAAACTGAAACGTGACATCTACCGTTTTCAATTGTAAATCCGAACTATACAGGGACTCACTCAAACATATACCCAGTTGGTATATGAGAAATCTTCTAAAATAATCCTAAACCCATTCGCAGCATCGCCTACCGGGTTCAATCAAGATAAATACTAACCTACATATATTGCCGATAAATGTCTTCCCAATATTGGCGATAAATTAATATTTGTCAATTTAAATTACATTCCCTGTGATAAACTATTGAAAATATATATTTTCCAAAATAAACATTATCTATAACACTGAGGGATAATATACCTTTCTAACATTGAAAAAATTCAAAATCGGATCGGTGGTACCAGGGATTTCCTGAATACAAAACGATAAAAATATGAAGTATAACTTAAACGTTTAGCTAATCTGTCTATATGTATCTATATGTATCACATAGAAAATTCACCAAAATCCGTCAAGAATTTCATTAAATACAAATTTTAGTCTTTCATCCGTTACCCTAGAGAACCTCTTGTGTTTTATGGGAGAGAAAGTATCCTAAATGTAATCTTGTAGTATTAGTTACCACTGTGTCAATCTCGTCGAAATTGGTTCAGTACTTTAAAGTGGTACGTGTTCAGAGAGACAGACAGACAAAAATGGTAAATAGACTATTTTTCACTTCTATATCGATAACATAGTTCACCTCGATTATAATTATCAAAAAATATTTAATGTATAAGTTTTGACCTAGTTACAGTTTTATTATAGTTATAAGACACTACTTTGAAATGGAATTTTACGGAACTGGATAAAACTAATGCGTTGCTCTGTAAAAAATAAACGACATTTAAAGTTTATTATTCCACTATTTATCGCTTTTAGCTTAATCTAAACTTTATAATCATAATCACAATCACCGTTTTCTGTCAAATTTCAACATAACAACATTTGCCATGGAGCTATTAATATGTTAAAACGCCATCTAAAAAAATACATGAGTACCTGATCGCTGTTTGAATGACCAACAGCTGTAAAAAAATAGGTACTATATTTAAATACTATAGTTTTCTTACATGGTAATAAATAATCTATACTAATATTATAAAGCTGAAGAGTTTGTTTGTTTGTTTGGTTGAACGCGCTAATCTCAAGAACTACCGGTTCGATTTGAAAGTTTCTTTCAGTGTTAGATAGCTCATTTATCGAGGATGGCTATAGGCTACATATCATCACGTTAAAACCAATAGGAGCGGCGCACTAATGAAGAATGTCTCAAAATCGGGCTATTTTTAGAGTATCCACTGCGTGTCAGTGTCAGTATTATATGCGTTGCCATGGTAACATGATAACATTGTATCGGAAGTATTATTAGGGTTTATTTTGTGTTCCTTTTCAAAAGTTTATTCTACGTTATTTTAGAGTGTAAGGAGTGTCGAATAACATCATAAGCCTTGAGACACCCAAGCCAACCTCACCTGCACGTGGTGCACCCTGCTGAATAACGAACGAGGCAATGGTGCAAGCGGGGTGGTAGGGTTTTACAGCCCGACTGGGTCGCAACCACCATGTATATAGCAAAAAGCCCATAATAGTGATTCGCTTCTACGGGTCGCGTTTCGGTATCAGCCTGTGCATATCCAGCTTATTACAGGCCGGCATGATAGTGGCGACCGGCGATGGACAGTGTGTCAATCGGTGGTCGCTATTATTTTTGGATTTTACTGTGTTTACCATCAGGTATAGTGCAGTCACTTTGCCGTGCTACAATAAAAAATTAATTCCAATTTTTTATTATTAGTACGTTGCTATTGCAAACATTTTTAAAGTTTATTTTGTGCTGCTATTCTAAAAGGTTAGTAGTAATAATATTCGTCCATCACAATACAGGCGAAGGAATTAATTCATACTGCCAATTCGGAAGTTGTAAATATAGGTAGTTGTTATGTATTCTCTACCCAGATTTCATCTATGTCTAAGTTGATGTAAAGGTATAAGCGCCAAATATTTCGTACATTTTTATCTTCTTAATTTTCAAGACCCCAGAATACATATGCTCCGTGGTATTATTTTTCATTCATTTCACTTATGCACAATAAACAAACCATATTACATAAAACGCCGCCAATTTAACACAATATAGAGTCCAATAACACAAGATTATGAATAAAATACAAAATCCCCTACATGACAGATTAAAATACGGTCAAAAACTCCTCAAAAAGTTTATTCTACGTTAGTTTTGTTCCGAATTTTTGATTTGTGATATGTTATGTATTATAAGAATTAAGTGTGTGTATATAATATTGAAATAAAAACTTTTTGATGAATACATATACCTGCGGTGCTACAAATATCAACATATTTTTTTTATTCTGTCGATATGTCTGTTTCTTTATTTGTTCTGGGTAATCTCCGAAATGGCTGGACCTATTTGAACGTTTTTTTTCTTAGAAATGATTACGCCATTGACCTAGCAAGGTCTTAACAGCTTCAAGTTGTTACTGTTGATGATGTGCGTGTCATACATAAAATATTTTTGAAAGAGTAATATTGTTATTTACACATCTAATAAGATTTTTAAATTTATTTAATACATTCAAAAAAGGCGTGCGGTGCCGCGGGTAACAGCTAGTATTATATATTATTATATCTATATTCTTTTGAAATCGTTGTAGTTTGAAAATGAATCAATGAAAATAAAATGCTTCATAATAAAAAAACAAACACATACGTTAATAGAATTTAGCCGTTAGATTTTATACTTCTAATTCAGCTGATAGATAATTTCGCAATGTAACGTCAGTTCGTCTTGGCACAATCGTCCGTATGTCGACTTATTCGTGTCGACGGGGACGTTAGTTCGAATCTCACCGGTCACCCCTTTATTTTTATTTTTTTTGAAGATGCATAGCGTGACGAGATGTAGCTTAAACTTTTATTTAATCTCACTGCTTTATATAACACACAGAAAAGTTACCAAATTCCGTCAAGAATTACATGAACTACAAATTTTTAAGTTTCATCCGATATCCTGCAGAACCCCTTGCGTTTTATGGGACAAAAAGTATCCTGGATGTAGCCTTGTAATATCAGTTATCACTGTGTCAAGTTTCGTCAAGATTGGTTCAGTACTTTCAGAGTGATGCGTGTTCATAGGGACAGACAGACAGACAGACAGACAGACAGACAAAATTGTAAAAAGATTATTTTTGGCTTCTATATCGATAACATAGTCTACCCTGATTAAAATTTTCAAAAAATATTTAATGTACAGATTTCGACTTGTTACAGTTTTATTATAGTATAGATATAGATTATTTTAATTCATTGTTATGAACCAATCTTCTAGATTATTACGGTCATTGTAATGTAATAGTATCACAAGTGTCTTGTGATAATTTCAATGTTCTATCAAATTAGTGGCTGTTTTGTTAGAACTTTCCAGGGAATTCTTGTGGAATCTCTGAATCCATGCTCCGTGGTATTATTTCCCATCTGCTTTACTTGTACGCGATAACTTAACCATAATACGTAAAACTCCACTACTATTACAAAATATAGATATAATATTTTTTTTTTTTGTTCGCGATTTGGACAATTTGGAATTTACAAAATATAGCATATTATCATACAAATATTAGTCAAATACGAACCGATGCGCTTCCGGCAGTGACAAGACCTTCCTTCTTGAAGACAGGTGGAAGTTTCTTGAGACCCTCGAGCGTGGTCTGCGGACGAGGATGCTCGTCCACTTCCACTTTCACTTCCTTCTTCTTTATCGTAAGGGTCACGGGTTCTATCTCGGCTTTGAACACTCCCGCATCGTTTGCTATCAATTTAATGTTAGATTTACATTATTTGTGTACAAGCAATTGTACCTATTAACGTAGCAAGCAATATCATTTTACGAGTAAAAAAATTTTAAGAAAGAAAGGTAGTAAATATTATCGGCTCGCGGTGAAGGAAAACATCGTGAGGAACCTGAATCTGAGATTACATATTTAAGAAGTATATCTGTAGTACCACCGTATGGGAGAAAATAATGGATTGTGGTGGATTTTTCAAAGTTTATGTCGTGGGCTGGCGTGGTTATTATGCCCATACCCTCCTTCGGGACGAGATACATCAGTGAGACTTTTACAGGCTGTTATTATTATATTTTACTTATATTTATTTCATTTTCTTTAACTTAGATGTTTTAATATTTATTTAGTTTATAGTAAAGTTAACAGAGTAGTATTGCCAATTACTACTCTCGATTCGTGTTACAGATAAACCATTTGTTTTAGCGAAAACTTTCTGTTCAATATTTATTTATGTACCATATCTAAAGTATTTCCTAAGTCTCAAGTGTTTAAAAGATTCATAAAAATCAGTCATACCGTTTCTGAAAAAAAAAATCGAAAATAAAGTGTAATACTAAATTTTATTTGACTTTGAGTACATACAATAAAAAAATTGTACGGTTTTATAAAACCACGACGAAAGTAAGACTTTATTTGGGATCGTAAGTTTCTAACTGAAAATTCAGAAAGTTATTCGATTTAGGGTGTTAAAATCGCGTTATTAATCTTAACTAATTAATTGTTAAATGGGAATGATAATGGGAAGCCAATAGTAGATAAGATATCCAACTATACATTTTACAATAATAGACGGGCGTTAAAATTTGAGCACAACATTTAAATAATTTAATCGTTTTAAACTGAGCCAAAGGCGCCGCCATTTTGGCCTGGGTTGCTCTACCGAGCGCCTTTCAATTTACTCCTCCTCGGCCGCAAACCTGCTTGGACGACACGTTTCACTTTAGAAAAGTACCTGCTTTCCACTTCTGCTGTGACTTCAAGGCGTAGTTATCTACTTCGTCTCTGGTGATACCGAACTGTGCTCCGAGCTTCTCCGCCGTCATTCCCATCGGCAGTCCACAGTACGAGTCAGAGAGTCCCGCCCACAGCGTGTCCTCGAACGCATAGTTCATACCCAGAGTTGTACCGAAACGTACCCCTCTAACCGCGAACGGAGCTTGAGACATGTTCTCTACACCACCAGCGACCGATATCTTGGCTGCACCGGTAAGGATGTCCTGATTTGGAATTAATAAGTAGCCGTTCATAAAATATACCACGCAAAACTTTATACACCTCTCTCCCGCCTTCACTATTTCACATTTTCCTCCATTTAATATTACGTCAAGAATGATAAACTCCCACCCCCGTATATGATACTTTAAAACTGTACTGTAAATATGTAAAATGTGAACCAAATCGTCTCTTTGATTAAAGAAATAATAACTTTAAATTTAAATTTCTCGAGTTATCACGATAAAATAAATTAACATTGCCAGAAAAATAGGTTCAATCCGACAACCACTTCAATATAATTAAAACCATGAAAATAGATGACTGTTATTCTCTTGTTGTTCTAAACATGTCAAAAACTTTAATAAACTAAAATGAATCAAGTTGATATTTTAAATGATCTTATTTAGTTTAATTAATTAAGAAAATTATATTAACACAGTTTGTCATTTTATACGGATAAATGTACGTAGTTTTTCCCGTAATACTGCGACTACATTGAGTTTATGCTAATTATTTACCGTAGTAGCTTATGTTGCTACTCGGTTTATTTTTTTTTTTTTATATATTTTGCAAAAAAGTAGAATTACGATTTTTTTAAATGCTTACTTAAACGTCTTTATGCTACAAATGCTTATATTTTTTACAAGGACCAAATAACAATATAATTTACACTACTTTTTTTAACTTAATTTTGGCAATCAATCTTGCAGAATATTACTGCCATTGTCACATAGTCAATAATATTTCAAGCGTTGAACGATCATTCCAATATCAAGCGTCGTGTGAATTAATATTCTAACAAGATAGTGGATCCCTTGTTAGAACTTTCCAGGGAGTTTTTGTGGCATCTCAGAATTTCATGCTCCATGGTATAATTTTCCATTCACATCACTTATGCACAATAAACTAACTATATTACGTAAAACACCACTAAATTTCTTTATGACATTTATCATTATCTTTTTACTTTGTGGTCTTAATTATGCGTTGAATTAATTAGGTACGATTGGAATCAAGATTATTTAAAGAGTTTTCACTTTATTTCCTTTAATTTGAAAGCGGCTGTTATCTCGAAAATTAATCTATATGGGAGGAAATTGATAACAATAGGAAAATGAACGGCTCGCGGATCCACTCAACTAAGATGAAGTAGATCTAGCAATATCCGAGGGTTACTACTCACCTGAGCGCTGTTCACGACGGATTGGAACCCGGATCCGCACAGCCTGTTGATACCCAATACTGGTTTCTCTTTAGGGATACCAGCTCTCAGCGCCGCGTGTCTCGGAGTGTAAATACCGTCCGTTTGTGACGACTTTCAACGAAATAAACATTGTTAATTGTTTTAACATCTATACGTATAATAAAAATATGTTTATAAAGTGTCTGGATTTTTTGATTTTTGTGAAAAAAAAAAGTTCCAGCTGTCTTGGTATAAATAATAAGGTATATTTCAAACATTTGTGTCTCAACATTTCTGTTATCAAGTGTATGTCTGTTTGTTTGGATACGCATCACTGCTAAAGTATTGTGTCCACAAGAAAACATTTTTAAGATGATCATAAAGCATAGATATGAGTAACATTTAGTCTTTGTCTCATTAAAATGGAGTCAATCTATCAAATGTTATTGTAATTTTAATGACGAAGCAACTAAGTACGGGAGAAAAGTAGATAAGTGAATAGACTTCAAACGAAGTCGCGGGCACAGCTAGCACACAATAAATTTAACTACAATGTACAGTAACTATATACGATATACTATTTATTAGCTGATATGTATTAATTGAACTTGTGAAGCGATCATAGCTACAATAAGTATGAACTCTAACGAAATATTTTTAACGAAATATTTTAGATAATTCGTTGTTTAAGCGTCTAGTACTTGAGCGACCGAGCCTAGCTGGGTTCGTTAAAAAAACATTTTTAAATAAAAAAAAACCTATTAGGTTTGTCTTATAAAATTAAATATTTTTTGCAAAAAAACAAAATTAAAAATATTTCTTTTCTGCTGTCACTCGGATTCGAACTGGGGTTAGACGGATTTTCGAAGGAATCGTTTTCCATCTGAGCTATTTTTGTTTGCTTGAAAGGTCAATTTAAAAAGTTTTCTATAAATAAAATCTAGCTAGATCGATTTATCGTCCACGAAACTACCTACATACTAAGAAACAGATGACGCCATTTCCGAGATCCTGAATATATACAAATATAAAAATATACAAGAATTGCTCGTTTAAATCTATAAGATAGACAAGAGAATATATTGAAAATCACATTTGCTAACGAATCAAAAACGTAAGAGTGAAAATACAAGCTACACATTACTATGGAATAGGACACCGACAGATATTTTTCATCCTTATGTCGCCGTTTTTCAGGCCAAGCAGTATGTTTTTAGTGCATGCCTTCCCTAATACGTTAAGAAAGAGCTGTTTGGACTGCTACTTGCTGCTGAGTTCCGTTACAGAACGACTCGTCAGGGACTGAAATTCCATTAGCGTCAACTCTATGGTTGGAAGTCATCTACTGCACAGTTCTCACATGCGTTCTTTCCGCGTACGTCAATTCTCTGTAATAAACTTCCAGTGGCGGTTCTAGACCATTTACTATCAAAAAACGTGCCTACTCCTTTCTTAAGGTCCGGCAACGTATTTGTGGTTCGTGTCGCCGATGTCATGGGACGACGGTGGTCATATATAAAAAAAATGTCATATACTCACAGAGATTACTTGCCCGACGACCATACTGTCGACTTGTTCAGGAGCGACTCCGGCCTCTCTGAGGGCTGCTGTGGTTGCAATCGTCTGCAGTTCTGTAGCTGAGGTATTTCGAAACACTCCACCGAACGTGCCGAACGGGGTGCGCTTTGCACCAACAATAAAAATACCTGAGGGACAGACAATTAAGGATCATTCGGACATAATCATCTAATATTTATTCTTAAAAGTTATAAAAATAATACTTTTTACTACAAACCAATCCAATTGTAAATTATATTCCGATATTCTTATATATTTCCCCCCTTGTTTCGTTTCCATAGGTTAGTTATAGTTTTTATAGATGAATTCATTTTCAATTTTACATTAATGTCCTTGTTTTTTTCCTTTTTTAAATGATTATCAATATTTAATGTTACATAATTTAGTTTTTCAATATTATTAATAGTGCAAGTTGTATCAAGCATTCTATGGTCTTAAATTTACGATTTTAATGTATTACTTATATATAGACGAGAGGTTGAATAAAAAACAAATATTTAGTATTCGCTTAACTGTAGGTACTTATTCCTCGAATACTGAAGTTGTACTTCTTTCGGGGAGGGGAAGAGAGGGGGAGGTGGGCCTCCGGTGCTCTCACTGACCTAACGAAACGCAACAATGCAAGCACTTTTAATTCACGTGGGTGTTTCTATGGATCGGGTGGTAGTACCGGGGGGGAGCCAACTCATATATATTGAATCCAGTAATAGCTTCAGCGTGCCTCTACCTGTAAAAATCTAACTCATCTACGAACCGCTGCTGAATCGCAACAAGATCACCCCAGTTCTGAAGCGGTTGATGACTGGTGATAATAAGTGTATCACTTATAATAACTTCAAGCGAAAACGGTCATGATCAAATCGTGATAAGTCGTCAGAAACAGTGGCCAAGCCAGAATTGACGACCAGGAAGGTTTTGGTACGATTGGCAGGGTATTATCTACTATGAGCTGCTCCCCTACTGCAAAACTCTTAACTAGAAACTGTAATATCAAGTAATGGACCGTCTGACGGAAGCAATCGTCCAGAAGCGGCCAGCTTGGGCAAATAGGAGAGGGATTGTGTTCCATCAGGACAACGCCAGGCCACACACGTCAGTAATGACTTGCCAGAAGCTCCGGGAACTTGGTAGGGAGGTTCTTATGTATCCACCTTATAGTCCGGATTGGCACCAAGTGACTACCATCTGTTCCTGTCCATGTCGAAGAATTTTCCTGGTAAAAAGTTCACTTCAAGGAACGCTTATGAAAATCAACTGTTTCAAATTTTTGCCAACACCTTCAATGGTGAAGATATGAATCAAAACTATGCATATTTTAAATCGAATCATTCTATGATAATTAAAACGTTCGATCTGATGCAAAAATAATGGATTTCTATTTACAACATCTATTATATATCAAATTTGATAGTGTTAAGTAAGGATTATCGTACACATTCGTAGAGATAAAAATATACCGAGCGATATTTGACTTTGTACTTTGAACGAAATTGAACTTTGGTATGAGAAACATCTTAACACAACTATAAATTAAATATTTTAGGTAAAACCAACATATAATAAACCATTCGATACCTATAATCATAAAAATAGACTGCTATTACCTTAATATATACCTACCTATATATACGAGGTAGACGCACTTATATTGGAAAACGAACTTATTGCCATTTTTATTTATTATGCTCATGTAAATATATACAAATTATTAAAAAAAAAATATTACAATATATTAATGTTATTAATTTTTAAAGAGATCAATGATATTAATGTTACTAAGTGTGTCGTGAAAGTAATTTTATTCTGTGAAGGCAAGGCACTTCTCTGGCTGTACAATTTGCAGCCTGTGCTTCTTTGTAACGTTAGTACATATTCTTAAGATGTTGATTCCAACATTTCTGTTCAAATATTATAGTATGAAAAAAGAATCATCAAAATCGGTTCACCCAGTCCAAAGTTCCGAGATAACAACCATTTAAAAAAATAGAGTCAAATTTATAACCTCGTCCTTTTTCTGAAGTCGGTTAAAAACAATAAAGGCTTTGTTCGGACACTGCGTCAATTGCCGTGGGTTTAAATCATGAGAACGAACTTTCGACGAAGGATATCATCTTGACGAAACCATAGCGTGATGGTAGGGCATTTTTAACGCGTCTAGCTACCTCTCTCAACATGAAAAATTATACGGCACTTATAACGGTATTCTGGTAGTTGCTTTTAACAGTCAGATTGAGGCATACAAGAAATAAATTACCATCATATGAGATTTTCGTACACCTAGCCGTCTGATCTGAAGTATATAAAAACACATTCAAAGAGTAAAATATGATAAAACGTTTTCATTTACATGTATAAATATCATCAATGCCCTATTTTTTTGCTTTACACATAACACTTCTTAAGCGAAAATATAGTTTAGTTACGTCTCTTTAGTTACAACTTTGCCATCTACCTTGTTACTTGCTACTTGTTACCAAGGTACCTTGCAACCCTGCAAAGTTGTATTTATCCATCTATTGATAAATGAAATAGATACTTCACAATAAATATAACCGATAGTGTCTTTTTTAATTCTAATTATTGAATCCTACCTTTCTTATAACTAGCCGAGCGCGCGACTTCGCCCGCGTGGAAACTAATTAAAAAAAACACCTGAATGTGTTATGCCAATTATTTAGGTATATACTCGTACTTTTCTCTGGTAGTTATGTGGCGTCCTCATTAAATTTACAATAACTTTTAATAGAGTGAACCGATTTTAATGAAACAAATGTTATTGTACGGTAATGTATGTAAAATGTATGTAAAAAATGTATGTAAAAAAAATGTATCCGATCGAATTTCTTGCCGGTTCTTCTCGATGGCTGGGTTGTTTTCCGAACCGGTGGTAGTTTTTGACATTCATAAACGCCTTATTAGGGCCTAAACTGAATAAAGAATTTTTGAAATTGATTTTTTGATTGATTTTGATATTGTGATTTTGATTTTTGAAGATATGCTTTTTCATTCTCTTTGAATGAGATTTTAACGTGTACGCAGTATTTTACCATTGATGCGTGTTGAAATAGACAGACATTTCTAAAAATGATTGAATTGTATTTTATTACTTATTCCTAGGCACAATTATTTTGCGTTTTTTTTAAATCTATAAACTACCGACATGTTAGATTTACTTTCTTATTATATGTATAGATTATACTTAATGTCAACTATTCTAAAATAACAATGATGGCAACATCCTCCGAGATCTTAAACCATCTGGGGTCTAAACCTCTTTAACTCATGTATTGTTTTAACCGGTATTTGATAATACAATTACACCGTTAAAAAGTCACTCGAACGAATTCTCTTAGTCCATGTGTTTGAAATAGTTTACAGCTCGGTGTACAATTGATCGTAGTGCATTCTTTTTTTTCGAACTCTATTAAAATATATAAATACTGCAAGCGCAAACGATGTTTCTCTATATTCGCTCATACGTGGATTATTCTTTTGCCAACTCTAATCGTTCCTTGGACTTTGTTTTACAGCCCGTTCAAGGTCGATGAACTTGAAAATTTTACTTTTTAAAAATCTCCACACAAGAGTCATGGTTAATACTATATAAAACTGTTGAATATTTAAAAATCAACTTTTTTGCAAAAATGAATATGTTTATCGTCGATTGGAATTTGACCCCATAAGTTAATCAACCATAATATGAATAAAATCATTTTAAATAGAGATATATTACACTATAACTCACCTTTTACTGAAGCTGACATGGTAACGAGTATTTATATGTGCTTTTTATATAATAAAATTTTTTTGAAACACTCGTGTAAAGTACCAAACAAAGTTTCACAATGAAGTGAACCGAATGAAGTGAACGTCGGATGAATCAATGAAGTCCGATTGAACTAACTGATAAGAAACCATAATGAATGATAATGAATGTGTGGTAATTGAATCAGCGAATTGAATGAACTATAGTGTTGCCAATCAATGTATTTCAAATCAAAAATTGTAATTGAAATTAATGTTCTGTTTTTTAAACCAATAATTATGGTCTTAAATCTATTATAGGTAGTCGTAATATTTAATTCTGATTAAATAGTTATTAGCATCAAAGAGATTGTTACATTACCACTTACGGAGTCTCTGTTTTTACGAAAAATAATGTAATATTTCGTTCTAACTCTGAATATATATTTTTCTGAATATATCAATTGTAATTTATTCAGTTTTCTTTTGCAAGTGGTTGTTCAGAATGTAGTTTCTTTTATAATTTATTAGTTAATCTGTGCTCTGAATGCATATTGCATTCTTCACTACTGTCAGAACTGTCAATAGTAGGACTGTTGATATTTTTAAAAATTTCGATATATCGATATATATCGGTTATGTTAAAAAAATGTAATTCAGCTTAACATTGATTTACAGTTTTTAATCCAGTATATTTGTATAGTTTATACCATATATGTTTAAAAATATAACAGTACAGTTCTAAGAGCCTCAAACGTCATTCAATCATATTGATAATCGTCATCATTATTGTTTTATCTAAATAAGATAATTATGTGTACCAATATTTTTCAGTCCATCAGTTTCCAAGTTTTTTAAATAGTGGTAGTCTACTAGTTTCACTAGTAGAATAACATTTCGATGTCTGCTGGTTCGAACCCCGGTGTGTAATAATGAATTTGACAAAATTCGCGTACATTTACTAATTTAAATTGGTAACAGTATCGTCTGACGGTCAAGGAAAACCTCGTGAGAAAACCTGAGCTTGAGAAATGTTCTGGTAGTATTACAATATGTGAGAAAACGTACAATTGTGGTTTTCTCAGAGTTTGAAATTGCCAATACGCCGTAGGCTAGTGTGGTGATTATGTCCATACCTTCTTTCAGGAAAAGGTCTGTAGACCTGCAGTGATTCTCTTACAGGCTGATGGTATGAATATTTTTAAGCAAAAGATTTTTTAAATACTATTTACTTCATATGTTCAGCTGTTTCACTAGGTACTACGATTACTACTAGCCTGCTTCATATTCATTGATTCAAAATGTGGCAGTGTAGACAATAACGGAAGGAATAGGATAAATGCAGGATGCACGAAATGGAGAAAGATGTTCAGGTTATGCGATCCACGAATGCCCTTGAAACTCACGGGAAAGGCGTATAAAATTGTTATAAGACAGTCATACTGCATGGATCTGAGTGCTAGGTTACAAAAGAAACTGTTGAGAAAAAACTGTACGCGGCAGAGCTGCGATTGTTAACATGTATGGTGTAACTAGAAGTGATAGAAGAAAAACGTATCAAATAAAGATTGAAAACATCACCAGTGACAGAAAAGTTGAGAAATAATAGGTTAGCATGATACATGCATGTCATAAAGAGAGATGAAAGACTTCTAACTAGAATAGTTTTAAGTATGAAGGTGAATAGATATAAAAGTAGAGGAAACCGAAAAAAGTATGGATAAAGTATGTAAAAATAACATATGTAATAGGTGTGAATTCTGAGATTATATCTGACTGAGAAGACTGGAAAAGAAAAACATAATGTATCGAGTCAACCTAGGTGGAATAAGGTTAAGAAAATGATTATGAATAAAAAAAATCGACAGTCGATATCCAAATTATAATATCAAAATATCGATATATCGCCATAAAAATATTACTAAAAAATATCGATATTATAAGATAAAAATATCGATATATCGATATTTTATCAAGTTCTAGTCAATAGTTCTTTGTTTTATATAAGGTACTCTGTGGTTCTTTGTCATGTAATATCGTGAAAAATGCTTATGCAATGAGCGATGGTAGACCTGTGAGTGGTCAACTAAAGAAGTTTGTGTTTCGCGGCAAGTCTTCAGCTAACGGTGACACTCGAGGTGAATATTTGGAAATAGTAATACCAGAATTACTGTCAGCCGGTTATTCTTTCTACACGTGGCCGTCAGCGCCACTGTTAGCTTGGTATCTGTGGACGCAGAGGAGACACTTGCGTGGACTAAGGGTCCTAGAACTCGGTTGTGGTACTGGTTTACCGGGGATATTGGCAGCAAAGTGTGGCGCTCGTGTTGTCCTTACTGACAGTGTCGCATTGCCAAGATCCCTACGACATTTGTCATCGTGTTGTGAAGCCAACGGCCTGGTACCCAACCGTGACGTACAAATCGTCGGCCTCGCATGGGGCCTCTTCTTAACCGAAGTTCATAACCTTCGACCTGTAGATTTACTTCTAGCATCCGATTGTTTTTATGAACCTACTCAGTTTGAAGAGGTACTTTCCACCGTAGCTTACCTACTTGATGGTACTGACGCGCGATTTTTATGTTCTTACCAGGAGCGAAGCACTGATTGGTCAATTGAAGCTTTACTGAAGAAGTGGGGACTTAAAGGTGCTCTGCTAGACTTGGATTCACTGAGCGAGTCTTCAGGTGTCGACTACAAAACCTTGATCGGGGAGAGATCATTGCATCTTCTAGAGATAGTTCCAGCTTAGGTTATGGCCAGCACAGCAAGAGCAGCTCGCTTGTATGTGGGCAATTTACCTTGGACTGTAGGTCATCGTCAGTTAAGAGAATATTTTGCTCAGTTTGGACCTGTTCAGAGTGCTAGAGTAGTTTTTGACCGTTCCACTGGACTTAGCAAAGGCTACGGGTTCATCGAGTTTGCAAGTCCGTCAGGGGCTGCAGATGCTACTAATAAGCAAGTTCATACACTTGAAGGCCTCAATTTAACTGTGCAAGTCCAAAATACATAGATATAGATAGTTAGTACACAAGATGGCCGAGGCACATCCAGATAGTTCAGATTCAGACTTCTCTGATGAGGACCTAACACCCCTTAATGTTTCTTTCAATAAAGCATCTGAACATGTCCGAAAAATTACAAGTAAACTTAATAATAACCAACTGTTAGAATTGTATGGACTGTTCAAGCAAGGGATAGAAGGTGATTGTAATATTCAAAAACCTGGTTGGCTAGACACTAGAGGACGTAGGAAATGGGAGGCATGGAAAAACCTTGGTGGTATGGAGTGTGATGAGGCCAAACAAAAATACATTTTACTAGTTCAAAAATATGATCCTGATTGGAGTGAGCTGTCTGAAAATAATGTACCTGGGAGTAAAGAAGCTTGGGTCGCTGTATCATCATTGAGATACTCTCCTGAACCAGATCTTGTTCATAATGATATGACAATTTTTGATGCAGCCAGAGAGAACTGCCATGAGAGAGTTACAGAGCTATTGGCTAAACACCCCAATTTACGAGATGAAAGGGATGAGAACAGTCTAACGGCATTACACTGGGCTGCAGATAGGGATGCCACAAGATCCCTAACTGCTGCTATAGAAGGCGGCTGTGATATAAATGCAGTGGATGATTGTGGCCAAACTCCTTTACACTATGCAGCATCATGTGGTCACATAGAATCCACAAAAATATTGCTGGACTCTGGAGCTTCCTTATTGCCTGATGATGAAGATTGTACACCCCTCGATCTTGCAACAGATGTCGAGATAAAGAAAATTCTGGAAAGTGCTAGATGCTAAGCATTTACTTAGTTTGAATTACCTGTAGATTTGGAACATTATAATACTTGTTATATTCTTATAGTTTTATTATGTGAAAATGTTTATTTTTATCTATTTGCTACTTGTGGTCCCTATACACAATACAACAATTGTTATCTGATAAACATATTAATCCGAAAAGAATTTAGAATGATAAAGGAAAAACCTAAGTTTAGGGCATTGATGACATTTAACCATACCAAAAACAAAAAAAATAAATACAAACAAGTTACTAAATATACTGTATAGATGTGTATTATAAAGTTTCATTTTATTCAGACAACCAAATTTACCTATAAAACTAAAGGTGGGGATAAGAAGGGTGTAGTTCAGGTGAGGAGTTTCATAAAAAAGAGAGAAGGTATTCATATAAAATTAGGTCATTCATATTTATTTAAGAGTTATTTTTTTATGTGGTCAGTGGTCAGCAAATTGGCTCACAGCCTGCATGCATGTCTTTCACTCCTTAGTTGTGACTCTTCCACAGAGTGTTTAGTACAAACATGGAATATTATCTATTAACTTACTATATAATAATTAATATACTATATAATAATTAATAAACTATATAATAATAAATACCATATAATACACAATTAAACATTTTTAAAACATAAGGCTACAGAAAAGAAGCACTTTTAGACAGCATGGCTCGCCGCTTGCAAAAATGCATATTAAGTAAAGACAAGCTTGACAGTGCACATTTAATTTAAATATTTTTATAAAAATGTATACAGCAAAGTATATGTTAAGAAAAAAGGCTCTTTGAAATCTCTTTTGTACTGTTTATATTCGGCTCTTTTGGATGACGAGCTTTCCGACCACTGGTTTAGGTAATCCGAAAGAGGAACTCCCCAATCAAAGTGTCATACATAAGACAAAAGATCTTTTAAAAAATATCCTTTATTTAAAAAAATTGGATACTTACATATAAAAATCATAAATAATTAAGCTAAAATAAAGTAATCAATACAATAATCGTATTATATTAATATACAACAGGTACCTATAACTACAAACTCCTGATTTTTTTTTTATTATTTGTGTTTAATCGACTGTTCTTATTCTTCTCAACTATGACTTTGTCATTCATAGTGAAAAATATACAATTTTTTTTTGTATTTTTTTATGGATCTTTAGCCTTTATAAAAAACCTAATATATATTTAGGTAATATTACGAAATCCTATAACTGCCAGTGAAAATCCCATCGAAATGTTTTCAGCAGTTTCAGACATGTTAATTTTCCAATCTTATCAGCTTAAAGAAGATTCCCTACTTTCTAATGTACTATAGTACAATTTAACAGGAAAAATAAATTTGGATTGACGAGTTGAATAGAACTACAGTCATATAACTTCATTTGATTTTTGGTGAATATTAAAAAGGTTAATACGACATAATGAGGAGTAACACTTGAGCAGAAGATTGTTCCTATTCTATTTATTGCTATAAGGATAAAAATAGGTCAGGGTCAATCAAAATAAAAAGGATTCTTTGCCTTTAGCCTATAGTATACTGAAGGGTCAAGAAAATATAGTAGTGAAAATACCAATGATGAATATTACAATTTTAGTAAGTGAGCAGAATGGTACTGTCATCTCAAATGTATGGTCTTATGTATAAATATGTACTTAGCTCTATTAGAACACAATTCTAATGAGGAAAACGCAAGTTATTATAAATAGTAAATTACGCTGTTGGGATATATTACTACCTTTTTTATGGTTGTGGCCCCTTTCCACGATTCAGCCAGTGTCATGTTATGAATATGATAATTAGTAATTCAAATCAGAAACAAAATCAAACATCAGATTGTCTATTTTTATCAATATGTACTTAACTTTGGCTGTATGTCTATTTGTGTGAAATATATTTTTAGCTACTCTCCGTATTATTATTAGACAATATCGGGGGTAGACGCCATTGGTCGATGTTATATTTTAATGTCGGGTAGTTATACTGTGAACGGCCCATATAAGGGGCGGCGCTTGTCGTGTTGACTTACTCCTTCGGTGGGTGTCGTAGTGTGCAGTAGCTCTGTCTGAACTCGTGTCGGTTATTTAAAAAGTGATTCATTGTTAGAATTGATTCTTAACAGTCTATGTAAACTCTGTCTAAACACAAATCAATTATTTTCTTTTTCGAATTACATTTTTTAGCTTTCCTTTGTTTATGACAGTATCTGACACAGACAGTGCACTCTGTATCTACATGACGACAAATAACGGCACTAAAACAAAAAAAAACGAATGGACAACACACTTCACAACAATTATTATTAAATGTTGTCAATTATTCTGCTATTCGCTGCTTTGTACTGTATCACGATTCTTAGCAGTTGTAGGATAATTAAATAAAAAAATTGTTGTGACTTTCGAATGAAAGAAGCAATAAACACTCTCACATAATAATTTTTACATAAGTAATTGTCATTGTCAATAATAACAGATGATGTACAATGGAATAATGTTGTTTTTAATAATTTGTTATCCGTTGTATAATGACATTAAAGCACTTTATACCTAATACCAATAGTCATGTTCTTCAATAATAGTTTGTGTTGTACTGTTTGATACATCTCAATTGAACAATAAGGTAGATACCAGCGTATCATGACCCCTTATGACTATTCCATATCTCATTTCCATTTTACTGATTTTTCATTATTTATGCTAGTTTTCCTTCGGATCCTTTTGTGTAGTTCCCTCAGCAGAATCCAGCTGTTTCAGGAGCCTGAAAAGAGCAGCTGCTTCACGTATCCTGCTAAATTCTACACAGAAAGCTTCTACCTCGATGAAAAGTTCCTGTAAAATTATATTAATCTC
>JACEII010000076.1:1123529-1156157 GCA_014332785.1 Antheraea mylitta | reverse complement strand
TAAAATAAATATGAATTGAAAAAGAAATTAAAACGTGGCGCCATCTATGAGTCATCTTTAACAGTCAGTCCTATAGTTTTCTACCAATAACCTAAATTAAAGCGCCATCTGTTTAAGACTGATGAAACTTAATTGTAAGTAACAATAATCAACATTGACAATAATTTAATTTGTAATTCAAACATATTGAGGCATTCTCTTAGCCAAATTATACATAGATGATAAATGTCGCATAAATGGATTTGATATATTTTGGTTTGTAATGAGTAGATATAAAACATCATATAGTGTGGATACCTTGACGTTGATGATCTTGTTCCTGATGAGAGACTGGAGGAAGACGCAGACCAGCCTCACGAGCCTGTTCTGCATGTACCGGTCCCGTATGGTCTCGCATGTCGATATACAGTTGCTTATGTAAAGGTGGACAAATTCCACCGGCAGATCCACCGATGTCGTCAACCTAGAATCACATTATCACCAGTTTTGTCTAGACCCAAAGGTTAAATGGTGACTTATGAGACATTTGAAAGGATGAAATTAACAATTTATTATAACACACGACCAGGTGGCGCTAGTTTATATTTTAGTATTTATTAAATTTTATATTACAATTTTTAACACAACATTCCCATGTTACGTTTTCGTTTAAAAGCAATAGTGACTCGATTTTCTGTGGCAGGAATATAAGTTGTAGGAAAAAGTATTGTTTAATTTGTCTTATTAAAATATTCGAGGAGAAACTAATTTTATTACGTCTCTCTCACTTACTATAGTAATATATTGATGATGATTGGTCTGACCGGTTTCGGCCATGGCGACCAATAATATATTGGTGTACGATGTCCTGACCAAAACCATATCACACTTAAAAGCCATTGAAAATTTCGACACTAAATTTTTATGTATACTATTTGGCTCATTACTAACATGAGTAATCACTAAATAATGCATTCAATAATATGAATAGCTTTCGCCTGCGTCTTCGCTCGTGTTAATGATTTGACCTATCCGTCGAAAATGATACCTTTTGGATTAAAGGTATTTTATAACTAAACAAACTCACTTTCGCGTTTATTATCAAGAATTTGGTGTAAAATTATTGTGTGAACTAAAAAATAGTGATATTCACCTGTTAACAACTTCCATAGAGTGTAAAGACATCTCCATGTTGACTAGAACACTGAAGTACTCGGTGATGTGCTGCGAGTGAATTAGCTTTAGAAGTACTGATATCGCTACCATAGGGTTATTCTCCACTAGATCTGGTAACTGGAATAGTTATTACATTATTATTCTCGTCTTTATTTATATTAGTGAAGTCCAATTTTCTGCTTTATTGTTGTAAACATCAAGAGACTTCAATTAAATTCACTTCTGTATTGTATTGTACCATAGAACATTCTCGATAGTTTTGTGATATAAGACCATATTAAAATTTTTCCGATAATAAATATATGGAGGAGTTGCTGAGGCGTGTATGCTTGGTACACGTATACGTTTCAACAACTAGGTTAGCTAAGATAGATCGCGATTTTGCATGCAACAGGCAACAGCCAAGCCGAGGTGTGCCGTGCACCCTTAAGCTGGTTGCCAAAATAAAATCGGCTGAGTGACTTAAGCGCTCGCCTTAGTAGTCTGGTGAAGCTGTTAAGACCTTGCTGGATCAATAGCGTAGACATTTCGAAGAAAAAAAAAACCATATTAAAAATTCTGGTTTTCAATAAATAGTTGTGTAGTATTTTTTAAACCAGTAGTATGAGTATATAAAAATTCTGCCATGATGTCTGTCTACAATGAACTCAGAATCTACTCAAATGAACTTCGTGAAAGATAAACAAGTATCAATGTTGATTATTGTTATTAATTTAAAGTTTCATCAGTTTCGAATAGATGGCGCTTTATATTAGTTTGTTGATAGATAACTGTAGGACTTTAGGTTAGTATGTAAAAATGATGCTAAAGTGATGTCCAGGTTATTCGTGTGAATCGACAAATAGTCACTGACATGAGGTTCACCTGTGTAGGAGTGACTCCGATCTCGTAGACGATGTTGGGATGCTGGTCCAAGAGCGCCAGCAGCCGCTGCTGGTGCTGCACCCCGAGAGCCGCCTTCAGGGCCAGCTCGGTCAGCTCTCGGGCTTCACTCACCATTGATACATCTTTATCTTCCACTTTCTTCTCTTCTGCTTTCTCTTTCTTTTCTTCCTACAACAGTACGATAAATGTCGTAGTGCAATCTACTATGTTTACCACTTGTTTGCTTACCATAATAGCTAAGATTTATTTAGAATCAGATAATGAGGGGTAAGTATTATGTAAACACAATTTTTTCTAATTTCTAACCTCCCTTGGTCAGCAAAAGTAAGTAATGCTTTTGTCCCCTGTCCCTCCCATGCTTACTTAACATTTACATAATCACCACCTAGACACCCATTCGTTATGTCATCAAAAATAAACAAATTAAGGACTCTTATAGTCCTTCAGTGGCCTCTGAAAACTCAATTTAGTCTCGATTATCTATACTAATACTATAAAGAGGTAAAGTTTGTGAGTTTTTGAAGTTGTAGGGGGTACTCACAGGAACTACTGGTCATATTTGAAAAATATTTTCAGTGTTATATAGCTCATTTATCAAGGAACGTTATAGGCTATATCATCACGCTAACAGCAATAAGGGCGGAGCATCAATGAATAATGTTTCATAATTGTTCTTTTTTTTTTTCTTCAAAACTTCCACTGCGTGTTGGCGTTAGCCCAAAGTAACTATGCCACGCGGACGAAGTCGCGGGCAGAAGCTAGTTAGTAGGTAAAGTGATTCATGAGAAAGATTAAAATATATGTCACGGTTTTTATTATTATCAGGGTGGGATAACGTCCGCCGGACCCGCTAGTAAGCTACAATCCGTACACTGTCCTTCCTGGTGAGTAAGTTCTTATGATATGAGGATTTTTGCAACTACTCTCCTCATTCTTAATAATTACTTTTCTTCCTATTTACCATTTCAATACCTAGTTATAACTATAAGGACATACCTTGGGTTTGGGCTGCTGCTGGCTGTTCTGCACTCTTCGTTCCAGTTTCTCCGGCCTGATGCCAATGAGACCTTCATAGTCGCTGTCATACATCGGTATGTACGTGCCTCGGTTCACCAAGTTTTTCCACACTGCCTACAAATTGATGATGGTAGAGCCACGCTGAAGCTATTATTGGTTTTAGCATGGATAGGTCGGCTTGTCCGGGGTAGTACCACCCGACCTACAGAAAACCGACGGAAGTAATAATGCTTGCACTGTTGCATTTCGTTCGGTCAGTGAGAGTGCTAAAGACCCATTTCCCATCATCTCCCCTTCCCTCTTCTCTCCCCATCGAACATTTCCCCATCCCCCCAAAACAAAGGCTGGCAACGCACTTGCGACTCCCCTGGTGTTGCTAGTGACTATGGCCGGTGGTGATCGCTTAACATCCGGTGACCTGTCGGTTTGTTTGCCTCTTATATGACATTAAAAAAAATTACCAGTACCCTTTATAAACCCCCCCAAACTTAATAAAAATCATGTGCTAACTGTATTCAAATCAGTTGCTAATGACACATAGAGATATTTGTTGTAGGGGACAACAGTTGTGGTAGACGCCATATTACTATTACAAAAACGGCAGTCCGAGCAATATACAATATGGGGCCTCACGAACAATTAAAGACTAAATTTTAAGATTTTGGTATCTTATCATATAGATACATATACTTATAGCCTACCAATACATACTTGATGATTTAATGTATCCGCAAAATCCTTGAGAAGCTGGATTTCGTAAAAGACCAGCACAATCTACATATTAGAACTGTGGCAAACTGGTTGTTTCATGTTTCAGGATCAGTAAAACCAGTAACAAGTTTTTTAGGTAACAGTTTTTAGATAAACCAGATTGTGTTTCTTGCAGCTTCTTCCCAATGATTGGATTATTTTCCAAAACGGCGGTAGCTTTCACGTTCATAAACGGCTTACAGGGCCTAAATTAAATAATGTTTTTTGATTTTTTTTCGTAAAGCCATAACAACGATTCCTTACTTTACGAGGTTCAGAATCAGCTAGTATTATATCCATCTTTACTGATAAAAGTGATTGGTAATAGATTACCCTTTTCCGATGGACTTTGGTTGTTCTTAGATTGTACTGTATTGATGATTGGTGCGACCGGTTTCGGCTACGGCGACCACTCTGACCCCTAAACTTATAATCGGAGTCCAATAGTAGAAGCGGTCAAATGCGCAAGATATATTAAAGTGCACAAGTGTATGCGTAACACACAGGTGCACATACTAATCCTTGTTCTTCTGGACCCAGTGGAATGGGGACCGTTACGACCGGGGAAGGACTTGGACTGATGATACAGTATCCCAGTGAGAAAATACAAGAGGTCAATACTATCTCGCACACCCTTAATCGCCTTTTACGATACCCACGGGAAGATATGGAGTGGTGCTATTATACTCTGCCTATTAGCTGATGCCTCGATACTTCACCGTCTTAAAAAAACAGGGTATATCTATAACACACATACATACATACAGGAATAAACACACAATAGAACTGAAACTTTTGTTTTACATGGAAACATTAATTGCAAAAATACAAAAAAAGGCAACGTCACGCAGTCACCAGTCACCACCCATCCAAGTATTGAATGTGCTTGATATTGCTTTGGTCATCGGACGAGAACCGATGTTTTCAACACTCTACCCGATACAATGATTACGATTACCACTTTTACACACACAGAAAGGTTGTCGATCAGAATTTTAAGACCCTGTCATAAGAAAATGTCATTGCAAAAAGTTACCTCATCTGAAAACGGTATCTCGTTGGTCTCTATCAGGAAAGTTGGTGGTGGTATAGGGCCCGCAGCCTTCAACGTACGATGTAACGACATGTATTCGTTCGACATTAGAGCCTCGAGCAATTCCTTCAACGCCAGCCGGTTCGGTGGACTCCTTCAATACAAAAATTTAAATTCAAACAAAAATATACTACAGTCTTTTTCTCAATTTTTAGCTAATTTATAATTATACTAACTGTTACCCGCGGCTCCGCACGCGTTTTTTGAATGTATTGAATAAATTTAAAATTGTTATTAGATGTGTAAATAACAATAATACTCTTTCAAAAATATTTGTAAGTATGACACGCACATCATCTACAGTAACAGGTAACATGTACAATATATAATATGTCCATATTGTTGACATAATCAAGTTATTAATATACCTTGCTACAATTTAAATCACATATAAACATATGAATTTCAATTATATTTATTCTTGGAGTTGGAGTTGGAGTTATTTTGAGACATTCTTCATTAGTGCTCCGCTGGAATTGGTTTTAACGTGATGATATGTAGCCTATAGCCATCCTCGATAAATGAGCTATCTAACACTGAAAAAACTTTCAAATCGGACCAGTAGTTCTTGAGATTAGCGCCTTCAACCAAACAAACAAACAAACTCTTTAGCTTTATAAGATTAGTATAGATGAGCAATAATATAACTGTTGATTATTTAGTGGGAAGAATCAGTGCAATTTGTTTTTTATTTTTTTTTTATTTTGTTGTCCTTATTTGTTGTCCAAATCAGCCAGTGTCATGTGGTGACTGTAGTAATCCGATTAACATATTGTGTAAATACAAAAAATTAAAAAGGAAATAGATTATTATTAGGGTTTTAATTTAATAAAGGACTTATAGATCACAGACTTATAAGATCAATATAGGAAGGAAAGACTATGTTACAGAAAGTTTTCATGCACAACCTGCTATTTTGTGTTATTTTTTAACATATTGACATATACATTTTGAAACTCTGTCAGAGTATTTATTACTTAATGTTTTGTACTATTGGCCAACTGTTATTGTCCTGTACTAATTTATTATAGCTGGTAGTGGATAATAAATACTAAACTATTTAATTGCTTTTGGCTGCCTACCATTTTTCTTTAAAATGACTGTCAACTACTTAGCGCTATATGTTCTTATTAATATTACTAAATTGTTGGCATACTACATATTTTGTAATTGTATTGAGAATAGTTCTTCTCTATATATACTTAGTTATCCATTTTATTATTATTTTCGAGTAGACTTAATCAACAGAATAAGAATAATGAAGTCATACAAGATGACATTATAATTCTGCTACATTCCAATTATTGTTGCCTAGGTAATCAAGTAACAAACATATTACCTAGAAGATAGTATGTTAGGTCATATGATGGAAAATCACATGTCTATTTATTTCATATCATATAAATAGCCTTGTTTACTCTCACAATTATATAAAAGCTTAATGCTCATTGTGAGAACTCTACATACCCATCACTAAGTGGAACCAAAGCTGGAGCCGTCGCTCGCGCCATAGAACTCATATCTGCCAAGCGATCAGCAACCAAACCCTGTAGTGTTGAGTAGTCGAACTCCAAATCTTTAGCGTTTACTTCCGTTAGTATAACTTGTTTTGCAGATTTTTTAAATATCTGTAATGATTAAACATTAAACTTGAATCTTTATTCAAAGATTATAGGATGTCCTCTTTGGAATTTTAGTAAAAGTAGTAAATATATTGGGCTCTTTAGATTTGGGAAACATTTTTAAAACTTGTAGAAATCTGTATGTTTTCTAAAATTTTGTTCATTGACATTATCAAGTTGGCTGTACATACCGATATAAAGATATTATGTGTAATGTAGACAGATACCTTAATTATGACTTGCTTTAATTTCAAAGAGCACTATAACTACTTTATGGGAGATACCTGTTTCCCAGGGCCTTCAAAACTGATATTTAGGCTTATTCAGTATGTTCTGTTACTCTATGGAATACTAACCACATCCCTGTATTGAATATTAAAGGGGGTATAGTTATATACTATCTGCTTTATTTCATAATGAAACCATTGGTAAGTTTATTTGAGCAATTAGACCAGTGGAATGTCAATTAAATTTTGAGTTTCAAAACCATTATGTACAAACATCTTTTTTTTTAAATTATGACATATATTTACTAAATTAAATTGGTAACACTAACAACTATTGTCAGTCTATTCACAAAATATAGTCTTAATCGGTTACATACTTCTTTATTGTCTCTCTCTGTTACTTTGTTATATCCATAATATTTTAAAATATAATTTTAGAGTATCAATTAGTTTTAATGTTTTATTTATATTTCTGTTTTAATTTCCTCCTTTTTGTATTTTTATGTTAAATCTTCAAATATGTAAAATAATTTGATACTTAATTTTTTAATATTTAATTTATTGTTGGAGCAAGTCATGGTTGTCTGAAATATGACTATATTCATAATGTATCACAATAGTCCTACTTTTTATATATTGACTAATGTATTGTCATGTTGACGACCCTAAAATAAATAAATAAATAAACTGGCAAAGACGAAATCTGAACTTGGGAAATACTTTTGGAAGTAGTTAGTTATTGTTTGGATGGTTATGGGTGAAGTCACAATATTTCTAATATATCACGTTTATGTTGTCCACGCATTGTGGGGGGTCACCAGTTTGGAAGGTATTAGAGTGGCGGGTGCGAGTGTATGAGTGTACGTCCAATTGAGTACGGCTCCTTCTGGCTGATGAAGATCCTCGCGATTGGGGTTATTTAATTAAAAAGAGCAATTGTTACTTTGCATAGTATTAATTTCAATATTCCCCATGTCCAAGACCTTTTGTGCATGCATGCGCTTAGTAACTGGCTCATATAATTATTTGCTTACCATGCACTCTACCTTGCATGCCTACATTCTGTCCCTATATACCCTTGTGAGATATATATATGGATATGGTATAATATGGAACTATGGATTTCTTGGAGTTTGAAATCACCATATCATTGGCTGGTGTGGTGATTATGCTCATGCTTTCCTTTAGTAGTAGTTTTACAGGTTATGTCATGACGTTTTGAGTGTAATTCAATATTCAGTTTTATGTAATTATCAATTGTCAGTCCTTCTTGTTTTCCACTTCTGTTACATGTATAATAGATATTTTAAATCATAATCAAAAAATTTGGTTACAGGTAAATCTAGTAATTCTTTTATGGGTGTATCATCTGCAGCACTAAATAATGTAATGGTATATTTTATACTTTAGGGATGATACTCACATCCTTAATGTTAACAGGTAAAAATCCATGCATTTGTGCTATGAATAGCCTCTCTTGAGGAGCTAACGGTTGCAATCCCGGCTTTCCCTCCAATAAGTGCAGGAATAACGGGCTGAATGGATTATCTATTTTGTAAACATCAAACAGTAAAGCTAGAGCCACCACCCTCTGTCCTGGCAGTGAAAGATCTCCACTTGTGATTAACGATGAGAGAAGAAGACACACTGCAATAAATACAATTATTTGTGTGACTATCTGCTATTAGGGCAAGGAATTTGCTGTACTGTACATAGTTTGGACAAATAGAATAAAATAGATAATATCTAATAAAAATCAGTCTGTAACAGTGTTTGTGATTGAACTCCCCCAAAAGGACTGAACCGGATTTTATAAAATTTTAAATGTATATTTGTTAGGTATGAGAATAGGTTGTAAAGTATATTTTATGTTTCCAGGTGGTTAAGGTATCCCTACTCGGATCATTTCTTTTAATTTTAAACAAAACGAAATTATTAATGTTGCTGAATGACAGACGGCACTACTTCCAACTCATTGAAATTTCATCCACAATTGCGAAAGTCATTCATTAATCAACTAGGTTTGTGTTTGAGTGAGTCCCCAAATTGTTTTGTTTCACAATTGGAAATGGTGGAAGTTGCTCTAATCTTGTTCTCAGGTTTTTAAGATTTTGGAGTTTGGAAATACAATTAGAACTGATTTAGGTTACTGATTTCATGCAGATGAATTTGTGCAGGTCAGCTAGTAGATGTATACAACAATTGAAGGTTAACTGTGTGCCCATTATTCACATAATATACAAACATTATAATCTCAAAGATATAACTTATAGTTACAATGATCTTCTTAGTGTACATTTGCTTACTTAGTATTAATTTATAAGTTTATAATATTTTACCACAATCTCACCTGATGTGAAATTTAGTAGTGGTAGAGCCAAGCTGAAGCTATTATTGTTTTTAGCATGAATGGGTCGGCTCGTCCGGGGAAGCACTACCCTCTCACAGAAAACTGACGTGAAGTAACAGTGCTTGCATTGTTGCGTTCCGTTCGGTCAGTGAGAGCCGGGGACCCACCTACCCTCTCCTTCCCCTTCCTTTCTTGTCCCCCCCGCCCTCCTCCCAAACACAGGCTAGCAACGTACTTGTGACTCCCCTGGTGTTGCAAGTATTTATGGACGGTGGTAATCACCTAACATCAGGTGACCCGTCTGTTTGTTTGCCTCCTATGATATAAAAAAAAATGTAATTGAATATGTTAAATAGACAAAATATAGAGGAATGCCTTTTAGGTGCAATTGCCAGAAAACTCTATCACTACTTCTAATAGCTAATCACTACTATTTTGTTCATAATAAGCACTAGTGCTGGCTTATATTTGTTATCTTCAAATTGCTTAGATGCGCAAATCAGCAGACTAAACTTTATAATTATGTATTATGACAGTAATGAAGAGGTCAAAGAATTAAGTAATATATATATGACATTCACTAAAAGTTTTGTAATAAGTTTGAGGTTTACTCACAGTTAAAATGATCAGTTTTAGGAAATTTCTTTTGAACTTGAATACATATTGACTCTAGACTTTGGGAATCAATGGTCTGCTCTGAAAATAAGCTGAAACAATATAAGAATGAAACATAAAAATAAAAAACAAGATAGGTTATCTATATAATTCTGTATTGTAAAAGATTTACTTACTCTAGTAAATATTTACTATTTTCGTTTATTAAATGTTGGGACATTTTAATTTTCTATTTGTATTCAGTAGATGTTATCAGTGTTCAATGAAATAAAACAAACAAATAGCATCAATATTTCGAAAAGCAGATTCAAAACAATTTGCTGTCATTTGACGCTTTGACGGTAATGACGTTTCATCATATCTATGTTTCATCACGTTTCACTTACATCGTGTTTTCTTTGGTAGACAGGTAACTATAATTATGAAATGCACACGGGAGAAACAGGTAAACTTTCTTCCGTGAAGTTTGCGCATTTGCCGGTAATACGAATGGCTTGTAAGAATTAATTCATTAAAACTTAGGGAAAAAAAAGTTGTTACATATATTATAAGTGTCCTATTATGTGTACTTTTATTTCGCCACTAGCCTCTGCCCGCGACTTCGTTCGCTTTCTCAATAGGAAAAAACATCCCGATTTTGAAACATTTCTCATCTGTGCTCCGCTTCTATTGGTCTTAGCGTGATGATATATCACCTATAACCATTCTCGATGAATGAGCTATATAACACTGAAAGAATTATTCAAATCGGACCAGTAGTTCCTGAGATTACCCTCTACAACGTCACAACATCACAACGTCACAAACTTTACCTCTTTCTAATATTAGTGTAGATATAGGTTTCCTTATTTGGGTCTAACATTTTTATCTTTATTTTTTGGCAACCAATCTTTCAGATTATTACTGCCATTGTCGTGTAGTTAATTCAATAATCTAACAAAATGGTGGCTCCGTTGTTAGACCTTCCAGAGAGTTTTTGTGGCATCTCAGAATTTCATACTCCGTGGTAGTGCTTTCCATTCACTTCACTTATGCACAATAAACTAACTATATTACGTAAAACACCGCCAAATTAAAAAAATATAGAGTCAAATAACATAAGATTATGAATAAAATGTAAAATACACTACATAACAGACTAAAATCCCGCCAAAAACTTCTTGGTCTAACTCATCTTATGTATGTTAGACAAAGTGAAACACATTTAGTATTAATTTATTATCTGTTATTTGTCATCACATAAAACAGTATATATTTATAAATTAATGTGAATACATCCGCGTTACGTCCTACGTGGGTTAGGCAGAAAGAATGACCTTCTCCTTATATGTATATTGCTTTATATTTCCCTTTTTCACACAGCTATATAGGACTTTTCTATATCAATCATAATAGCTGGGGAAAAAGAAGTTAATAGTGTTTAAGGCATATTTTTCAATAGTCCGGTGAAGCTGTTAAGACCTTGCTAGATCAATATCGTAGTACCAGTTCGAAAAAAAAGCATTTTTTTCCAAAGTTTGAACGTTTATATAATCGTACCTGGACGACCGAGCCTAGCTCGGTTCTTTAAAATATTTTTAAATTAAAATAAACTGTTAGGTTTGCCTCACAAAATTAGCGTCTTCTATCAAAAAATATATACTAAAAAAAATATCTCTTTTTTTTTCGAAATGACTACGCTATTGACCCAGCAAGGTCTTAACAGCTTCACCGGACTACAAAAAAGATATCTCTTTTGCTCTCACTTGGGTTCGAACTGGGGTTAGACGGATTTTGGAAGTAGCCGACTTCCATCTGAGCTATTTTTGTTTTGACAGCGGTGGCAAAATTTACCTTTATTCTAGCTATATTTTTTCATAGCCTGAAAACTCAGATAAAAAAGTTTACTATAAATGAAATCTTCCGAGATCTTGAATATATAACAATATAAAAATATACAAGAATTGCACGTTTAATTTTTTTGCGATCTGACTTCACTGTTGACCCAGCAAGGTCTTATATATTAAAGGTATTAGATTAATAGATAGATATGAATCAACCAGTCGCTTAACCGTTGTAGTATATTACGTACGCATTTGGTTCCGTAATCAGTACTTTAAGAATTACATGGGTCTTTATTATTTTTATATTTAAATAAGACCTTATAAGAATATATAAGACTTTTTAAGAATCTCTTCTTGAAAGTGATTGTACAAGAACATATTTAGATAATGTACACGCGACGTATCTCAGTGAGCGGCGGTGATTGATCGATCACAAAGTTGATAAGTATTTTTTTTTTATTGTAGCTCAGCATAATGACTGCACTATGCCTGATGGTAAACACAGTGCAATCCAAAAATAATAGCGACCACCGATTGACACACTATCCATCGCCGGTCGCCACTATCATGCCGGCCTGTAAAAAGCTGGATATGCACAGAAGCGAATCACTATTACGGGCTCTTTCGCCATATACATGGTGGTTGCGACCCAGTCAGGCTGTAAAACCCTACCACCTCTTTTTCGCCATTGCCTCGTTCGTTATTCAGCAGGGTGCACCACGTGCAGGTGAGGTTGGCTTGGGTATCTCAAGTCTTATGATGTTCTTTGACACCCCTTACACCTCAGTCACAAGCGGACTATAATAAAAGATTTTGAATTTGTATTTTTAAATTTTTAATTTACGCCAGGTCTTAGAAGCGGCAGTTTGTGTTGTTTGAAAAGAAAAGGGGACCATAAGTTACATTTTTTATTCATACATATACAAAATGGATGATAATAACTTTATTCTACAGTTGTTGATGTTGATGAGTGAACTGTATCCTGACTTCTGAGTCAAATAACTTCTGATTGGATTAGTGTTCTGTTCGCCTTCCTTCGAGACTTTTAGCGAGTAAATTACTGTATCATATTTTTAAAGCGAAACTTTTATTGCATCGCCTCAAATTTTTTGTTCATATATCGCATGTAAAGGCGCTTGGCAGAGTAGCCAGGGGCATCATATGAATCATCTGAATGACTGTATTTATGATGTATTCCGTTCTCAAATACGCTGATAAAAATTAAAATTTATAGTTGGATATCTTGTCTACTATTGATCTTCCAATATATAATATGTTTTTACTAAGGTATTAGAAGTAAGTGTATACTTTATTAGGTTTTAGTGTTTGATTAAAATATCTGATATTAAATGACATTGTTTCCTAAAATAAGTTAGGCCTAGAGAGGAGTTTGCTCGTAAGTGTAGCTGCTGGAACATACTTGCAGATTATTAGCGATGAAAATCTGAGCAGAGTGTGGTAGCTAGACAGGCAGGTAAGATAAATCGTGATGACAGCATACTATAATATCATATCGAAGCTTACCTTCACATCAAGCCGGGGTTCTCTCCAGGCAATTTTCCGACTACGTCGATTGACGCGGTCTTTAAACATAGCGTGACTCACATCAAAACGCTGTGAAAACAGATCGCCAATTTTGATTTCCCACACATATTTTACATCCCTGGCAGATATGTAGTTAGTCCCCATATAGTAGATAGCCCATAAAAACCTAATTTACTGCCCTTCGCAGCTACCTATTGGAGTTCCTACTTGGGAAATCTTTACGTTAAAGACTGTACCAAGAAAATATAGAAGTTTTTTGGTGGGATCTTAGTCTGTCGTGTAGTGAATTTTAAAATATATTCACAATCTTGTGCTATTTGACTCTATATTTTAGGTGGCATTGTACGTAATATAGTTCGGGTATTGTGCATGAGTGAAATGGATGGAAAATAATAGGTACCACGGAACATAAATTCTGAGATATCACAAAGACTCTCTAGAAAGTTCTAACAAGGGGACCATCGTCTTAGTAAAGTATCCAGATTATCACAAGGTACTTGTAATATTATTACTTACTGAACAATGGCAATAATAATCTGGAAGATTGCTTGTCAAAAATAAAATGAAGAAGAAATATTCTTCAGATATTTAATGTGCGAATATGAACTCATTTAAAATAAGAACGAGTGGAGAAAACGAGTTCAAGAAAGCTACGTGACTCATTGTAGGTCATGCATTGACGTGTGTTGGTAATAACAAACCAAACAATAAGTACAATCACATAAAGACTAACCAGATATTTTTGTCTCCGTCCTTGTGGACGAGGCTGTTGCACCCGAGTTAGTTTTGCATACAGGTAAAAGCCATTGTCGATGAGTGTAAATTTATGTAGAGATAATCTCTTGTTACTTGTTTCATATTCGTAGAAATATAGTGTAACCACTACATATTATAAAACGAAGTCCTCCGTTTCGTCTGTCTGTCTTTTCGCGATAATCTCACAAATTATGAAATGGCTTTTCATGCGGCATCCATTAGATAGAGTGATTCACAAGGAAGTTTTAGATATATAGTTTGTAAACATTTTTTGAAAGTTGGTTGAAATATAATGATAAGTGTTGGAAAAAGTTGAGCCCCCTTAATCCATTTGAGATATAACAATACAATACTTGTATAATAGTAATACTTCAGACAGACGAAGTGGCGGATCTCAGGTAGTCAACTTATATACTGTTTATTCACACCTCATGAAAATTGGTATATGTAGATACTAGCTGATAGCTACCTGCTTCGTTATGTATTAGAAAAATGGAAAATACTCAATGGAATTAAAAAAATAAGATTCCTAGTAATCGATGAAAATAGTAGTCCGGTGCAGCTGTAAAGACCTTGCCAGGTCAATAGCGTAGTCAGTTCGAGAAAAAAAAAAACCGCTTCGAAATGCTTACAATCTTATGCTGATACGTTCAATAGTTTTGATGTAATTACACCTCAAGAAATCACGATTAAACAAATTTGGAAGGAAGATTTTAATTGGAGTTCTAAAATGTATTCATTAAAAATAAAAAGTCGAGGCAGTCAGAAGGACTGACGACAGAAGTGAAAACTGAAACCAATGAACTAAGTGTGTTCTCTTGTGAATGTTCATATTGATTATTGTGTGAATGACACTATTTAAATTTTAGAATTTGTTTATTGAAATTATTAACATTAGTGTAGTTTTCATGTCTATTGACACTCGTAGCAATAATTATATACATTTTTATAAAGTATATTAATCAATCAAATGTATGATAAGCAACGAAATATCAATCCTTCATGTACACAGGTCCCTATATTACGCGTCGTAGGACGCAAGCCGCGCACGCACAGTACGGCCGGTCATGCTTACGCAGAATGTCATGACGCGAAATTATAAATTTGTCTCCTGCCAAAGATACCGTTTAACGCGCCTAAAGAAGTAGTCACTTCAATCAATTTAAAATAATACGTTTTAATATTGAATCATAATCTCACCCGATGTTAGAATGGTAGAGGGGTTGTCTCTTATATACCTCATCCTCTCTAGCAAGAGGGTGGCGTATCCTTATGGGGTTTCCCGACGTTAAAAAAAGAAAGAAAAAGGGACTGACTCTCAAGTATGGCTGCCGAAAATCACCAACAGGTAGTTGGTAACAGATTTTGAACTTAAAGATAGTAGATAGGAGATGGAGGGTTTAGAAAAAATCCTACTATCATGCTATGGTTTTATCACAATGTTTTCTTTTACCGTAATACCCAGCTCTTCGTTTGCATTCGAACCTACGTCCATCGATATGGTGTTCGAACCAATGAGCAATGATCACGTCAAAAAAAATTGAACATTGAATATTTTTCCACTATTTATTTTTTATAACTTAACAATTCCTAATAGTAAATCATAATAACAATAAATAATATTAACAAATTCAACTAGTGCTTGGGTCTTTACAAAATTTCTAAGGATTTCAATTTCTTTCAAGATTTTCAAGTATCTTATAACAATCATGAAAGACACAATTTAACAAATAAAATTATAAGTATATTTCATTTATAGGCATATTTACATACGCTTATAATAAATGCGTATCTTATCACGAACTGGTCGGCTAATCTTTAGATCGATTATATCAATAACAAAAGGAAACAAAAAAAAACCGAGATTTTGAAAATAATAACATAAACTGCTAAGTCTACTAAGATAATTTTGTAAACAATATATTTATAAATCAGTCAGCTTATTGTCACCATAGTATGTATATGGAATAAGCCTATTGTGTACAAAAAAGAACCGCCTATTTCGTTACAGATAAAACAAAAATAATATTAATCTAACCCACTTCACATGACTAGGCGTACATTTATCATTATAATGCTAATTGTAAAGGCACACATCTTTTTATCGTGCCCATTCCTTTCTGATAAGATTATAGTGTCATATGTCTTGGCAAACGGCTAGTCCGTTCGCTTATTGTCAACATTATTGTGGTGAAAACGTATTTACGAGTGATGAAGAGTGTTTCTCGAAATGTTATATCCTCATACAATAACCGTGACGCATAATAATATTATGGGGCCGATGGAAACTAATGGGGAGCGCCATAGAAGCCGATCGTCGTCTTGGACATCACGCCGATACCGATGGTATAACGGACTTACGAGACAGGAGCCGAGATATTCTCTACAGTATGAGGTGATTTTACATGTATTTAGCATACGTATTACTTCTTGATTTGCTTATATACCATTAGGTAATCTTCCGGTAACATTTGTATTTATTTACTGATTCTTGATAATTACATTACCTATAAAGTACAAAGAAATGAGGTACCAAGTTGTTTTTAACTTATAATATTCTAATATAAAGATTTCAGATTTAGGCTATTGTCTTATAAGCTTTACGGATGTATTTTACTCGATACTGTTAGAAATTTAGCTGAAGAGTAAAATTTACTACATACCAACTAGAGTTTTGGCCACAAATGTATAGACATCACGCAAGGACGCGGACATCGTCTATACACAGAGAATATATTCTGCACCTACTTCAAAAGATGTCTACATTCTATGAATTTTAGACAATTTTACTCTTAGGAGGGCGTTAAACCAAAACAAAGATTACTGAACCATATCTCATTTATCGAGTAAGAAAAAGCATTTTTTTTTTAAGTAATGCGCCAATAAATGTGGAAATCAAAAGCATATTATACGTATGTAATCATGACATGTATAGTATTTCCCTACATTTAATTTCTCTATATTAAACATACAACATGAGAATCTGGTAGCACTCGATATAATTATTCATTGTCTACTTTATCTTCATGACAACACGTGTCAAGTTATTTTCATTCCTATATGCATAATTAAAAAAAGAGAATTAGAAAATCTTTAAAAGTTTTTTGGGAAATTTTAATTCTATTTTATTAAATTAGAATATGAAGTTAAAATAAGAGCCTTTTCTTTCTACGTTGGTGTGATCAATTCTTTTTATTTTATGCATCTAATACTACATCTGTAGATATAGTTTGGGAAAATTAAATGTTTTATTTATTTCTTTAGCTGTTTCTTAGTAATCATATATGAATCGTTTGTAATCTATTAACGTTTTCTGCAGAAATAATATATATTTTGTAATATTTCTTATTTTATATAATTCTTCAAACCTTTTTTTAATTTTGTTTGGTATAGTTTATGTGTGTTACGGAACGTAATGCGACAAAAATGAATCACGGAATAAGTTCATTCCATACTTTGTGTACACATTCGAATCAAGACAAAGATAACGATAAAGAGTTAGTAGTGAAAAAGAAAGAGATAGAACTGTACCGTATGCTTTACATAAATGCACATGACGGTCTATATCTTTTGTCATCCTCGGTTTGTCATTATTCTGTCAGAGAGAACGTCCTGTAATATTTTAGTTTTTTATTTGTTTAGCATCATAAATTTAGGCAACTTAGACAATACTGATATTATTAAAGTAGCACTAAATGCCTTAATAGTTGTTTTGGATGTTAAAAAGTGTAAATAAAGTAGTGAGTAGTGTCGAATATTAGTTATAAAACGTGTCATTATTTTTTTACTAACACTTGTTTGCGACTAATACGTCGTTGTAAGGAATGTGAATTGTCCCTCATCGAGTTCAATAATTAGTAAATATTCTCATGGGTGATGGCTTGGCAGTCGGACACGCGTGTAAGTAAAGTTTAAAATGACTTCCCATGTATTCAACTTTTACGACTTTATATATATGAGTATATGAATATGATTTTTTCCTGTTTTTTAAAATGTCCTTGTAAATAATTTTTATTATAATGTCTTATTATGCGAAATGGCTACTATTATTAATACATTTATGTTGTCTCATTTACCGGAGAAATCTAAAACATTGAGGATTTTAAACAAATAAGCCTGCATGAAGGTAATTTTTAATAAGAATCTGTATTCAAATTCAAGTATTTGTTCCACCACATGTAGAGATGTATGTATAATCTCTTCATAAGTGAAATACATAAATTAGATATATTTTGTAATAATCTTCTTTTGAGTTTTATTAATTTTATAGGTTTTATTTTATTGCAAATTTACCAGAGGAAATAAATTGTACTAAAATGATAACTAAGTTGATAGTTATTTATTAAAATATTGGTTATGATAGAAATAACTTAATTTATAGATAGTATAAATATGGTTTATGTTACATGTTAAAAACTTTATTAATCAGTTATAAGTATTAAAGAGATTGAGTAGTTCTTGTTAAGATATCATGTACTAAGGCATTTGTAAAGTAACTTAATGGATAACATAATTCCTGTATTAAAGTGTTACGCATTCTTTAATTATCTCATACTATATGGTAGTCCTGTGAATAGGTAGTCGAGTGAAGCATCAAGAAGAAAAAGTCTCATACTATAACTTGCACTATACTAAATCTAGATCTTTAATAGTGTAATCATTACTGTTAAAAAATATGTTGATTTTTTTTCTCGAACTATCTACACTATTGACCTAGCAAGGTCTTAACAGCTTCACCGGACTACGTAGTAAGTATGATGTTACTATATCTGTGAGCTATGACAACTGAATGCCATTAAACAAGCACAGCGATACAAAAATTATAAAGTATTGTAACTATACTCAAGCAGCAATTATATATACGGAATTAGAAAATCATTGGAAATAAAAGTATCTAAGTCAAGCAGGTTTCATAATGCATTGGTAGTAAGTCTTGGTATTGAATTGACAGGCTATAAGTTAAAAGTTTATATGTATTTAGTATATATTTATTATTTATATTATATGTATATAATAGTAGCTGTGCATCTGACTTCGTTGTCATAGAACCTAATGTTAAAAGAAACAGTGACTAATAAAATTATCTGAATGTATTAAGTCCATTTACTTATCTACTTGTCTCTCTACTTAAGTTGCCTATGATTAAAATTATAATAAGTTTTGAGAGAGTGAACCAATTTTAATGAAGCCAAAACTAAATGTTACTACAGGATGTTCTTTATCATTTTTATCATTGAATGCATTACTTAAGCAGTGATGTATGTTCAGACAAACAGAGGTATAGATATTTCTAAAAATGATCGAAATATATTTTATTATTTAATTCAAGACGCCTGCAACAATTTTTTTTTCCATAAAAATCTAAAAGTACAGACACTATATGTTGGGGCTGCGGTCTGTCAATCTATAGGGCGACACCTCTCGCTTTCGTACGTCACCGACCCGGGGTTAGGCGGGGTGAGGTTGAATGAGGAGAGGTGAGGTGAGGCGAAGCGAGGTGACGTTCCCTGTCGGTGGGTGGCGTAGAACTCTCGAAGGTGGTAGAGAGACTCAGTGACGACAGTTGAAGGGTCCTCGTTAATGTGCAATAATGCATAAGCCAGTTGACTAAGGTGGTGGTAGCTTTTGAAGCGGAGGTTGGGGTCGCAAGAAAACACCGTGGTTCTCATATAACATTCTTATTATGTGTATAGTAGACTAGTAGTACAATTAAAAGTCCATATTTAAAATTATTCTCTATGGTAATTATGGTCTTAATGCCTGATGTTTTGTTCTGCTCTATAATTTGGCCTAGTGTCGAACATTACTGTTAGATGTGTGAGTCATATTAGTCCTAAGTTACAATAATTGGATTGGTGATTATTTATGAATACGAATAGTACTTCATTAATATTATTTCCTTATACAAGGTAAACATTCTATCTATCAATTGTTTTGTTGTTAGTTTTTATGATTTCCTCAATATGTATTTAACCACATTGGAGGTTGAAAAAATGCCTATTGAACTGCAAATAGTATAGGCCAATACTGAAAATAATTTACGAATAGTGTTCATGCATCTTTAATACAGAAAAGCATGTATAAAATATAGTGTAAACTTATATTCACGAATCATTATCCTTATGCGAAATAACTATGAACTTTGACATGAGACTGATGAGTGTTGATGGTGTTAAATTGTCCTCCATCAATTTGTATTCACTATATCTGTCAATGTTGATTTTCTACTGGATTTCTTACTAGTAAAGAAAGAAAGAAAATATATTTATTACAGTAAATACACAGGTAATACAATAGTGAAAAAAAAAGATAGTTACAAAGATATGTATAAGAAAATGAAAAAAATTAAACATTACAATATATTAAGATTATGCTATGGTAATGTTACAAAGCAAGTTTAAACCATATAATACCAAGAGCATATCAATGCAATAGCAATGAATATAAAGAAATTTAATGATTTCTTTTGTGTACATGTGTTCCCTTGTTTTTATTTAGTTCCAGTTCATTATAAAAAGGTCAAGAATATTTTAATTACGTATTAAACTTCTATGGCCACCTAATGATTTTTATGATATTTTTCGAATAATCTTATTGTAGCTTGTACAAAACAGACTTACAGCATAATACAGAAACTGATATGTAGCAATCAGAGTAAAATCAACACATATTATAAGAACATAAATGTAATGTGTCTGTACTTTTTCGATTTTTGTTGCCAACTAAAATTGTTGCAGGTATCCAAAAACAAGTAAAAAACATTTCATTTTTAGAACTGGGTTTACAATAAAACCTCACCAAGAAAATCATAAAGCATATCCTCGGGAATAACTTAGTCTGTGTTTCATTAAAAGCAGTCCACTAATTTCAGTAATTACTGGTCCGATATGAAAAATTCTTTGATAGCTCATATATCGTAGAAGGCTATGGGCTCTATATCATCATGCTAAGACTAATAGGAGCTGAACACCAATGAAGAATGTTTCAAAATTGAGAATTTTTTTTCTGAGAACTTCCGCTGTGAGTTAGGGTTAGCCCAAAGTAATTATTCCATGTAGACAAAGTCAGGGGTAGTAGCTATAAATGATATGAAGGTACAATTTCATACACCTACACACTCATACATTATGAACTGAATACAGATTCTGATATTGTAACTGAACAGCTAATATATCAAACCTATTAGAACTAATAATGATGTCCATCTTATAAAAATCTTCTTCTTCTTCTTTCATTTCGAGTGTAAGTAATACACAATTCCTCCAATGTCATGTAGATACAAAGTGTTGCCTTTCCGTGGCAATGTCATAAATGACGGACACCAATTAAAAAATGTAATTTGAAAAAGAAGACAATTAATTTGTGTACAGACCAAGTTATTGTATGTTTCTCAGAAATATACATATAGGCAAACTTAGATATCTATCCATTAAGAGATAAACAATCTGATTAAAGTTTGATTTTGATTTTTTTTTTTTTTTTTATAAATAATGACAACACAAGAATTAAAGGGTTATTGTTCACTAAAGCTAAGACACACGTAAGAGTAGTAGGATGGGGAATATAAAGCGGAAGGACATCAAAAAGGGAGAGTCGGTTTCCTGAACAATTAAAGAATATATGATCTGGAGAACCGTCAGTCAAGGCTGCATTCCCAGAGCGGCATGGGAGGAGCTGCTACAGACACTGGAGGGGGATCCTTGGGGGCGCCCGTATCGGATCGTACGCAAGAAGTTGCGATCCTGGGCGCCTCCGGCGACGGAGTCCCTCCTGCCGGAGGTGGTGGCGAGGGTCGTGGGAGAGTTATTCCCCGACCCTCCACCGCTCTCGGCTCCTCCCATGCCTCCGCCTCAGGCGGAAGTTGAGGAGGTGTCGGACAGTCCTCCCCCAATCACGGAGGGGGAGATGGGGAGGGCTGTTGAACGCCTCCTCCACCGGCGGAGAGCGCCCGGCCCTGACGGGGTCCCGGGCCGGGTGCTCGGCCTTACGCTGGGCCATCTTGGGGGGTGGCTTCGGGAGCTGTTCGACCGATGTTTGGCGGTCGGGCAGTTTCCGAGGCTCTGGAAGTTGGGGCGGCTCTGCCTCATGGCGAAGGAGGGCCGCCCTCCGGACTGCGCGTCCGGATATCGGCCCCTCGTCCTGCTGGACGACGTCGGGAAGGTGCTGGAGAGGGTTGTCTCTTCCCGAGTCGTCCAGCACCTGGAGGAAGTGGGGCCGAATTTGTCGGACGCGCAATTCGGCTTTCGGACAGGGCGTTCCACAGTGGACGCCCTGTGCCTCCTAAAGTCGCTGTCCACGGAGGCGACCTCCCAAGGGGAGAGGGTCTTGGCGGTGTCTCTAGACATCGCCAACGCCTTCAACAGCCTGCCGCACGGTGTCATACGGGAGGCTCTCCGATATTTCGGAGTGCCTCCGTATCTGCGGCGGCTGTTGGAGGCGTACCTGGAAGACAGAGAGATCGCCTACGTCGACGGCGACGGGCGGATGGTCCGGCGGGCTACAAAGCGGGGCGTTCCACAGGGGTCGGTCCTAGGGCCGCTCCTGTGGAACATGGGCTACGACTGGGTGCTCCGCGGCGTGCTCCCATATGGAGCACGCGTAATTTGTTACGCGGATGACACCCTAGTCGTAGCCCGGGGGGAGGACTGGAGAGAGGTAGAGCGCCTGGCCACGATGGCCACAACCCTCGTGGTTAGGCGCATAAGAAGGTTGGGCCTCAGGGTGGCCCTCGAGAAGACCGAGGCCATACTCTTTCATGGGCCTCGGCGGGGGCCACCACCTGGGGCCCACATTATGGTGGAGGGCGCCCGGATCAGGGTGGGTGCCCACATGAAGTACCTGGGCCTCACCCTTGACGGGCGCTGGCGGTTCGAGCCCCACTTTGCGGGGCTCGGGCCGCGAATTGCTAGGGCGGCGGCGGCACTCGGCCGGTTGCTCCCCAATATTGGGGGGCCGGGTGCCGGGTGCCGTCGACTCTTCATGGGAGTCGTGTGGGCGATGGCCGCCTACGGGGCACCGGTCTGGGCTGATGCCCTCGGTGCCACCAACGTGCGGGCGCTGCGCAGTACGCAGCGTACGGTGGCACTGAGGGCAATCCGGGCATACCGCACGGTGTCATCGGCGGCGGCCTTTACGCTCGCCGGCTCCCTTCCCTGGGAGCTGGAAGCTGGGGTGCTCGCCGCCGTGTACGAATTCACGGCGGCGAGGAAGCGTAGCGGGGAGCCTCCGGCTCCCAGGGAGATAGAAGTTAAAAGGAGGGAAATGCGGGAGGAGGCTATAGGGAGGTGGATGCAGGACCTGGCGGACGCGCGCTTCGGGACGCACACCGTTGACGCCGTCCGCCCGGTCCTGCGGGAGTGGATTGAGAGGAGATGGGGCTCCCTGTCGTTCAGGCTGGTGCAGGTGCTGACCGGACACGGTTGTTTCGGGTGGTACCTGCATCGGATCGCTCGCAGGGAGCCGACCGCCGCCTGCCATGAGTGCGGCGCCGAGGAAGATACCGCGCAGCACACTCTCTCTGAGTGTGCTGCGTGGGAGGTGGAGCGCCGCACTCTGGCGGTGGCGGTAGGAGAGGATTTGTCGCTGCCGAGCGTGGTCTCGTCTATGCTCGGCAGCGAGCAGGCGTGGCGAGCTGTGGCCTCCTTTTGCGAGGAAGTCATCTCGCAAAAGGAGGCGGCGGAGAGGGCCCGCGAGGCGGATCCACTCAGTGGCCGTCTTCGCCAACGGAGGATCGGCAGGAGGAGGCGGCGCTTTGCCCAACTCCTCTTGCCACCGTAGCCGGACCTGAGGGGATGTAGTCGGGGGGCTCATCCCCTCATTGCACAGGTCCGGCGGACGAGGGGAGGCAGCTGGTGTGTACCCAGCTGCCTCTCTATAGGTAGGAGCCCGGCGGACACCTTCCGCCGGGCGGACCGTTGGGGCGGCTATCTAAGGGGAATAGCTTAGACCGATCCCTTGCCGCCCCAACACTACGGTCTGTAGGTACACCGTGGGGTTTTAGTCCGTGCAAGCCGGACATAACCCATCCTCTCCCCCGGGAGGGTGGGTATCCATAAGGGATTTCCCCACGTAAAAAAAAAAAAAAAAAAAAGGCTGCATTCCCAGAGAGATTGGTTCCTAATCATATAAAAGAGTTACAAGGCAGGGTTTGATATTGCAACCTCTTGACACAATGATAGTGCTTACTACGACTATACCATGAGACTTGTCTAAATAGAGTTTTTTTTTTACTACAGTTACCAGAACACAGTGAATTGTCAGTTGAAAAAAAATCTATTTGATCCGAGGTTTTATTGACTTTTTTGTATATATTTCTATTTTTTTTTTTTTTTTCTAATTGACTACGCTATTAACCCAGCAAGGTCTTAACAGCTGCACCGGACTATTTATATATATTTTTATTATAATTAGGCATCATTGTCTCAACTATTTTTAGCCTATATACAGAGAGACGTTATTTCCTGAAATCCTTCTCTGTCACATAATGATCCTCTGCAATGACCTATTCACAATAAAACCTATTCGATGAGTGCTTGTGCTGGCCACGTCGCGAGCCCCTCCCTCGTGCGTTACAAGGCAGGGTCCTCACGCTTTACTCCCGCACATACGTCGCGTCATCTCCGCAACATCTTTTCGCGAGATCACCCGGGTGACCACAAAGATGCTGCTATCGCGATACAGTACTGAACCGAGTAGCTTAATTCGTTTCTTTCCGATTTACATGTTGTTTTTGAAACATGCAATATGTAATTGCATAATTTAAAAATCAATACATGTACAATTAGTTTACAATAGTTTAGCTAGGTCTGATCGGGTTTTTCTTCGGTAACAGCCCAAGCTGAGGTGTGCCGTGCACCCTTAAGCATGTTAGCTAAACAAAATCGGTTGAGTGCTTTAAGCGCTCGCCTTAGTAGTCCGGTGAAGCTGTGAAGGGCCAGTAAGGCCAATAGCATAGTCAGTTCGAAAAAAAAAGAGTGCTTACAGTCCGACAAATTTGCTATTTAAAAAAGTCTACAAGTCGCAATAAAATTTTAAAATAAAAATATTATTGTTTGTTTCCAGACTGATGAGAACAGCTTCCTGCTTCGTTTAAGAATAATAGGAGCTTACTCTTTGGCAAAAAAGGACATATTTGGTGCTAGGTGAGTACGTTGTTTAGAGAGAGACCTGCCTATATCTGTCTTAAAGTTTTCTTTTTTTATTTCACCCTGGTTACGTTATTGACCTCTCAAGGTCTTAACAGCTTCACCAGACTATCTGTCTTAATGTATTGTATGCTGGCTAAAGTGTTATTGTATTTGATAATAACAAAAGACTTTGTGCTGTAAGATGTTACTAATTTATTTGGTAGTAACATGGCAAATTGAAAGCACTGTATCTGATAATAAGCACACTATAATAAAAAACGACAGAGGATCAACATATGATTATGATCTTTACCATGATGTTCACTGGCATAGATCTTTGTTGTTTAATATACACTAGTTGATCCTGACACTCAGCAAACTTAAAAGGATCACAGTAACATTATAATGACCATAAGCATGATGGGCGTGATCCATTTGGGTACAGATATGGTGGTTATTCCTGGTGTACATTCATCACTATACAATTGTCATTTTTAATCAAGTCCCACTGTAGTTAAAACAAAATGCCTGTCAGGAGTACATTATAAATAACCATAAAAATATTATTTATATAAGCTAACACTAAAGAAATTATGTGTGGCATGTACTGTTCGATTGCCAGTTATTTTGTTAATGTATGGCTTATGGAAGTCCATAAATTTTCTATCCCATTTTAAACACTTCTATTGTTACATTGATCCATCTACTAAAGTTCTCTTAATAAATCTAATAATTCTTAATGAATCTCTTGTTAATAAAAAAATACATAATGCTTCTGACTCTATCAAATATATTGTGTTTAGCTGAACATAATTGACTGAATAAGATTGGATGTTATTACATTGTAACATTTCGCCTTGATTATCAATTGTTCACAAATTGGTGGATGAGACCATCGGTGTTTTACATTATCGAGTTCAATCTGTATTACTGTATACATATTTATGTATTAACTATTGATGACAATTTGCAATGGAGGGTTAAAGGTACTTAAATTAATTTAGTAACTTTAGCAGAACTACCTAACTTCAGTATAACTATTAATTTAGTAACTTTACTATTTTTATTTTTATAGTATACTAGCCTCTACCTCTGCCTATAGGTCTTATCGTGATGATATATAGCCTATAAACATCCTCGATAAATGATCTGTAGTAACACTGAAAGAATTTTAAATCAGACCAGTAGTTCCTGAGATTACCCCCTACAACGTCACAAACTCACAAACTTTATCTCTGTATAATAGTAGTATAGATTAGTTGTGCCCGCGACTTCGTCCGCGTGGAACCTTATGAAAAGAATAGTGATTACATATATCATAAAATAGTTTTAGTCTTAACAGCTTCACCGAATTACTAAGGCGAGTGCTTACTAAGGCGAGTGCTTAAGGCACTCAACCGATTTTATTTTGACAACTAGCTCAATGAACACAAAACAGTGATTCATTTCTTTAAATATACAAGTTCAATTACTTATCTACTTTTCTCTCGTACTTACTCTGCTTCCTTCTTAAAATTACAATAACTTTTGATACAGTTGGCCGATCTTAATGAAACAAAAGCTACGTTATTTGTGAAGATTTATGATTTTCTTGGTGTGGTTTTATTGTGAGCCAATTACTTTCGCAGTGATGCCTGTTCATACAGACAGACAGACAGATAGACATTTCTAAAAATGATTCAAATGTATTTTAGTTTTCTTCCTCGATCTGAATTCGCTATTGACCTAGCAAGGTCTTAACAGCTTCACCGGACTACAATGTATTTTAGTACTTATGCCTAGACATATGTAACAGTTTATTCACGAAAATCGAAAAGCAAAGGACACGGTAGATTTACATTCTTAATATATTTATAAATAACACATAACATATTATTACGAACATGCATAATTATAGACAGATAGTTATATTCGTTTTTGGCGAATGCCCAGAGTGGGATTTCATTTCCAGACATCACCATCCTTTACCTATTACACATATACTATTGAAAAAACCGAGTGGTTTTGTTCGTTTATTGTCGAGTTCAGCCAGTAAGTACCCATTTTTCAGTAGACTAAACTACACTATTGAGGATAGATATTCTGTGGAATTAATATAAAATGAATAATAACATAAGTAAATAACATGACATCATTACTGTAACTGACTGTGAAAAATGCCATTTTCAGCGATCCATATGTACGTGTGGAGCTTCAAAAGGCAGATGGTGACGTCACCATCGAGACGTTTCTCACAAAAACGAAAAAAAAGGTGAGGTAAATTTTTGTTTTAACAAAAATAATAAGGTAACGACTCGAAACGTTAAGAAGTCCACACGTTAGTGAATGAATTGAGATATTTTGGAAGATATATGTATATATTTTACTGTAATGAAGAAAATAAATCTTTCTACTATTATTGATATAAATTTTACCTGAATGATGCCCTATAATTATCTATAACTATACAACCAAACTTAAATAGGAACATCCTATTTCTTGTCAATGATTAATGGGTTCTGAAGAAGACTGAGATGCATGTGGCCACTTGCCATGCTTTTTTATTTATTTTTTTCGAACTGACTACGCTATTGACCTAGCAAGGTCTTCACAGCTTCACCGGACTACTGAGGCGAGCGCTTGCGGCACTCAGCCGAGCCACTTGCCACTGTGTCCTGTAACTGTGTATAACAAATTGAAACAGAAATGCTGTCCTGCTGACTATTAGTTACTGATGTGTTTTGAAGAGAAGAACTAAGATATATGTCATATTATCATATAACATAAACCATCTATAGCCAAACTCAATTAGGAATGTTGTCCTATTCATAGTTTGTTATTGATAGGTAGTTTTTTTTTAGAAGCAAGACAAAGTGACTGCACTAAGCCTGATGTTAAGCATAGTACAATCCAAAAACATCGGCAACCACCGAGAGACAGATTATCCATCGCCAGTCGCCGCTGTCATGCCGGCCATAATAACGAAAGTCACCCGGTACTGGATATGCACAGGCTGATCCCGAAACGCGACGCGCAGAAGCGAGTCACTATGACGGGCTTTTTCGCCATATGCATGGTGGTTGCGACCCAGTCGGGCTGTAAAACCCTACCACCCGCTCTCGCCATTGCCTCGTTCGTTGATCAGCAGGCAGCAGGGTGCATCACGTGCAGGTGAGGTTGGCTTGGGTGTCTCAAGTCTTAAGATGTTATCCGACACCCTTTACACCCCAAAAAGAGAAAGATTATTGAATATTACAATAGTGTAGACGCTGCTGCTTCAGTGTAAATGTAACGACAACGAAAACTGTTCTAATAATCAGATAAAGCTTATCTCCATAAAAAAAATATATTCCTCATAAGATTAATTACGGCTATAATAACATTTTCCTCAGACTTTGAATCCGGTATGGAATCAGGAGTTTATATTCAGGGTAAGTTCCTTTTTGTTTTATCGTTCTATTAAAATATAACTAGCAATTGCCTGCATCTATATTGGCGTTAAATTCAAATATACAGGAAAATTGATGTAAAAAAAAATCTCAATATTGTAAAATATAGGGCCAAATAACACTAAAGATGAATACAATATAGAAACTACTACATATCACGGACCAACAATGAAATCTATAGAGCGTATTCAAATATATCCCCAGCCTTAAGTCCAGAGTTTAAGCTTATAATCGAATGCTTAGCATTCGCATTGGTGGAAATTGTTGTAAAAATACAGATAGTTAGCGGTAGGAGTTCGAAACGGAACTTACCGGGTCGCTGGCTGGTTCTCTGCTTCCACCACAAATTACAACACTATTTGTAGCGTATAATACTGTCCCGGTAGTTCTTACAATGATTAAATTGGAAATCACTGGATATGATAATGCGTGCGTAATATTGAGTGCGATAGCGTGTGTTCTCGCGGAAGCGGTTTAGAGTAGAGTAGAGTCGTGCGAGCGGCGTATTTTTGTTCCGTTCCTTTTGGAGAGGAAGGGTGTGAAATAGAATACATAGATAAAATAGCGCGCGAAAGTATAGATAACATGTGCGGAAGCGGGAAAAGGAAAATAATATATACTAAAAATAATAGATGGCGTTACCACGCATAGTTTATAACTTCAATAAGTGATAGGTTCTGAACAAAACTAAGAATGTAAGTGGCCACTGTGATCTACAGTTGTCTATAACAAACTCAAATAAAAAATGCTGTCTTGTTCCCTGCCAGTTACTGATTATCTTAAGTGAATTTCTTTTTCAATAACTGATCCACAGCAACGCTTAGCCAGGTCAGCTATTTTGACGATAAATTTGACAGATAAAATTGTATTGAGTAACTATTTAGTGAAGGCTGAGTAAGCTCTATAGATTTCAGCCTAAGATCCCGTGAATAACGCCTTATTATCGTTTACTAGTAAGCGCCCACTAGTAAACGGTCGATATTCGACCATAATTTATTGATATTTTAAAGTTTGAACTTAATTAGGGTTATTTTGTTAAAGGGTATATTTCTATAATCAAAGGCTTTCATCATAGTTACATGCCATTTGGCATGATCTTTAATTATACAAACATAAAAAAAAAACTTTCTGTAAATGAAATTTGGAATTAAATATAAATTTGTAACAAAAAAAGAAGTCAAATGACATGAAATAAAAGCACTCGTGTCACCTAAAAAATTTGACATCCAATAAAACCAAAGAGAATAATAATTCCATTGATTCTATAAATGTACTAAAAATAAATCGTTTTTCAATTAATTATTAATGTGTATATATGTATTATGAATTTACATAGTATATTATTATAAAATTAACCTACAATTTGACCAATCATACATACAGTTGAGCATACAACTTCCTTCTCAATCTCTTTTAAATGTCGTTATTTCCGGCTGTCAAAATGACTTTTTTATTTACATTTGTGTATATGTTGTGTAAAATTCAAGCAGTAGTGTGAGTAATGCATGTTTTAATTAATTTAATGTACTTCTTATGCATTTTATATAAAATAAATAGCTTTCTGCACTTCTCCGCGTCATATAAACTTTAACTATGTTAAGTTTCAAGTTTACCCGTTCATGGGAAATTGGTTAAAAAGGGGTACAAAGTTTTTGGTTTATTATATTAATATATAGATATATACTGTTAGGTTAAGCCCCAAGAGCACAAACTCCTGATTCAAGTGTTCGATGAGAACCGACTGACGAGGGACGACTTCCTCGGTATGGTGGAGGTGCCGCTCGCTAACGTTCCCTCCGAGTCGGCGGCGAGCGCGCGCCCCAACGTGGTTAAGTACCCGCTGCGGCCGCGAAGGTCTGTGTAAGTGTACTTCTCAGCATGCTGTGGCCTCTTTTTTTCGTTTTTACTTAGTATGTGTGTGAAGCTATTAGGAAATTTGCTTTTTTTATGTGAAACATCTATATAGGCGGAGGGTAAACTTGATTGTTGGCGTGGCGATGCAAAACACGAATTTGGTACTATTAACGAAATACTCAAAAACAATTTGCAACCCTATCTGTGTAAACATAAAATTCAAACTGGTTTGTCGGACACTCATTCCAATAGCGTTACGCGGTACATGCCGATGACCTAGCGCCTTTGATAAATGCCGCCAAACATAGTTGAATCAAACGCCTAGTTGATTTTGTATTTAACAAAAATGAATAATTAAGTCATAAAATATATAAACAGTCATTATTTTATGGAACAAATTGGTAATGCTTTATCTTTACATTATGCCATAGCTGATTCCTGTCGTAATTTGTTCTTTAAAGCATATAACTTATACAAAACAATTTAAATGTTTCACATCTGCTAGGCGTCAAGTGACGGCTCAATTTTTCATTATGTTTTTGATATTATTAGGCTAGTGCGTGTGTGTGTGTGTCTGGGAATTTGATTATTTTACTAACTTCTTCGTCTGCGTAGAATAATTACTTTGGGCTAACGTTATGACGCAGCGGAAGCTTTCATAAAGAAAAAAAATACACGGATTTTGAAACATTCTTCATTTGTGTTCGCTCCTATTGATCTTAGCTTGATGATATATAGCCTAGTATTCCTCGATAAATAAGCTATCTAACAATGAAATAATGATGCAAATCGGATCCATAGTATCTGAGATTAACGTGTTGAACCAAATAAACAAACCCTCTAGCTTTATAATATTAGTATACAATTGGTATTTGATTTTGTTCTTAGTATTATTAGGCTATAGTGTGTGCGTGTGTGTAAAATTATTTGTAATTTTATAATTTAATTACGTTTTTGATATAATTAAGCTAAGTTCACAGGGACGCTTTTCCAACGCTCGTTTATAAAAATTTTAATCATGGTTACATTTTCTTTGGTTTGAAGCATGCTTCCAGTAAATATTTTTGTATATTATGCATATAGTAATATTCTTGACAGTATCATCAATACTAATATCTAATCACTCTACTGTTTCTATAACCTCAACATTCCTCGTCTATTTCACCGAATGATACCCAAATTAAAAGCCGGCTTAAAAGTAATTCTGCATTTTAGAATTTATCTCTTCCAATTTTTGTCAGTTCTTCGTGAGATATCAACTAACTGTCATATTATTTTGGAGTTTTTTTTTAATTAATCCTGTGGATTGGGTTTGGTACTGACGTTTTCTTTCTGGATTGTCTCACAATGTTCTCATTTTATCTACTTGAATGCTTTATTTTCTCCCCTTTTTTTAATGTTTTGCGTACTTTCTGTAATTCTCGTACTTTATTTAAATTTGCGTTTGCGATATTCCGATATACAAGTAAGTTTCTGAGTCATGCAATTTTAATTATATGACTCACAAACGAATACATGTATGAATAGCTTAAAATAAAAATAGTTTAGCTAGGTCAGATCGGGTTATCTTCGGTAACAGTCCAAGCCGCGGTGTGCCGTGCACCCTTGAGCATGTTACCTGAATAAAATCGGCTGAGTGTTTTAAGCGCTCGCCTTAGTAGTCTAGTGAAGCTGTAAAAGCCTTGCAAGGCCAATAGCGTAGTCAGTTCGAAAAAAAAAGCGTTTGCAATAACGGCCATGTTAGTGCCCTTTCAGCTTTGTAGATTGGTTCTATCTTTACTGTGGAGTGTGCATTTTGTTTAATTTTTTTAAGAAAATATACTTTATTCACTAAAGAGGGTTAGTACTAGAACAGTCGCAATGTGTAATTCTTTGAAGATAACGATCTAAAGAAACCCATTATAAGTCTACAAAAAATACCAGGGGTTTTAATTTAGGGGTGTAAGGGGTGTCAAATAAAACTATAAGACTTGAGACACCCAAGCCAACCTCACCTGCACGTGGTGCACCCTGCTGATCAACGAACAAGGCAATGGCGAGAGCGGGGTGGTAGGGTTTTACAGCCTGACTGGGTCGCAACCACCATGTATATGGCGAAAAAGCCCGCAATAGTGATTCGCTTCTGCGGGTCGCGTTTCGGGATCAGCCTGTGCATATCCAGCTTTTTGCAGGCCGGCATGATAGTGGCGACCGGCGATGTATAGTGTGTTAATCGGTGGTCGCTATTATTTTTGGACTGCACTGTGCTTACCATCAGGCATAGTGCAGTCATTTTGCTATGCTACAATAAAAAAAAAACCATTCCTTATTTGTCGCTGGCACGGCGCGGACGTTTTTGTTATGTTCTCTGTTTCTGTATACCTTACGTGTTATTTCAAATTG
>JACEII010000076.1:1104792-1123129 GCA_014332785.1 Antheraea mylitta | reverse complement strand
TTGTTATGTTCTCTGTTTCTGTATACCTTACGTGTTATTTCAAATTGATGCAGTCTACTCTGTGACTCTATTTCTGCGACATTGATCTCCTCTATAATTTAGACCGATTTTCTTGTATTGTATTTTTTTTTTTATGTATGATCACGCATAACTTTTTACAGTATAGTTCGATTTTAAAAATTCTTTTTTTATTGGAAAGGGTATACTCCGAAGTTGGTACCATTTAAATTTGGGAAAAAAAATTCAACCCCTAAGGGTATGAAGATCGAGAATGATTGATTATTCACGCACTGATTATATCTATGACCGCGGATATCTTTAGACAGAATAGTCCAAATTAAATTATTATCCTTTGATTTGAAAGAGTATACCTAGAAGTTGGTTCCATATACATGTTAACATGAAAAAACCAACCCCAAGGGTAGGAAAACAGGGCATGAATTAATATTCAGCTTATGAGTTGTGTATTACAAATAAATTAAGCATGTAGTAATTAGAAAGATCATAGCCACAAAAAAAATATAAAATAAAAACTTTTTATCAAAAAATTAAACCGCCTAAAAAACTGAAAAGCAAAAAATAATAAACCTTTTACTTTATTCATCTTAATAACTAAGTTCTTAAACTAATGTAAGTAAGTATACCTAAGAAATTTTGAGTCGGCGCCAAACAATCAATGAACAAAGATCACTAGATTACTTAAATTCACACAAATAACCATAAAATAATCAAATTAAAAATGCAATGTGAAATCTCGAGCGGCAACGTGTGTGCCCGTTCGGGTTGCTTCGTAAGCGTTCGGCATGCAAGGGGTGTGTCACGCTGCGCCGCCGCCGCGCATCACGCTTTACGTAATTAATTAATTTGCTTGATTGGCGCCGGCTTAAAATTACTTAGGTATATTTACATTAGTTTAAGAACTTAGTTATTAAGATGAATAAAGTAAAAGGTTTATTATTTTTTGCTTTTCAGTTTTTTCGGCGGTTTAATTTATTGTTAAAAAGTTTTTTTACAATTGTTATAAACAATGGGAATAATTATTACTTACGGTAAAGTGAAACCATGTAAAAGCAACTTTATATTTCTTGGCAATAGTTAATGTCCTCTGTCACGTCTGTCTGTGAAACTACTGACCGGATTTTCATGTGGGTCCACCAGTAGATAAAGTGATTGATCAGGAAAGTTTAGGTACATGATTTGTCAAGGTTCCTTTTTATTATCAGGGTGGGACAACGTGATGGGGCCTTCTAGTCTGATACTATTTTCGTCCTATCCTATCGTCTTGTAAAGATTAGTTGGGGTATTAAGTTAGATATTTGGTTTATAATTGGACAGCGCCCGGTCGCGGGTACGAGGTCACATTGAAGTGTACCACGCGTTGGTGGGGCGGGTGGGAGACCCGGTGCCGGAGCCCGCGGAGCCCCACGCGCAGCCCCAGCCCGAACCGGTTCCCGATGACTGGGAGCTGGTGGAGCCGGTGCCTCAGGTCGGAGATGTACAACCGGTGAGTTTATCACTATTTTTTTTCTCTTACTGACTTGACTATATACCTAGAGAATGTTGTGAGAACGTGTACAGAGTGAGAACTCCGGCAAGGAACTAAGTTCCTAATGCTTTTTCTTCAACTCTGAATGTATGTATACGGAACTTTAAGTGGTTTATATTTGTACATTTTCGTCACGTAAGAAAAAATCGTTATTCTTTTTTCATACGATTCTCTCTCCCTCCCAGATTTATATATATGTTTTGTATTATTTTTCAGTATATTTCAGTGCAAATAACGTAAATTAAAGAATCAATAATGAAATCATTATTAAAAATTAGATACAAGTAGTAAATTACAAATTATACGAAATTGACTAAATATAAATAAATTTTAATTCAATTTCTATGCGTTCGTTATTGAGGCTATATATAGGAGTCACAGCGCACAATTCTCGTCTGCTAAATGCCGATACTCGCAGGAACATGCAAATATATGCATTCAATAGAAAAGGACAGAGATAGGACCAGAGAGAGAAAAACGACATCACAGCTGGAATATATGCTTTAAAATCTTTAAACTCGATATTCCGAATGGGCTTAATACAAAAAATATGTTTATTGTGTGCGATATTTAGTAATTTCGAGAAATTATTGGATAATTTCTGCAATATTGATGATTTTGACATTATTTTTATGGTTCTATGCTCTCCTGTTGCGATTCAGCTGAACTAGTTTTATTTCTTTCTACTTCGTCGTTGCTTGAAATTTGTTTTTTTTTTACGCTTAATCATAGCCAAGTCTGGAATAGTTATTCACACTTCATTACTTGTCTAATGCATTATAGGTACCGGTAGGAACTAATAACATTTTTTTTGTTCTTACCTACCGCTATGGTTGCGGCGACACGCGATCTCATTGGACTAAAGTTCAGCGTTAAAAAGGCGTCGCCAGGCCTCCTCCGTGTAAGGAGACGGGTGTGTGAGTACCGGCCGTCTCCTCCATCCGTCGGACCGGTGTAAGGGTAGATGGGCCCTTCCAATCGACCCATCTCCCTTCGGTTCGATTACGGTGGCGGGAGGAGGCGGTTAAACTGCCGCCTCCTCCTAATGGTTTTTCGTTGTCGGAGAGGGCCGCTTAAAGGGTCCTCTTCGCGGACCCTCTCCGCCACATCTTTCTGCGAGACCACTTCCTCGCATTCACTCCACGTGTACAGCCCGCGGCCATCTTTTTGGCCGCTCTGAATATAGTTGCGCAGAACACAAATTTGCATTAACTACATCTATCTATCTATCTTATCTATCTAATACCGTTAAACGAGCAATTCTTGTATATTTTTATATTTGTATATATTCAGAATCTTGAAAACGGCGTCATCTATTTCCGTGAAACTTAGTATGTAGGTAGTTTCGGGGACGATCAATCGTAAATTTCGCCGCCGTTGTCAAAACAAAAGTAGCTCAGATGAAAATAGGTTGCTTCGAAAATCCGTGTAACCCCAGTTTGAATACGAGTGACAGCAGATATATATATATATTAAAAAGATGTTAATTTTATAAGGTAAACCTAACAGTTTATTTCAATTTAAAAATATTTTTTAAAGAACCGAGCTAGGCTCGGTAGCCCAGGTACTATTATATTATATGTATAACATCAAGACAACTTTAGAATAAATAAATGCCAATTTTAGATACATATAACAGTATTTTAACTCTGTCTTATGTTGAACTTTTGGCTGTATTATGCGTAAGCGCGACCTTAAAAGCCTATATTCAGAGTGGTCAAAAAGATTGTACTGTTCTTGTCTAGTCTATACACTTCCTAACAACCCCTCGCGACTTCTTTGCCGTTTCTGTCTCTATAAATGATAATATATGTATTTGACCAAACGTAACAATATATGTATAAATAAATAAATACTTCAATACTTCACGGATGATATATTTTTTCCAACTTATTTGATATTTCTATATTTTGAACAAATTTATTAAAACAACTATAACCATTACAGTCTATTTATTATAATGATTTATATGCTGTAGCAGAGGTCGGCAAATTCGTCATCGAAAAAAGCCAAATATAAACAATGTACAGAAATTATGTCAAAGAACCTTTTTTAACTTAAGCTTTGCTTTAACAGGTATGTTTTTATCGAAAAAATTAGGACTAAAAGTACGCACTCGAGTACGCCTTGGCTCAATGTCTTTTTGCGATTGACTAACTGTGCTATTGTTGCTTTCTAAAAATGTGCCTATTTTTTGTAGGCTCACGTTTCAAAAATGTGTACCCGACTCTTACAAGATAAGCTCATAGATTATATCCCGTATTAGCACTGAACATTTTGGGGAAGAGTTGCATGCGGCCCGCGGTTTACCGATCACCGAGCTATATTTTTTTTTCTTTTTATCGAAGCACGACATAGTGACTGCACTGTGCCTGATGTTAAGCATACTACAATCCAAAAACATCGGGGCAACCACCGAGGAACAGATTATCCATCGTCGGTCCACGCTGTCATGCCGGCCATAATGACGAAAGTCACCCGGTACTGGATATGCACAGGCTGATCCCGAAACGCGACACGCAAAAGCGAGTCACTATGACGGGCTTTTTCGCTATTTGCATGGTGGTTGCGACCCAGTCGAGCTGTAAAACCCTACCACCCCGCTCTCGCCATTGCCTCGTTCGTTGATCAGCAGGGTGCACCACGTGCAGGTGAGGTTGGCTTGGATGTCTCAAGTCTTAAGATGTTACTCGACACCCCTTACACCCCAATTATTATAAAATAATTATATATGATATATTCACTATTGTCAAATTTAAACAGAATCCGTTTAATAGTTTTATCTTGAAAGGGTATATATAAAAACCTTATAAACTTTGTCGCATATAATTTTAATAGAATTTGAAAAAAAAAAAAACAGGACGGTAGTTAGGTTTCTCTTAAAATTAAATTCATAGATTATTCTTGAACACAAATAAGACAACACATGTTTCTATCTCGCTCTCAGGGTGTTGAAACACTTTAAACATAAATAAGTTTATGGCTTGTGCATGACATTGCTTCTGTTAGTAATCGCCTACACAGTCTTAGTTTGAATTTTATCTCGCTAGGGGAGGGGGAGACGCACGGTGACGTCATTCGTGGGCGACGATTGGGAAGTTATCGACAAATCTGACGTCGCCGGCATAGTACGTTTATTTTTTTTTTAATTTCCTCCCTTTACATAGGTCTTATAAATATTACTTATAGATTCGTCCAATTAACATATGGTAAATTAATTCTCCCCATCAGATATATCTGCTTTAGTATTAAGATATTTGTAAGAGCAAAGCAATGTTATAAATCCTCCAGAATGCCATACCAATGGTATGTACATACCAGTTGTAAATGAGCCTTAGGTAATCGACGACAGCTGTCTCTGCATATATAGCTTGGTTTTGTTCGCGGTTTTTCTAGCATTAATACAGATTTTGAAAATAAAATACTGTTCATGTTACTAATATACTAAATATATTACAATAATTTACATTATTTAGGAAATTTTTATATGTGAAAGAAGTTTTGAAATAGGTTAATTATTTTTTGAATTTATCCACTACAAAAAAGAAAGTGAAATCTATTCTTTTTATACCAAAATACAACATATACATTGAAATGTCGTCTCCATGTTATTACGTTGTACTATAGATGATATTAACTAGTTTGTAAATAAAGGATTAACACAGAAGTGTAAGGCTAAAATTTGTAAATGAAGTGCGGAACACGATGTCTCAAAGAAATCACGTATGTAACTCATATATCTGTCAAGCTGTAGCATATCTCGGGATCCTGAGGCCTAGATAATCACGAAGGTGTTACCGCGGGCGTGAAACGGTTCCGTAACGTAATTTATCGCCTTTGAGAAAAGGGGCAAGCGGTGTGGCGCTTACGTTCTTTTACTGTCTTCATAAAATATATTCGTATTAAACTACAGGTATGAAGTCGTGGGTATCAGCTAGTTCGAAATATCATAATTACTGTACATACTTGAATATAGGCGCTGACTGGTAAATATACATGATACGGCGATGATGATTATTTTCATTATACGTATAGTAGTCGCGTTCCAGTCGTTCTGTACTGTAGGTACTTAGGTATATGCTATAAACTGTGACGTTTGTTTCAGACTATAGGAGGGGATCCTCTACCTCCTGGGTGGGAGGAACGGCAGGACGCAAACGGACGGACGTACTATGTGAACCATAACGTAAGGACCACACAATGGGAGAGGCCCACGTTCACGTGAGTATGGAATAATAGGTCTTGGGGATAAGTTTTCTTTTTAAGACGTTCCGTGCCACGTGTACTACTTATTGTCGTACTATTTATTTATTTAGAATATTCTAAGTATTATGCGATAGATAGAGATAACGAAATTAAATAACAATACTCAAATCGGAATTACTTGTAGGGGTTAAAAGTACAAATTTAATAGGTAAATAAGGATAAAGTGTATTGTTGGTTTTTTTATTTTTCTGGCGTTGTTAAATTTGGTGGAAGTTATTAGTCGAGGTATACGAGAGATTGCCGCCATAATTGGAAATTGCTAGCATGAATCAAATCAGTAAATTATACGTGACTTGAAGATATTAATATATGTAAGAGCATATGCCATGAAATTTTGGTGCTCAAGTACTGTATAACTATGTAATGCGTGCTTTTTTTGCGAAACTAACTCGGCAGGAATTGTGTTCTTCGGACATTCTGATAGTGCTATTCATAACCATGCAGTGGGTTCAGTAAATTCTATAATGACCAGTATTTACATATATGAACAGGCGCAACATGAGCGTGGAGTCGCAGGCAGAAAGGATCGAAAACGCAGCGACAGAGTTCCAGAGGCGGTTCCACATATCTGTTGATGAGGAGCACGCTTCCAGTCCTTCCTCCACTCGACAACAGGTAACTGATACTCTGGGGTTAGCCTGACAACTGAACGCGCATGCGGGATATTATAGTAATTGATTTGGCTAGAAAAAAAAAAAACATTTTTTCATACAAGAGAACAATAAAAAGAAGAGCAAGAGTAGGTAAACTATAATTGTAAATATTAATCTCTACTAAAAGTTTGGAATATTGCCTTAGTATCAGTGGTAGCTACCAAAAGTTTGGAATATTAAGTCAAAACACGTCAAGTGGACCCCCCTTTTCCACTTGATTATTAAATCCAGGTATGAATATTTGTTCATGAATTATTTACTATGAACAATTAATCCCCAGAATAGTTTTTGAAAATTTTTATTTTAACAAAATTTTTTTTAATGAAAATTTTTATGACTTTTAATTCAAAAATCAATAAATGTTTATTAACTTTTTAGTTAACAAATGAAAATTCCAATGACTTCTCACTCACAAAACAATTTTTTTTCTCAATATATTATCCATTAATCATTTAAGTAATAGAATCCGCAAAAAAATTTGATTGCTCGCGATTAGATTGAACAAAAAAAAATATTTATGAAGGGTGATAAGCGTTGTCGTACGGCCAACGGCGCGCTGCCGCGCCTCTTTCACTTACCTTTATTCTACTCAATAATTATAAGTAAGAAGCAATTCTTTATTTTTTTAATAAAAATAATGTTATTTAATCGATAATTTTACTAAAGTACTTTACATAAAATTAATTAATACAATGTTTTTTTTTTTTTAAGTCAATTTTGGTTTCTGCTCTCAACAAGACCATGACTCTCACGAACAACAATATAAACCCCGGCATGAGCAATCTGTTACAATTAAAAATACACGACGGTATCCTTATTATAAAGCTTTAGATAATACATCACTCGAGTGCAAATTTTTTTCCAAAGACATTAAAATTTATACAAATAGAGTCTTTAAAAAATAAACAACGCAATACCGATAGATTTATAGTTAAATTATATTTTATCTCATTTATATAAAAAAAAAAAAAAAACATTTTATTAATTAATTTTATGTAATATGTTTTAGTAAAATTATCTATTAAATAACATTGTTTTTATTAAAAAAAAATAAAGAATTGCTTCTTATTTACAATTACTGAGTAGAATAAAAGGTAAGCGAATGACGCGCGGCAGCACGCCGTACTGACAACGTTCATCGTCCGTCATAATTTATTTTTTTGTTCAATCTAATCGCGAGCAGTCAAATTTTTTTACGGATTCTATTACTTAAATGATTAATGCACAATATATCGAGAAAAAAAATTGTTTTTTGAGGGAGAAGTCATTGAAATTTTCATTTGTTCTAAAAAGTTAATTAACAATATGAAAAAAAAATATTTTAAACTTTTATATATCTTATCAAAATACAGCTATTAATCTATAAATCTTGAAAGTTTCATTAAAATATCTTTAATAGTTTTTTATTTATTGATTTTTGAATTAAAAGTCATAAAAACTTTCATTTAAAAAAATGTTGTTAAAATAAAAAAATTCAAAAACTGTTCTGGGGATTAATTGTTCATAGTAAATACTTCATGAACAAATATTCATGCCTGAAATTAAAAATCAAGTGGAAAAGGGGGGTTCACTTGACGTGTTTTAACTCATTGCCTTAGGATCATTGGTAGTTAATTTGTATAAGAACAAAATTATTCTAGTTCACAGGTTTTTAGTAAAAAAGTTTTCTCGTCACCACCGAAGTCGGTGTTAAGTTAGGGATGTGTGCCATTTTAAGATATTTAAGTTAATCTTTTGACAGTTTATGTTTGGTATATCGATAATTATAGCAAAGAGTTACAACATTATACATAAGAATTATATAATAATATGATATTCAAGGTTGCATGTTACTTTTAGTAATGCACTAATTTCTTGTCCAATTTTACCTGGTGCCTTAAATATAATAGACATACCAAAGGCTTATGATGCAGCGACTAATTGCCGCAGTCATTTCTCTTCATATACTTTTATCTATAACATTTTTTCACTTGGTAATCTAAGACTATGCTTACTTGATAATGGTTTACCATTGAACTATTAAAATAATCAAGTGTGTAAAGTTGTCGGGTCACATCTGGCAGACTTCAGAATGACCATTCTCTGCAAACAGTACAACTTTTTGAGTCAATACCCAGAAAATGTTATAGCAGAGTTTTGGACCCTTCTTTATTACTTTTCCCTCAAAACGCTCTCCATCGTGGCTTTGGTACTACGGTCTAGATTAGGGATGGTAGTATCGGGAAATATCTATTATCTTTCAAATATAGAAAGGTGTCGGGGAACTTTTTCAATATATCACTACAAACTTGAATCACTTCCAAGGCATTGAATGAACTGATTAATCAGACTGTTTCATGTTATTTGTGCATGAGTTTTCACAATTATTTAGGATCTCTGCCTACCCCCTAATTGTTGCATTATAAATATTTTAGATGTTGATAGTGTTTTTTGGGTGGAAGACTAATAGATTTTATTGTATTTTAAAAATGCATGCATGGTAAGGGTATGTTTTAGAATTTTTTTTTTATTGTTTGAGTAAGTGTGGAGGTTAATGACTTGGAGAAAAAATGATATGTGTGTTTATATAATATAGAAAAGGTGTATGATCCGTTTAGAATTATTTAAATGAGGGATTCTATATGTTGTGGTGAATGATAGGTTTTAAGTTATTATGAAAGTTTTATATCTCTCGCAGCATGAGCTTTCGCATATAAATGTAGACTAACAAATGTTCCAGATTTTTTAGAAACCTTTATAGATTCATATTATGTAGTTTATCATCGTTTTTTTTTTTTTTCTAAGTATCTACGCTATTGACCCAGTAAGGTCTTAACAACTTCACCGGACTACTTAGTTTATCATCGCTGATAACTAATAAGTCCCATTATATCATCAAGTTATATCTATGATGATCTCAAGTTTCATTTTTCACAATTTTGATTAAAGATTCTATACTTATCACGTCTTTAAACGTTTGTGAGATCGATGTAGACAAATGATTATGTTTTTAACATATATAAAATTCATGAGTGTTTTCAAGGGACTAACTGTACTTAACTATTTCAAATACGTTTACATAACATGTATTCATTTTAGTGTCACAATAAAGTTTAATCGCATGATTGCCTTATTAAGTTTTAATTGCGTTTTATGTTCTAGTATCGACATAATAACAACATATGCTTCAGTTGTTGTTAAAAGCTTTTACAATTATTTAATATTATTTTGCATATAAATGAACACGTGGTTACATAATATTTATTAACATGAAGATGTCGATTTATAAAAATGGTTATGCGAACTAATTTTATATCGTGCCTTAATTATACCATAGACATCCATTGTGTTGTCCTCACTATCATAGACAATACAGCGAATACGGAATCGATGAACGGACGGGTCTTGTTTATATTTGAGACTGCAAACTTATACGTGCAGTTAATCATACTGAATGCACTTGAGATCAGATAAATTTGTATTGAAGTGACATACGACTGCACGCATAAGTTTGTGCGTCAGTAATTAATGTAATCTCTAACAGGAGGATGTAAGCAATACAAGCGCCGAGACTAATTCGATAGATCCAACGCCCTACTCAACACCGGCCCGTTCACCGGAACTCGGAAGGGATTCTGTTGAAAATGTCAATGAACAAGACGAGACAGGAACAACTAATAGAATAAGTGAAACCGACTGTGATAATAATGGTAGTAATTTAGGAGATAATAATACACGAGAGGAAGATGATGTGGTCTGCGCTAATGAGGTCAATCGAGTGGGAGAGGATGGAAACAAGGATGTAGTTGATAACGTTGACGATGATACGAATGTCGCGGGAACTAGTCAAAATAATCCCACAGAGGATGCACATGATATAGAACAGAATACATCAGATAATAACGAAGTACAGAATAGTGAGACGGAGGTCAGAGAGACGGAGAATGATAGAGAATTGGAAACAGAGACGGATAGAGAAGTGAGGGAGCAGAATGACGATGTGCTAACGTTCGACGAGAATCATTTTAGTACGCCGATTGGTGGCGCTACTCCAGAGAGATCTCCGACCTCGCGGCGAAGGAGGACCACCGCCAGCTCTATGGAGGACTCGGAGGTAAGCATCCGGAGGGTTTCCCGCGGGTTGTGACGTGGATGTGACATTCTTTAACTCATCAAAAGCATGCCGAAGTAAAAGCTTCAATATTTACACAGTTTTGTTTAATTTTCCGTTTTATGTCTTCATGATTATTTATCAGTACATCTATATATTAGTCTTTCTACAACTGATTTCACTTCAATCTTTATTTTGTCTTATTTATCTATCTATATCGTATATCTTTCTGTTCTTTTACCTATCTTCTATTTTTTAATATCTTCAATTAACACGTTCCGTGCCAAGCTATTTTTGAGCTGACATCTATATCCTTAAGGCCATGTCATATTCTGACAAGAAAATAGATATGTTATCATACAGTATTACATTAAAACAACCTATAGACATAATTAATTATTTTGTTTTCTGCAGTTATCAAATCGTGTACCACCGGTGGTACATTTGGTATAAAGATCAAGTTTAACGTATATCACCGGTTATACATGCGGCACGGAATATGTTAAATTTATTTTATCAACATACAAATTAACATAATGATGTCACCCCGCTTTGCTTCCATACAATTCAAGGGATTTTCAGTTGTTTATAAGTGTACCAAACGATTAAGTTAATGCATTCTGTCACAACCCCGGGAGTGCCGCAATCGAGTGCATTTGGGATTATTGTCTATGAGGAGTGTGAGACAAGCTCTTGTGATGTCCGTTCCCGTGCTTACATCACTAACACAGCTTCCTGCGAGGGTGCGTGGACCACGCTTGCCTGCGCCTTCCACGTCATCTATCTAGGTCGTATTGTGAATAGTATGGTACATCAGATTTTTTTTAATTTTGTAGACATTGTACCATGCGGTGTCTTCTTAAAAGTTATTCGTGAATCAATGTTTTCATAATCTTTTCAGGTTTATAGTTGAAAAATAAATTTACCAGAGTATTTTTAGCAATTGCGTAATCATCATAAAGGTATCAAATAAGTGTTGTCTTTTCTTCGAAACCCTCTCTTTGTTACAACCATTTCTTTATGTTGGCTTCTTACATCTTAGCATCATTTTAGAACTACATAAATATCCCTTCTTCCACCATTTTCTTTTTCCACAGTTCTTTCGTTTTGACTGTAAGTTTTTTGCCACCCATCTATCGATTCATCTCCTTATGAGTTACACCTACTACATTGTTTTCTATAATATCATGTGTTTTTATTGAGATTTATTTATTTTACGGTCTCAAATGTTCCAAAACTGTATAACTTGTCCCTCAATGCTTTAGTGTAAGTTAAAAAATTTGAATTCTGTCATACTTGTGCTTCTGCTGATACGCTTTATTATTATTATTATATTGCTTGTAATAATAATTATGGTATAGTGTAGTATGTTTGTAGTATTTAGTATTTTGGATTAGATTAGATTTTTATGCATTGCATGTTACCTTTGTAACGAAGCTATATCTAACGTTATTGCAAACCGGATCCTATTTACGATGCACTAATGTTTTTAATATAGTCTATATATTCCTTTGAATTACGTTGGTATAATATTATTATACATATATTTACTGATAATTCAATATGTATACAAATAATACATGAATGGAGATATGCTGTGTATTAATGCGTTATTTGTTAGCTTATCATTTTATAGTTCCTACTACTGTTAGCTGATTGCAATAGAACTGAAACGGGATTGCAAATTGCAAAGAATTTATTGAAATTATCATTTTTTTATAATGTGATTCTACATGTCTTTGTAAAATCTTTTAGATGAATATGCGTATTTTTTATTATCGATTGGAAAAAAATCGTGTATAATTTTTATCCGCGAATAGGTATTGATTTGTAGCACTTCTACGTGATTTTGTGGTATAGATAACTGGCCTTGTTAGTTTCTCTAGTACGAGTATACAGATTATAGCACTACAAAACACCCACGCTTTTGTGACTTCTATAGAGCAAGAGGCAGATTGTTATACGTATGTGATTGTAAAACAATATGTTATTTTAAAGTGGTTATAGGTTAGATTATATATAGGATACAAATACCGCAATATTTAGTACGAGCATTGCGATAGAGTTTAGAATTTATTTCGTATCACTACCTTCGTAGAAAGAGCACCTCAGCTTACTACAAAATTAAGTCTGAATTAGTTTAGTTATTTAAAAAAATAACATTACTGGGCACACTGAATAAACATTTCATTTATCTTTTGAATTAGGGTCTCTATCTGGTTTCGTAAATGTTAAAAATAAAAATTATTACTGGGACTATCCTTGATAGTTATACCATACCTTGATATATACCATCAAAAACTTTTTTCTAGGCATTTTTTTCCAGCGTTTCCAATGTAAGCATCTGAAAAGTCTTACGACTTCATTAAATAAATTGGCCAAACTTTTTTTATACAAATAATATATTATAATAATATCATTTTAACTTTGTTTTGTATTAACCTCTTGAATATGTTAAGCACAAGCCCGAACGACTATATTCTGAACGGCCGAAAATATCGACAAGGGCTGTAGTGTATGGAGAACATTGTTTTGGAATAGCTTGTGAATTTAATGTTAGATATATATAAGTGATAATATCGAGGGAGATCTTTGAATATTTAGAATTAAATTACATTTGAAGCGTAAAAATAAATGTTTAACTTATATGTTTAGAATTTTTGACCGTACGGTACATATAATCACGTTGTTTTCAATTTCATGATACATTTGTGCGCCAGATCCAACGTACTTACTAACTAATTAACGCCATTTCTAAGTACATTGTGTTAAATAGAAAATATTAGAGATAACCTGTGCTACATTGCAGGTTAAATTATTTAGATATAGCATCTATAATATCTATTACATTAGCTAGCATACTCCAACCCTAAAACCCTGATACCCGAAAGAGGTTACGGAGCTTAGGTTGAGAAACACTTAACACAAATAACTAGATACTCCATAGCTTTTTTATATTGCTAAGTATGATAACTATCCTGGCTCGAAGGACCATAAATACTGATTTAAGGCAGAGAACCCTATTTTATGTCAATAATCAATTATAAAATACTTGAGTCTTTTAACTCAAGTCACCCAGCACAATTATTCTGTAGGACGAGACTGACGGGTCTTCGGAAAGCACGAGGAGTAGCAGTGCCAGCAGTAGTCAAAGTCAAAACCTACCGAGCAGTGATGGTACGTATGTCTTCCAATACAATTGTATCTGATAGTTGGTATTTAACCGTCTTCTTGTTCTTACCCTTATCCCACTTAAGTAGGTTCGGTACATGTTTTCCTTTTCCGTTTTCCCCTGTCAGATGTCATCTTAGTATTCACACCTTTTACACACATCATTATTTACATAATCCATCCATAGATTTGTTGATCTTCCTTTACTTTCTAGTCACATGCCTCCTCTTTTCTCAGGATATGCTCATACCATGCTAACCTATTACTCCTCAAATTATCTGTCACTGGTGCAATTTTTGAAATTACGCTGGCATACTTATTCTTGATTCGTCCATTCAGTTATACCACACTTCCATCTTAACTGTTTGTTATATTACTTTTCTGCTTGATTCTGATGGTCTGTTGCCATGCCTAGCTGCAAAAAAAAATGTGGTTTTCGTTTACCATCGACTCTACACATCAGGTTTTGAAAACGAGTTATTACGGTTCACACGGGACGTTTAGTAATTATAATGCTTATATATTTTTTTGTATATATAACAGGTCTACCACCTGGTTGGAGTATGCAAAGAGCGCCTAACGGAAGACTGTTCTTCATAGATCACAATAAGAAAACCACAACGTGGATAGATCCCAGAACAGGTGACTTAATCTATCCATCAATTTTGAAATCAATGTCTCCTATGGATTACTAGTTTTTGTGGTTGAAATCTATGAGTTTTTATGAAAAAGATTATTAATCATGTTGTGGTCGATGTAGTTATTCTGTGAAATACAAAAGAATGTTGTATTTTTTGGAAAATTGTCGAAATTTGTGTAATGTTCATTGACATATATCATGTATGGGGTTAGGGAGATTTATCATATGTGACGTAATATTGATAGAGGGATAAGCGTAGAAATTGAAACATAGTATTACGGAGGGCTCTCTATTTAAATATATAAAAACCTCTCTCTTTTAAAGTTAGCATTTATGTATAATTTGGGGCAACTTGTGAAATAAAATAAGTTTAATATTTTTTATTAAAAAGTAAATGATTGTCAATGTTGATTATTGTTATAAATTTTAAGTTCCATCAGTCTTTTAAAGAGATGGCACTTTAAATCAGTTTGTTGATAGACAACTGTAGGACCGAGTGTTATATATATCTAATAGATGGCGCCGCGTTTCATTTTGAAATTCTTTTTCATTTCCAGTTTAATTCTATGGTCCACGTGTTTTGTTCAATTCAACATTTAATAATTGAGCCAGAGCAACGCTCGGTTTCCACAGCTAGGAAAAGTAAAACTTTGCGTGACGTTATTCTATGAACGGTTCCGTATGATACAAGGGTCTTTGCGAGAACGTTTCGAGGTGTTAGTGATCGAGGAGGGTTGACGTGTTGGGGTTTGTTCAGGCAGGTTTAAATACTAGAAAGAGCAACAGATTGTGACATTTGTGCGCCTAATTGAATAGAGTATTTTTAACTTTGAGGTTGCGCGTCGAGCCTCCCGACACCGAGCGGGGGTAGTGGTGGGGGAGGGGGGAGCGCGGCGGAGGCTGACGAGCTCGGCGCGCTGCCGGAGGGCTGGGAGGAGCGCGTGCACTCCGACGGGAGGATCTTCTTCATCGACCACAGTCAGTACACATCCACACATCTCCTCATACACTCCACATACACACTACGCTCTCTAATATCCTCGTCATACAACTCGATCACCTTTGTCAATCTCTCTTTCCCAACTTATCGATGATTAAGCTGCTTCAACGTTTTATCCTTTCACTATAATCTCACCTGATGATAAATGACGATCTGGTCCATGGTGGTATGACTTTCAAGGTGATAGGTAACTCAAATAAGACACCGTTACAAATTAGCAATCTTTTCTATTGAAAGAGAGACACGAGAAAATATTTTTTATTGTCAACAATACACGATTAAATAAAGAAAAAATAGAAATGACAATGTCAAATAATTGACAACTCCATTGAGCCACATACTACAATACAAAACTACATTGTAGCACTAATTTTCAATGAGGACTTATATCGCCATACAAACATTGAATTAGTATATATCCATGTAATTAAAACTAAAACAAAAAATGAAACGTAAAATTGGGAGCAATAATACAAATTGTACAGCTATTAACTATGCTAAATATACCCTGTTACAATAGATGCCTTAACTAACATTGTAATCAAATTGGCCTTCCAAAATTGCCTTAAAAAAGAGACCCTTTTACACTGACTTTAGAATGCCATAGATAACAGTGATATGAGATAGACAGTGTTCTAATCATTTTTTTTTATCGAAGCACGACATAGTGACTGCACTATGCCTGATGGTAAGCACAGTGCAGTCCAAAAATAATAGCGACCACCGATTGACACACTGTCCATCGCCGGTCGCCACTATCATGCCGGCCTGTAATAAGCTGGTTATGCACAGGCTGATACCGAAACGCGACCCGCAGAAGCGAGTCACTATGACGGGCTTTTTCGCCGTATACATGGTGGTTGCGACCCAGTCGGGCTGTAAAACCCTACCACCCCGCTTTCGCCATTGCCTCGTTCGTTGATCAGCAGGGTGCACCACGTGCAGGTGAGGTTGGTTTGGGTGTCTCAAGTCTTAAGATGTTACTCGACACCCCTTACACCCCAAAAATAATTTTATAATATAAAAAAAAAATACAATCTTATAGTTTACAGAAAAGAGGATTAAACAAATTTTTATTTTCCACTCTTTACAGTCCCAAAAACAGATTACAATTCTTGTACCGTGTATAAAAATTTTTGCAATCTATCTCTGTATAGAATGTTGCTTATATTTTGTCTATAGAAAGAGGAGAAAGAAGATGATGATTTTTATAAGTCAGTCACTTTTAGGGGCAGATATAATATTATGTTCATAACTTTCAGACACTCGTACGACTCAATGGGAAGACCCGCGGCTCTCCAACCCCCAGATAGCAGGTCCAGCAGTGCCTTACTCTAGAGATTATAAACGGAAGTACGAATACCTCAAGAACCAGCTCCGTAAACCTGTAAGTTTATTCTCTACCAAGATCCTTGTAAATTCTTTTCTGAACAGTCAAATCTAGAATAAGTTCTGTTATAATTAGTACTAGATAGGGTGGTACTTTGCTAATTCCATTTGGGATTGCTTGCCTGTTAGAAGGTCACTATGCAAAACCAAAGATGAGTTAGTCAATTACTAATGTTCGATATATATTTTTCCAAAATTGTAACTTCATTGATTAAATAAACTACAATATAAAGCTCTTTATTAATTTTATTTTAACGATATTCTGTAATGGTATCACGAGTTTCTTGCGATTATTTCAATGCATTAACAAGATGGTGCCCGTATTGTTAGAAATTTCCTTGGAGCTTTTGTGGTAAGTCAGAATTCATGCTCAGTGATTTTATTTCCCTTCCACTTTGCTCGTGAATGATAACCGAAATATAGTATGTAAAACACCACCAATTTTACAAAATATACGAGTTACATAACACAAGATGAATGAATGAATGAATAAAATATAAAAACCAGGAACGGACATTCCAAGATACCGCAAAAAAAAAAAAAATATTGAGCTATACTTTCTTTAACTTCCGTGCCAAGCCATTTTTGCCTGAATGTATGTCCTTCAGGCCATTTGACATTTTGCCAAATAATAGATGTATTATTATACTGTTTTTTTTTTGAATTGCCTACGTTCCATTACGTATGACCATACAATATTAGGTTACAACATCATTCGGAAGATAAGTAATTCTTTTGTTTACAGTAGTTATCAAATTGTGTACCACCGATGGTACACCTGGCTTAAAGATTAGACTTAATGTATACCACCAATGGTACACTTGCGCTAAAGATCAAGCTTAACGTGTACTACCGGTTGTACACGTAGCACGGAATGTGTTATATAATAGGGCTTATATTATTCATGTTTTTTTTTTTACTTTTTACTTTACGTCACTATCAGTCTACCTGTTTAATAATGCCGTTAAAATAACTTTACTTCCCAGAGTAACGTGCCAAATAAATTCGAGATAAAAGTACGGCGAAACTCCATCCTGGAGGACTCGTACCGCATCATCAGCTCCGTGAGCCGACTCGACTTGCTCAAAACCAAATTATGGGTCGAATTTGAATCAGAAGTTGGACTTGGTAAGATTTATTTTTCAATAAACATTATTTAAAAAAATCTCTTGACGCAGGATATTAATCGATACGATTATTATTCGTACACTCCTAACGTTAAGCCTAGATTTTAGGGATTGGTAATAGAGAGGGGGTACCTAATTGATACCATTGGTAATATTTCAGATTACGGTGGTCTGGCTCGCGAGTGGTTCTTCCTGCTGTCGAAGGAGATGTTCAACCCGTACTACGGACTGTTCGAGTACTCCGCGATGGACAACTACACGCTGCAGATCAACCCCAACAGCGGCGTCTGCAACGAGGAGCACCTCAACTACTTCAAGTTCATCGGCCGCGTCGCCGGCATGGCCGTCTACCACGGGAAACTGCTCGACGGTTCGTTACCAACCAACCAAACAACCAACCATACGTACCAACCAAACATGCCAACTATACTTACCAACCAAACACACCAACCAAC
>JACEII010000076.1:1075309-1103166 GCA_014332785.1 Antheraea mylitta | reverse complement strand
ATTTCATAATGATTTTCTCATTTTGATAACAATTTCATAATAATTTTCTCGTTTTGATAATGATGAAAAAAGAAATTTAGAAATGTTAAGGTGGGGTATGGCCTAAAAAGTTTGAGAAACACTGATCTAAGACATTCTTGAATCCAAATGAACACGCACAAAAAACATAAAAATCTGTGCAATCCTTTACAAGGAATTCAATTACATACAGACGGATAAAAGCATTATATTGGCTGAATGCTTAAAGAATCGTATTATTCATAGGGGTTATTGAGTAGTCGTTTCTGGTTCTAAATCAATTAAAAAAAATAGATGCTTAATATTTGATCTAATTGTTTCGAGAAACGCAAAACTGATATACACTAAATATCAGGTGATTTACGCAAAACGAACTGATGTAATGACCACCGACGCGATGAATAATGAAAATAGGTGTGATTTTTTACGTATAAAAGTATGGTACCCAAATCGTTAAAGTTTTAGAACAAACTTTAACTAAAGTTGTCTTTGTTGTTTGTTAGTATTTGTTTTGATATTATTATTTTATATGTTAAATGTAACCATGAACTATCAATACGCCAGAAATACTGTTTCGGAGAAAATATACACCTTTTTCTCGTTTTTTCAACTCATAAAATGTTCATGTACTTTCATGTATTTTACTTTTGACTTGGCTGGAAGCGGGTTTTCCATTGCCAATTTGGCTTATGATCTTAAATCTGGTGGAATACAGTCGAATCTCCATTTTACTCTCTGAACTGTTGGAAGACATTTTGATTATTAAATTTATATTTATGAAGTATGTTAACAACAAATCAAAACGAATTTTCGATTTATAATCTGTGCCGAAAGGCAAGCGCATTCATAAGCCATAGCTATACAGCTAGGTAAATGCAATTTTTACTAAGTAAAGAGACTTACTTTGGTGGCAATAACCATAAAAGAGTCTAATCAAAAGTTATTTAATGATCCCAGCACGCCGTTTCATACAACACTGCTGGAGAGTTGTAATGTTATAAATTCAAAAAATGGATTTGATTTTTAGTGTTCGAAAATTCGATACTTCGCGTGTTTTTTTTTTTTCTAAAATAGTGACAATATTTCCATGCATGTTTAAGAAAAAACTATTGTCATAACAATTGTAGGTGGTAGAGCCGAGCTGAAGCTATTACTGGTTTCAGCATGAATGGGTCGGCTCGACTGGGGTAGTACCATTGACCCACAGAAAACCGACGTTAAGTAACATTGTTTGCATTGTTGCGTTTCGTTCGGTCAGCGAGAGCGCCGCAGACCCACCTACCCTTCCCTTTGTTCCCCTTCCTTGTTTCCTTTCTCCCTCCCAAACACAGGTTGGCAACGCGTTTGCGACTTCCCTGGTGTTGCAAGTGTCTATGGACGGTGGTGATCACTTAACATCAGGTGACTCACCTTTTTTTTATATCATATAGGAGGCAAACGGATATGCGGGTCACCTGTTGTTAAACGATCACCGTCGTCCATAGACACTAGCATTTCCAGAGATCTTGTGTTTGGGGGAATGGAGAGAAAGGTAAGGGGGAAGGAAGATGAGAGGGGTGGGGAGGGGAGGGGAGATGGGTCTCCTGTGCTCTCACTGACCGAACGAAACGCAACAATGCAAGCACTGTTATTTCACGTCGGTTTTCTGTGGGTCGGATGCTACTACCCCGGAAGAGCCGACCCATTCATGCTGAAACCAATAATAGCTTCAGTGTGGCTGTACCATTCACTAATTACCACCACCTGTTGATTTGCCTCCTATGATATAAGAAAAATAAACAGGATCGGTCCAATAATATAATCAATAATATCTGAATGATACATGATACTGAATGATTGTGATGGTAGTGGTAGTGGTAGTGGTAGTGGTGTTGTGTTGTGTTGTGTTGACGGTGGGTGTGGGTGCAGGCTGGTGATCCAGTGGCGGTTCGTGAGCCGCGTGCAGGAGCAGATGTTCGCGTTCCTGGAGGGGCTGGGGGCGCTGGTGCCGCTCCCGCTGCTGAAGATCTTCGACGAGAACGAGCTGGAGCTGCTGCTGTGCGGCATCCAGCACATCGACGTGCGCGACTGGAAGGCGAACACCCTCTACAAGGGCGACTACCACGCCAACCACATCGTCGTGCAGTGGTTCTGGAGGGTAACTCACTCGCTCTCTCTTCCTCTACTCCCCTCTCTTACTTTCATCTCTTACTCTGTTCTCGTTTTAAGATATTTCCCCCGACCATCTTCTATTACGAGTGCTTAGTTAGACTAACTTCAACCGTAGAAAAAAATGCTACAAAACAGAAAAGAATAAAGAAAATCGACTTCACCGTGTCCCCGTTGCCATTTTATAAATTCATACAAAATACACTAAACATAATAATATTTTTTTTACCCAAAGACACGGCATTTCTCATATAGTTTTTTTGTCAACTCAGAAAACTATACGGGTCTGGAATGACATAGGTCTGACATAAAATTATATAATTTTGTACTATCAAGAAGCCTTCAAGTATATTATTTCTTTAAAAGTCTATTATTCACAAAGTGGTTTACAGATACTCCCGAGAGATACATCACTGCTACAACACTACACATATCACTTCCACACACGTGCACGCACATATGCTTACACATAAAAGTGCAAGGGTTTTATTTTTTCCCTTATCGAACTGTAATAGTTTAGAAATATTATCAGACACAAAATACATATAAGAGTTGTCGAGGTATGTATACTTGGTACACATACATGTTTCAATAACTCGTATAAGTATGAATAAGTAGCTTAGCTTAGGTTAGCTCAGATAGGTCGTGAATTGCATGTATCAGGCAACAGCCCAAGCCGAGGTGTGCCGTGCACCCTTGAGCTAGTTGCCAAAATAAAAATCATCTGAGTGTCACAAGCGCTCGCCTTAGTAGTCCGGTAAAGCTGTTAAGAACTTGTTAGATCAATAGCGTAATCAGTTCGGAAAAAAAGACTCCCGAGAGTTTAAGATCAAAACAAGAATCGATGATAACGATCTCATTTAAGTGGATTTAATTTTGCCTTCCACAAATGATATATATACATAAACTGTATATTTAAGTATTGCTTCTTTATGATATAGAAAAATAATTATGTACATCTAAATATATATAAAAAAAAAGATTGTCATGATGTTTGTCCATGATGATCTCCGAAACTACTCAACCAATCTTCAAATAACATTAGCATTTATGTACAGTTTGGTTTTCTGATTGTACGAAGCTGTAATAGGAATCTGTATTGTGGCATTTGAGTAGTTAATGCATGAAGTGTACTTGTTATACATATGATAAACCACATTATAATATTTTTTATACCGACGTTACTGACGACGAGATAAGTAGGTTCATTCGTCGGGCCGTGGACGCTCCGGCACGGAATGTTGTGGATTACAACCTAAAAATGGCCATAAAGAATGGAAATGCAAGAGCAATAAAAACAATAACTTCATTAAAACAAAAAAAAAGTTAATAATAATTAAACAGTGAATATTTAATAAACTACTAATAATAATAATGTATATATATATATATATGCTCACGGATACGATTTTTACGTAAAAACAAACTACATATAAGCAAAAAAAAGGTGCGGACCGTCTGCAGACTAAAACAAAATATAAAAAAAAAAAATTATAGATAAAAAATGATAAGTACGGGATTTATCGTTTGTTTATATGAGGTTCACGTTACAATGTACAATTATGGCATTTGTCTATCTTATGTACACAGTACAATAAATAGTACACATCTATAATTTTGAACGATTCGAGAGGTACGATAATTTAGAATTCTATTAATATTTTTTAATTACAAATTAAATGCTTGTCGATGTTGATTATTGTCGTTAATGGTAAGTTCCATTGGTGTCGAACAGAGGGCGCTTTATATTCGTTTTTTTTTTAAATTAAAACCGACTGGTACTGATGTTTCATAGATGCTGTCACATTTTAGCTTTGAATATTTTGAATTTTGCAAGCTGAAGACTATTGGCTTGAACGCGCTAGTCTCAGAAACTACCAGTTTGATTTGACAAAAATCTTTCAATTTTATGTAGCTCATTTATTTAAGAAGGTTATAGGCTTATATATCATCACGCTAAGATGAGTGGAGCATGAATAAAGAATATTTCGAAATCCCTGTGTTTTTAACGTCAGTCCAAAAGGGGCCATTGAAGTAGTTAACACTAATGGGGGGGATGTGGGGTCCTTGATTTGCTTATTTTTATGACATACGGGATGGGGAGTCTCGGTGGTGATTATATCAACAATATTTATATAGTTAAACAGAATATATCTCAAAATACTCATATAAATGTTTACGTAAGTATGAAGGAGGGGTAAGGCGCATTACTTACTTTTGTTGAGGAGGGGGAGAGGCCGGTCAGAAACTACAAAGATTCTGCTTATGTAATACTTGAACGGTTCCGAAGTAACTATTCGACGCGGACCAATTCTCGGGCAGAAACTAGTGTATATATCTATATTCTGTATCTATACTAATATTATAAAAAGGTAAAGTTTGTGAGTTTGTGACATTGTAGGGGGTAAGCTCGGGAATTACCGATCCGATTTGAAAAATTATTTCAATGTTATATAGCTCATTTATTGAGAATGATTATATGCTATATATCATCACGCTAAGACCAATAGGAGCGCAGCACCAATGAGAAATAATTCAAAATTGGGGTTTTTTCCACTTGAGAGCTTCTTCTGCGTGTTAGCGTTAACCCAAAGTATCTATTCCACGTGAAGGAAGTCGCGGGCAGAGGATAGTATATAAGGAGTAATGTTGTGCGTTCGTGGTTCGTGCAGGTGGTGTTGTCGTTCTCTAACGAGATGCGTTCCCGACTGCTGCAGTTCGTGACGGGCACCTCGCGGGTCCCCATGAACGGGTTCAAGGAGCTCTACGGCTCCAACGGACCACAACTCTTCACCATAGAGAAGTGGGGCTCGCCGGAGAACTATCCGAGGGCACACACCTGGTCAGTTCTCATTATATATAACCGACTAATTACCTTTTAACACCATCTATCCACAATTTGATCGAACTAAATTGTTAGCCGAATATGAAACATGTAGTTTCATATTTTCATGTTATCAACAAGATTTATTTTTAAAAAGAGTGTATGTTATGCTTATTTTACGTCTTATATTGTTGTTGAGAGTAACCGTCAAATTTGTTTGTAACGCCATCTGGTTTCATTTTTCAAATTTAATTCTAAGCCATACATGTTTCATATTTCCGTGTTATCAACAAATTTTATGACAAAGTGACTATACTGCACGTGATAGTAATCATAGAGTAACCCACAAACAACGACAGTAATCTTTGACAAATTTTAGTTAATTGCCCTTTGACTATAAGTGAGACACTATGTCCAGTCTATCAATATATGTATGGAGGTCGCAGCCCGGTCAGGTATATATATATATCATATCACACTTGATATTGTATTAAAACCTTATGATACCCTTTGGCTATAAGTGAGTCACTATGACGGACCTATCAATATATATATGATGAACATAAACTAGTGAGGTTTATACATCTTAATTGATATTGTGATTGAATCAAAGGGTATAAAAAAATATAATAACTTTCAGTTTTAATCGCATCGACTTACCACCGTACGAGAGCTACCCGCAGTTGCGTGAGAAATTGATAAAAGCCATCGAGGGTTCCCAGGGATTCGCCGGCGTCGACTGAACTCTAAAACCTCTCCCCCTTTCCTAAACCACCCACCACCTCGCCCCCCCATACTTAACTCGCTTACGGACAACGAAATACTGTTATAAAATATATCGATGTTTCATGATCATTCGAGATATCGATTTCTCGGATATATCGAGTCGACTAGAATGTAGCTTGTACTTTGGTTTTTATCATATCGTGGTATCTGTCTAGATACAAAAGATTAATAATGAAGGTTATGGGTCAGTTTTATCTCGATATTTCAGTTCTAATCAAGGGACGGCTCGAATTAATCACATTAGACCCTTCGCTAGACCGATCGTATGTCTAAATATCCCTTAAACTGATGACAATATTAAACACCATAAAAGGCAATGTTACTATAATGCATTCTTTAAATTTAAATCTGTAGGGTAAATTGACACTTCATGTGTTGCAACTTTTTTTTAAATGGTGATAGTCCCCAGTCGGTAGTCATTGTAAAACGGAAAAATTGTTACTAATATTGCAAAGGTTCTCTAAATTACATTCAATACTCCAAAAATGCAAACCATTGAATTTTAACAAAATCGCGATTGTCTCGGAACAGTTGAAGCGTATTTTTTTTTTGTTCAGTGTTTTGCTATGCTCAATTAGTTATGTAAAATTTAAGTCATTTTCAAATTCGTTAAAATATCTCTCCATTCAGTATTTAAAATTGAAATAATTGAAACGTAAAGTGAGTAATTAATGTGGCAACATTGTTTTCAATTTTGACATAAGTGATTGTCAATTTACTTTATGGAATTAAAAAAAAACTCGAGTATAATAGTTGAATTGGAAGAAGGAATTGGTATGTAAAGGTGATTGAAACACTAACTCTGGACGAAAATTTATTTGTAAGTGGTTTAATGTAAAATTCAAGTCTAGACCTTAAGTAATCCATCTTAATAAGTTGAACTACGTGCTGTTTTGGTTACTTTGAGATTAATGAGGGGTCGTTCGGTATTACGTAAGCAGATTTTTTTTGTAATTTCTGACCGCCCCCTACCCCAGTTCATTAAACCTAAATAATGCTCTTCCCCCTTTCTCCCCCTCTCATGTTTACTTAAACATTTATATATGTATCTTTAAATCCGTTCTGAAATAAATAAATAAATGTTGCTGACATAATCACCATAAATAACATCGCAAACTCCCTATTCCCTATGTCATCATAAAAAAGCAAATCAAGGTCCCCCACCCCCCTATCAGTGCTTACTTAATATTTGAACGACTCGTTATAATCATAAACATATACTCGAAAACATCGTGTTAATTAATAAAGGAACGTGTGATTTAATTTTGTCAATTAATAATTATCACGGCTACTTATAACCCTATTAGCCTGATTATTATGATCTATTAGATGTATGCTGACCTCAAAATCCCTTCGGCGTTTCGTTCCGTATTATTTGGTGCCAATAATTTTTACGAGTGCCTTTAAAGATTATATAATAACCCCAGTGACGTCGTTACGAAAGTTAAATTTCACCGCGACGTCAATCGAGCCTTGGAAATATTGTAAATATATCTGCGAAGTTTAATCGCACGATAATATCATGCGAATCGTGACACGTGTTGTCATAGAAATTATAAATTCATTAGTATCTAATCGTCCATCTCCATTATCGTTTAGTTTTACGACTCAGGCCATAATATTTTAAACAGACAAGAAAAAAAAGAAAACGCAAAGACATTCGCCGGTTGTCATATTTGACAGGTGTCAAACTGACGGCTGTCATATCTGACAGCTGTCAAACCTTTTACGACCAATATCGCGTTAGGCTTAGAATTAAGTGTTTTGACAATGTACGAAATGCATTGTTTATATTATTTATTCCACGTATTATTTACTATTCACATTTTTTTTTTAATATACGAGCGGTCGGGTTTCCGATTTGGTAAATTTAGAATCATATTATGTCGCTGATCAACATAGACTATAAATTATATTCTGAGTCGGCATAATATGATCCTATTTCGACTGTTAAAATGATATTGGTTAGCCGATTTTCTTTTATTATTTATGCGAAATCGGAGCCATCACAGTTTATTTTTGCGTCCTACATTAGAGATATATTCGCTTGTTTCGCTTAGATAAATAATTATGATATAAAAATATATTTTCATATTCAGCACACACACTGTATATAAATTTTAATTATAAGGTGTAAAAAATTGCTAAAAATGTATAAATTATAAAATAAATAACAGATATCCATCAGATGGAATGATTATTGGTTAAAGACACACGAAAGAGAAAGATAGTTGATTATATTGAATGATAATATTATTTCTATTATGAAAAGCAATCGTTTACACCCTGTATTTATGTTAATTAAGCTTAATATACTTAATTTGTTTTGTTACGATTTGAGAAACGTAAACATACGCATCTCTATAATGATATAGGTTCCTTCGTATGATTTGTGATATTAGTTCGCCATGTTTGGTTACATTTTTTCTTATAATCGTTTGAATTTTATGAACCAACGGAATGGATTGTAAATAAACTTAGAAAACATGCATTTTTAATAAAGCCACCATTTTCCAAGAACAATGTTTTATAACCATAAAAATAGTACCAGGTTAGACTTACAGGACAATTATCCAGTGCTCTTAACAATTCATAAAGAGACAGTAAAAAATTTAGTAACATTTTCAACAACAATTCGCGAACAAATTCAATTTTTAGTTTATCTTGACACAATTTTCAGTAACATTGTCACTGAATGATATGTTCTGGTGATCGTGAAACAAAATAACTTGGTTAATAATTGAATAGCTTAATTAACGCAAACTCATGCGCTGAATAGTAATCCTACCATAGACGATATATACAGAAAAGTGTTTTTTTTATTCTCTCAAAGGTCGTGTCCCTAGTTGGGAAGTTTCGAAGATTTAAATTTGGCAATAGTTTTCGCGTTTCCCTGTAGTGAGAAAGATTGATATGTAAAATTGAGACATATACGTTAATGTGGTCGCAAATCAAACCCAAATAGGGCCGGGAACCGTCTAATATCAGTGTATCGTTCTGAAATATATTTCCTTGTTGTTTTCTCAAAGAAACTATTTATACGGCAAATCAAATAAAGAAATTTCGTGAATTCATGAAAACTTGATTGAAAGCCTAATTATTGTTGATGCAATTTATAATTGGTCATTGACGCACCTTTAAGTAAGAATTGGTTTTTTATTTAGCATATTTCGTCACAAAATTATATAAAGCTAAGATAATTGGTAGATTCTTTTTATATTAATCAGAACTGATGTTACTTAGACGATAAATCTGCAGTACGCAAACTGTATATGTTTTTTCATGGTTTATACTTTTTTTTTTATCGATTGTTAATAAAGCATTTGAATGAGTTATATAATAAAAATAACATGAATATAGACGCGGAAGGAAAAATAACAATACACATGAATTTTGATAGCTATGACAATTATTTCCAAGTTTAAGACGGGAGTACATACACACGTGCAAACATACCCACTTAAACGCTTGGACCAGAGCAAGTATTATGTAGTGCAATATACAATTAGTAATATAAGAAATACTGTATAATGTATTCTATCTCATTCTCTTTCACGTTAATCCTATTGATTATCTCTTTTTTATATTTGTCTGTTTTGAATGTCACTTTTTCGTTTCATCGACTTTCAAATGGTAACAGGCTAAAGGAGTGTTAATCTGAAATAAGTTCGAATATACTTGAAATAATTGATCGCGTATACATACAACTATACATTATAGAGATGCGGTTATTAAAATATCGATAATATTTTGGTCATTTATTATGTTAATAACACTGCATTTATTTTAATTATCGTTATTATAATATATCACAGACGGCAGTTTCAGAAGGAGATAATGTATTACGGTACGCATTATTACAGTTTAAAGGTGACGATTGTGAATAAAATTTCTGATTTTATCGATGTTTTATTTTTTTTACATCACAACCAAAAGTGACGGTACTCGAAGCCCTCTCGGCTATTTGGATGACTGATTTAGAAGCGCGGCGAATCAAGAGAGTCTTTTTTTCGAACTGACTATACTGATGACCTAGCAAGGCCTTAACAGCTTCACCGGACTACCAAAAGAGAGTATCTGCGTCTCGTTTATCACGGTATACGCCATAACATAATCTGGTATTAACACCCTACAACTTCCTTATTTAGTGCATATGTACCGACTCACGTTTAAACGCGAGCCATGTTTTCGATGGGTGATGGCCTCAATCTACTTTGTGGTGGCCTTAATCTGTTGTGTGTTGGCCTCAATCTATTGTGTGATGGCCTCAATGTATTTTGTGGTGGTCTCAATCTATTTTGTGCTGGCTTCAATGTATTGAGTAGTGGCCCCCAATCTGTTTTGTGGTGGCCTCAATCTGTTGTGTGGTCGACTCAAACTGTCTTGTGGTGGCCTCAACATATTTGGACAACAATACATTCTACCAAACAGCAAAGATAATTTATTTCCACTAGGTAGAAGTCTTCAAAGGAACCGCGGATACAATATTATAAGGTAAGTGCGACCATAGTGTAATTGTGTGGCAGTGAGTCTATTTGTGTCTTTACGATTACAAATATCGACGTAAGTTGCATTTGATTAACATACGCGCGTAAAATGTGCTAAAATACAAATTTTAATTTGGTGGAATAAAAAAAATACAAACAAAATTTTGTTTTTAATTTATTTTTATTGTTTATACATTGTGTGCTTGTATTTTATATAAATTGTTATCGTACCCGCCGTTGCAACGTTTCGCATTATTTTTACTTAGTATTTTTATCACGATTATACAAAGATTATAAACAGAATGCAAAGCCCTTCCATCTTTTGATGTTCATTTTAGATTCCCTTTGTGACAATAAACTGTTGTAACTTTACAGTGCAGTTTAGCGTCAAATAGCAAGTGTTGCTAGATTCAAGCCCAACACAGTTCCATAGTTTCACAGTAGCAAATATCCCGAAAAGAACGAAGAAGTTCGAAAGGTCTTATTTTTGTCGTACTGTGAAGGTGTGGAATCCCTCTGGCCTCCCAGACAGTGTGTTCCCTTCCTCATATGACATGGGGTCCTTAAAACGATATGACATGGGGTTCTTAAAACGATATGACATGGGGTCCTTGAAACGAGGCGTGAAATAGCACTTTTGCAGGTCAGCATGATAGCGATGACTGCCGTTGCTATTTAACACTGACAGTCACTGTTATTTATAGACTGCTCTGTACTTTCCATCAGGTACCGTACAGTCATTATGCTGAACCAGTTTAAAAAAAAAACAGTGATATAAATATCTAGACCTACTAGTATGTAATTAATTGAAGGATTTGTATAAAATAAACGACTTGCCAAATTTTACCCTCAAATTTATGAATATTACTACTTTTTATTGTTTATTATTGAGATTATATAAAAGAAACTAAAGTACATTGACTATCTAGTGTGTGTATCGGAACACACGAACAGGTGCTCGTTAACAGATTTTTGATTTGAGGATGGTAGTTATCCAGGCGGGCTTAGAAAACTATGGTTTCACAGAAAGCTCTGACGGATTCGAATCTACGTCCATCGGTACGTGGTGTCCGTATACTCTATTAATTAAGCCATCATAGAACCACTGCAAGGTCATAGGCCTCTTCCCGAAGAAAGCTATGGGCATAATCACGAAGCCAGCCCACGGCGTATTAGCGATTTCAAACATAGAGAAATCCACAGTTCCGTTTTCTCACATACGTACTACAAGAACATTTCTCAGGTTCAGGTTTCCCCACAATGTTTTCCTTCACTGTCAGCCGATAGTGTTGCCAATTTATATGGATAAACTATCGTGCCCGGCGGACGTTGTCCTGCCTTAAGAATAAAGAAATCCTAAAAGTCAACCATAGTGATTTCTACTGCATCCAATTGTGAATCTAAATCACTGTTGAATCCACTCACTTGAACAAATAAAAAAAAACCATCAAAATCTGTCCAGCCGTTTAGAGGGAGCTGAGTCACATGCACACGGAGAGAAGAATTATACATATAAAGACGTATGAGAATTCCGAAAAAATTGCTGGTACATGCCGGGATTCGAACCTGCGGACGTTGTGTTAATATCACACCGGTCAAACTACTACATCACAACTTATGCAAATGCGTTATGTAAATGACTTTTCAACAGAATGGAACTTTACTCTGGAGCGAATATACTCGAAATGTGGTAAGCGGTTTAAAAAATTCTATATCGTAATTCTGAGATGTGCCAATGAGCTTGGAGAAGGGCGCGCGACCTCAACAGTTTGCGACACAACTAACGCAAACCTGTCCGCAGACGCCGCGCCAATGCGTTATTTCAACGAGATAAAGTGCCAAGTTAACCGGCATCTCCTATTACTATGTTTACATTATTTTTAATTAATATTCCGTTAATTTTCTAGCCACGTATACGGAAAAAACTATCACTAATTAGAACTAGAATTTATAAGTTTTTTCTAAGACAAATAACTGTCATAAATATTTATTTTTTCCAATTTACTTTAATCATGAATCTCTTTATTATTTTCGTATATATATACCTAAATGTATATACAAAAGTTTGTGCCAGTGTTTTGGAATTAGACGGTAAGTTTTCTTCATTATTATTAAAATTATAAGAAGTTATTGTCAATACTTGAATGTAATTCAATACTTCAGTTACGGGTACCTAGTTTTAAATCAGATGAGATATCGAATTTCTAAAGTAATGTGTGAAATCATGAATATAAATATGTATGTATATATGCATACATATATATAAAACTGAGTTAAACAGTCATATATAATTGGATATAAACAATTGAATGTACAATCCGGCGTCCGCCGATTTCTAGTTTTTGGTATGTATTAGTGTATATTTATCAATTTAAGTACGGACATACGACGAAATACTGTGAACCACTGTAAAACATTGTGAAAATAAAAAGGACTATGCATGTCTTAGCGTTTGAAATCGTCAATACTCCATACGCGCGTACCTTCCTGCGGAAAGTTTGCCTTTCTCCAGTAGTGTTCCAGCATTTATCTATACATGTAAAAATTGTGTTGTTTGTCTGGACTAATCTACGAAACGACTAAGTCGATTTTGACGAGATTTGCATCGGTAGATATATATTTATTAGGTTACGTATTGTTGTATTTTGCCGTAGGAACTAACCAGACATGATGAAATGTAATAGAAGTAGCTTAAAATAGGTACAAAGATTAGTGGGGTTAAGTAGCAATTAATATTAATGAGAGAATTAATATATTTTCATATGAAATAATTCTATACCACGATGTTTAAAAAACAGTGTCAAAAGTCACTATTTTTTTTAATGAAATGAAAACAAACAAGTAATTGTTATGTTCATTTTTTATATCTCAAAACTATTCTCTTCTTAAATTAACATTTATAAGGAGATTTATTACAAGCAATAGGTGGAAAAGGTGCTTTCTATTATCTAAAATAAGTTCTAGCCTACATAATTTCTGTGAAAATGGTTTTGTACTTTCATAGGAGCTAATCACCCGTCATTTTTATTCGCACGTCGAAGAAGTGGTAGACTTCTAAAATCGGCTTGCTTCTGTTTTATAAAGCGTTCTCTCTATCGCACAAGCACAAGCTCTGTGATAAATAGAGATTGCGTTATACGATACCAAGCCGACTATCTCGGTCTTCTCACCGACGTGCTAAATCAAAAGCAGGGTAGTGTATCTTATTTACATTCACCATGGATTATGGCCATTTTATCATAGTTTTTTCATCACTAATCAGGAATTATGGTAATATGTGGCTATGCGTAAAAATCAAAATCAAAAGTATTTTATCCTATTTAGGCTCTAGAAAGACGCTTATGAGCGTCAAAAGTGCCACCGGTTCGGTAAACAATCCAGTCATCGAGAAGAACCGGCAAGATAAACCAGATGGTTTATCTCATTAACATGTATATCGTATATACATAATAAAATACATTACACGTTACAATCGTTTTTAGTGGATACACAAAGAGGAGTCAATTCCAGATATCACCATCGTTCACATACTGATCCACTGTATATCTAATAAATAGCTTTTTAACACCAAAACCAGCTTGACATGGCGCTTAAGCAGGTCGGCATATCGGTAATATGCTTTAGGACTTTGTTGTACAATTTAAAATCTAACACTATTACCTGAAGAACTGTTATTGGTTTTACTGAGTCTGGAACACGGAATGGCGAGTTTGTCACTTTTTTGCGAATATACATTAAATTATCAAGTATCTATTGCGAGGGTTAAGATGCCGAAGTTCTGAAACTTGGTTTTTAATGATTCACGAGGTCCCATATTGTATATTGCTTGAATTGGCCGTTGCGTTATAGCATCTGCTCAGATTAACAACAACCACTATGGAGAATAACCAATAGAAATAAGAGACACTTTATTTTTGTAATTTTCGTAATTTCAGACACGGATTTTTATTCAATGCCACCTCTATACGGTTTGGATGACTGGAAGGAATGCCGTCGTCATGATGATGTTTACTGCATTGTAGACGCTGTGTTGATAGGTGGAGATTCCTTGATCTTAAATAAATTACAGGTAAATATTATGAAACAGGCATAATCTAAATATATAAAAATCCATTCTCATGATATTTGTCCACGATGAACTCCGAAAGTACTCAACCGCCTTTCATGAAATGTTGCCATTTATGTATATTATATACCTTTATTTCAAGCGCTTACATTGGTAAAGCCGATTAAGTTTTATGATACATCAAAATGAAGTATTACAGAATTGTGTATATTAAAAACACTCCTGTGATGTTCTTTATGGTATATGTGACATCTCTGAAGTATAATTTACAGAAGCATTTTTTTTCTTGTGCCTAATAAAGTAATTGATTATTTACCACGCTCTTCTGACCAATAAGTATTAATTCTTATCCAATAAAATATTTTATAATTTGAATAATATGCTGTATTTTTATGTATTAAACTGCCCGTGTCAGACAGCTCTGCTCAAAGTTATTACGAATATTACGTTATCGAAGTAATTACCTATCTCTTAATTTAAACTATATCCCTATCTTATCGTATTGTAAAACGTTTAGTTGATAAATGATATAAGTTGTAAATTTGATATTAAATATGCTACCTGTGAGTATGTATGGAATTTTTTAACTATTTAAAATGAAAAAAATAAGAAATCATATTTATTCTTTTCTATAAATGTAATGACCTATTCTAATAGTCCGCCATTTGTGGAGTGATCTCTATGTTTAGTGTAATAACTTTTTAAAAAAAGCGGTCAAGATAATTTTGAGTTCAGTCCAGACAGATATAAAAAAAAATATTTTCAAATTCGCATCCTATATAACAACTATTTTACACATTTGCGGAAACAATGCGTGCAACACCTATTTATTAACATAGATTTGTTAGGTTTCGTAAATCAATATAATATTAGGCTTAGTTTTTTTTACATACCAGAAGGTAGACATCGCGTGGCGAAGGACATCTATCTCTAAAACTCGAACACAGATCTACTATCATTTAATATTCTAACGCCATAAAATATTTCTAGGTTATATACACAGTCTGCGAGGAATATAAAGTTTTCTCGATCTTGACTTGTACAATGACATACATTAAGTGAATAATTTCTATTTTACCTCTTATTCCATTAGTTTATTTGTCTGTTTACAAATATAGATATGCAACAGTTAACAGTCCGATGAGGAATATAATATATATGAAAAAGTAAACTACTGAAAATCTATAACCCTTTATCACATCGATACAACTTACACTATTAATAGTATTAATTGAAATTATGTTACAGTAAATATTGAGAAATATTTGACAAAGAAACAAACATATAATGAGAATGAATGAAAAGGTGAATTCATTTATAAACAATAAGGAATTCTTTCATAAAAACTAAAATTAACGTACGGAAAAGAAAACAAGATGACAAATTTAATTAAGGATATTGATATAAAATTTACTAAATCTAATCTAATACCTTTAAACGAGCAATTCTTGTATATTTTTATATTTGTATATATTGGAGATCTCGGAAACATCATCTATTTCCGTGAAACTTAGTATGTGGGTAGTTTCGGGGACAATAAATCGACCTAGCTAGATTTTATTCATTGAAAACTTTTTAAACTGAGATTTCAGGCAATGAAAAAATTTAGCTAGAATATGAAGGTAAATTTCGCCGCCACTGTCAAAACCAAATTAGATGAAAATTGGTTGCTTCGAAAATCCGTATAACCCCAGTTCTAATCCGAGTGTATATAATTTTTTTGAAATGATAATTTTGTAAGGCTAACTTAACAATTTATTTCGATTAAATAAATTATTTTTTGTAATTATAAGAGAGGTATTTTTTTTAAATATTTTTTTATGTGGAAAAATGTTAATTTTGTGCGGCAAACCGAACAGTTTATTTTACCATAATTTAAAAATGTCTTTTAAAGAACCGAGCTAGACTCTATCACCCAGGTACTGGTCTTCAAATGGTCATGGATACAAATTGTGTTTAATTATGATTTTGAATTTAAAAACTCGCTAGTGAAATAAACATAATGAGACATCTTGACGAGAGCTCATTGTATAAATGAGTCGTACGTACAATTGGGTTGAAGTAAGAAGTATTATTCTTGTGTGGTCTAAGGATAAATGTTTTAGGAAATTGTTTGAGGCTTGGTTTACGATACAGTTTTACTATTAAACATTATCGTGTACTATTTAGAATAGGTTACTTCTTTTTTTATATCATAGGAGCCCAACGAACAGGTGGGTCACCTGATGTTAAGAGATTACCATCATCCATAGATACTTGCAACATCAGGGGAGTTGCAAGTGCGTTGCCAGCCTGTGTTGAGAGAAGATGAGAGTGGGGGAGGAAGGGAAAATGAGAGGGGGAAGGTGAGGAGAGGTGGACCTCCGGCGCTCTCACTGACTGAACGAAATACAACAATGCAAGCACTGCTACTTCACGTCGGTTATCTGCGAGAAGGTGGTACTACCCCGGTCGAGCTGACCCATTCATGCTGAAGTCAGTAATAGCTTCAGCGTGGCTCTACCACCTTAAATTCACACTATGCTTGGAATTATTTGGCCGCTGTCACGTGTTACTACAACAAAAAGAACAAAAAAAAAGAGACAGAGGGTAAGAAATTGTATTAAAAGTTTAATGAGGTTATCATTTTTGTTTTCAAGGAATTCTCCAATGAAACGTTGAAACATTACAACAGGACGCAGATCCACAGGGGCGTGTGTGTCACTCGTTGTGATACAACAGAAGAGAAGGAAAATTATTGGAATTCCGCACAGCTTTGTGTCAATCAAAGTTTACATAAATATGCTCTTGAGGTAACGTAGTTTCTATTTAAACTAGGACTTTAGAATTCTGATCGACAGCCTTATTGTGTGTCTAAAAGTAAACACCGTGTCGTGTGGAGTGTGAAAAACACCGGTTCTCGTCCGAACGTCGGTCGCGGTTAATACTTGGATGGGTCACCGCGTAGGGACACCGTGTTACATTGGCTTTTATTTATAACTAGCTGTTACCCGCGGCTCCGCACGCGTTTTTTGAATATATTAAATAAATGTAAAATTGTTATTAGATGTGTAAATAACAATAATACTCTTTCAAAAATATTTGTAAGTATGACACGCACATCATCTACAGTAACAGGTAATATGTACATTATATATGTGAATACTAATAGTGTATCGAATGGGATGAGATTTATCATAAGCCACATACATAGCTGGAACTTTAAACTACTATCTATGTATCAGAGATCATTGCTCACTTACACTATATAAGAAAGTAATGAAAATATTAAACTTTCTTCGCTCGCTAAACTTCGCTCGCTAAAACAGCTAATTAGTTGGTTATTTGCCCGTAAAATTTCCGTTCAAATATTACTTGTAGTCCGTTGAAGCTGTTAAGACCTTGCTAGGTTAAAGCGCAATCATTTCTAAGAAAACAAAACCGTTCATATAGGTCCAGCTGTTTCGGAGATTACCCGGAACAAATAAACAAACAGATATATCGACAGAATAAAAAAAAATGTTGATATTTGTAGCACCGCAGATATATGTATTCATCAAAAAGTATTTATTTGAATATTATATACACACGCTTTACTCTTATAATACGTAATACGCAATATATCACAAACCAAAAATTGGAAACAAAACTAACGTAGAATAAACTTTTTGAGGAGTTTTTGACGGGATTTCAGTCAGTGTTATGAAGGGATTTTATATTTTATTCATAATTTTGTATTATTTTACTCTATATTGTGTTAAATTGGCGGCGTTTTATGTAATATGGTTTGTTTATTATGCATGAGTGAAATAAATGAAAACTGATGCCATGGAGCATGTATTCTGTAAGCTTGAAATTAAGAAGATAAAAATTTACGAAATATTATATAGAAGATTTGGCGCTTATGTATAAAGAATACATAAGAACTACCTATATTGACAATTTCAGAATTGGCAGTATGGATTAATTCCTTCGCCTGTATTGTGATGGACGAATATTATTACTACTAACCTTTAAGAATATCAGCACAAAATAAACTTTACAAATGTTTCCGATACAAACGAACCACGTATAATTAAAAATTGAAAACAAAACTAACGTAGAACAAACTTTTTGAGTAGGAACACAAAATAAACCATGAAAATATTTCCGATAGAATGTTATCGCGTTACCGTGGCAACGCATATAATACTGACATTAACACGCAGCGGAAGCTTAAAAAATAGCCCGTTTTTTTGACATTCTTAATTAGTGCTCAACTCCTGTTGGTTTTAACGTGATGATATGTAGCCTATAGCCATCCTCGATAAATGAGCTATCTAACACTAAAAGAAACTTTTAAATCGGATCTGTAGTTCTTGAGATCATAGCGTTCAACCAAACAAACAAACAAACAAACAAACAAACAAACTCTTCAGCTTTATATATTAGTATAGATTTAAATCTTTCGCTGTAATATAAAAGTTTACGTCTATCGTTTGTCTTACGTTAGTGGAAGTAGATATATTGCAAAGGTCTTCCGCGGTTACAATGATCTAGTTCAACCTAATGTAGGAACAAAAATGAATTTATTTTTAAAAGTTAATGGTAGTATTAAAACATCTTTGGTTTGTATTCATCATTTGATTGTGCTGTGTATCAATTACTTTTCCAAAAGATGATACTGTGCATATCACTATTTCTCATAATTATCAGACTACATTTAATTCAATATCACCCAGAAATACCACCCACCCGTGGTGTCGTAAAATTAATTGAAAATTGTGTACTGGGTTGTGATAAATTACATTATTTTCTTAAAAATTAATTAACCATGGTCGAATGTCGACCAATGAGCGCCCACTAGTATAATTTATAAGACGAATTATATAATTCAAAGCAATTACCGTTGACTTTCATTCCTATTTACGTATCTGAAATCTATTTAGACATATATGTATGTGTGTAGAGCAGCGACATCTAGCCTTTTATAGGCCAAACTATGGAAGTCAAAGCTATTACTGTTAATTAACAATTCTGCAAAAATAAGGATAATCATTAAACCAATGTTATGCAAGTAATAAAACAATAATATCAATTCTTATTTATGTCTCATTGAAATCTGTATAATAATATTTCTTATTTATGTACCTTTAATAAAATGGCGCCAGCGTCAATGTGTCTCTCTTATATGTTGGTCCCAGTATCGATATTCCGGTCGTGTTGTTGAGCTTCTTGAATATGATGAGCGGCACCGGAGGTGTGTAGATAACATAAAGTATATCCTCGAGTAACATTTAGATTTTGTTCCATTAAAATTGGTTCGGTCTGTCGAAAGTTATTGTAATTTTAATGACGACGGGACTTAAGTACGAGTAAAAAATAGATAAGTGAATGGACTAATACATTCAGATGACTTTATTATTCACTGTTTTTTTACATATAATTTCACGTGGACGAAGTGGACGTGGGCACAGCTTAGTAATTAAAAAAATCAGTACTACGCAAACAACAGATTAGTCCGTTTCTTCTGACGATAATATAGCTGGTAAATATTACACAGGGTAAGGTGGAGTCGGTAGCGTGGTGTTCAAGAGTAGAGGACCAGGTGGTGCCCACTCCTCAGGCCAGAGCGCTTGCGGTTCTGTGCACAGCGCTGATCGCGTTCGCGTGTCTCGCTACAGCGCTGCAAGTGTTGGGCGACAGTTGTGTTAATACCGATGGTAACAGTTTCAAATGAGCCTTTAATAAGCCCTAGTTTAGTTAAATTGAGTTATATATATTTTACCGAACATTTTTCCGTCGTCTGAAATGTTTTCGTACATCTATTGCATGTCGCATTACAGCCAGGGCGCGGCCGTAGAGTAGGAGTAGGCCTTTCACTATGAAAGGCGTTCGATAGCAACCAATACCAATATGGCGGCGCTCATGGCTCAATTCAAAATTATTTAAATAAATTTTGAGCTCATTGTTTAAATTGCGTCTATGATCTGAATAATTGTATTTATCATATATTCCCTACTCTAATGCCCAGATTCAAATTAAAATTTATAGATTGACATCTTGTCTGCTATGGATTTCTCATTATCATTCCCATTTTCAAATTATCAAATTAACACGGAAAACGCGATTTTAATATTCTAAATGACATAATTTTCCGAAAGTTTTCAGTTAGATGCCTACAATCCGAAAAAACGTTTTACTTGCGTCGTGGTTTCTTAAAACCACACACTTTTTTTAAATATTATCAGATTCGAAAAATACTTGCAAAAATATAGACATTTCAATTATAACATATTTATTTTATGTATGTATTATAACTGTAACAAGGATATATTAGTTTTGTGATATGGACTGATATGTTAGAAATTTTGATAAGAAAATAAAGATGAAAGTTAAAGAAAAACTAGCAAGTGGACGCTAAAAACGGCTTTTTGATTCTTTGAAAGTTTATTGAATGAATAAACGAATACTATTACACTTTTTGGTTCATACAATGTCGAGTTTATTGTCAAAAGGTCATTATCTTCTAGCTTACTAGCGGTATTATATTAAAAAAAGATATTATTGTAGTTAGTGCAAAAATGTAAAAAAAATTATAATAAAAATGAGCTTTGGATTGAAGTACAGGTAAAATACAAAGCATAAATGTATGTGCATAATACTGAATAAATAAAATATAAAAAAATAATAATTATGGAATTCAAATCTAGGCAACAAATATTTGCTGGCTTTTTCACTGAAACGGAATTGGGGTATATTGACATGTGACAGAATGAAACCGCGTACACATGGGCGGATGAGAGATGTCGCCTGCATCGAGGGCATCAGGTACTTAAAATCTTCCTTTTAACATTTTATTATGGTACCATTTAACAAAGCTTTGAGGTGTCCGCTAAGTGATCATTGGTATTCCGTATTTGTTTTATTAAGTCGTTTCGCGCGTCTATTTATTTTAGTATCAACCAATATCATTTATATCTTACTAGCTGACCCGTTCACACGTTATTTTGGCTTAGTTATTGAAAAAGAAATTAAAGAGCCATCTGTGACATATCCGTAACACTCTGTCTTACAGTTTTCTGGCAACAAACTAATTAACACGCCATCTGTACGAGACTGATGAAAATTACAATTAATAACAATAATCAACATTAACAATTATTTAATGGGTTATTTAAAATTGAATTGAAGCTATTAATCCGAATATATATTAAACAAAAAAAAAATCAAAAATATGATATGTAAATATTAGGAAATAAAAATCCAGTATTTTTATAATGTATAAGTGAATGTATAAAGGGATCGACGAAGGTAGTCCGGTGAAGCTGTAAAGGCCAAAGAATTAAGGCCAATAGCGTAGTCAGTTCGAGAAAAAAAAAGGATCGTCGAACGAATGAGCCAATGAGTGAGCGATTGAATGAATGGGTGGAATATTAATCAGTTGTATATTGAGATATTTAAATAAACATTTCCAGATTCCTGGGAATGCAGTGCTTCATATTTTCGCATGTCTTCTTTATTTACGCGTATTCATTCATTGACAACCCGGAGTTCATTGAAAATGTAAGTTACATTTATTTTTATAAATTAACTAGTGGTCCCGGTGATGTGACTATTTTCTGCCATAGACCTTAATAAGGTAAGAATATAAGAAAAAGAAATAAATAAATTCAAAAAGGTGTTAGGTTTCACACAACAGCACGGCAGGGCCGCAGTACAACTTTATCTAAGAACCACACATCGTCAAAATCTGTTAAGCTAAATGCCACAGTACACATAACACCAAGTATGGAAACTTCCTATAAATGCTCGCACCGGCATACTCACACAAATATTCGCATCGACACGACACCTGAGCGAACCTCGCGGTGCGGCTTGTTCGTAGTTTCCGTACTGTGTCTCATATTTATACTGTGTTAAACGCTTACGTAAATTATTACAAACAGACGCTCTACATATCTTTCTATATTCCTGACAATTTTTTTTTTTATAATATCAAAGGAGGCAAACGAACTGGTGGGTCACGTGATGTTAAGTGATCACCACCGTCCATAGACACTAGCGACATCAGGGACGTCGCAAGTGCGTTGCCAGCCTGTATATGGGAGAATGGGGAGGGGAAGGAAAGGGAAAGCAGGATAGAGGAAGGGACGTGGGCCTCCGGCTCTCTCACTGACCGAAGAATATGTTGAACGAGATGTAAAATTTTAATAATAGTATACAGTAATGTTGTAAGTAATCGCTTTCTTTTATTTTTGACAATATGTCTTCGAGATTATTACTGCAATAGCCGAGTAGATGGTAGAGCCACGCTGTAGCTATTATTGGTTTTGGCATGAATGGGTCGTCTCGCCCGGAGTACTACTCTCTCATTGAAAACCGAAGTGAAATAATAGTGCTTGCATTGTTGCGTTTCGTTCGGTCAGTGAGAACGTCGGAGTGCCACCTCTTCTCCCCTCGCCCCTCCCTGCTCCCCCTCATCTCTTCCCCAAACACAGGCTGAGGGACACAGCGATACAGAGATGAGTCAGTTCCAGACATAACTATCGTTCACATACTGATCCAATCTATAATAGCCTTTTGAGACCAAAACCCACTTGACATGGCGCTTGAATTCACAATCCGGCAAATCGAGAATATCCTTTGGAACTTTCTTATAGAACCGTACACTATTTCCCAAAAAACTATTACTCGTTTTAGTAAGTCTAAAACATGGGATAACCAGTTTGTCACGGTTCCTAGTACTTATTTAGAAATACAATAGCAATAATAATTTAAAAGATTCTCTGCCAAAAACAAAATTAAAGAGAAGAAAGGACATGCAGTTATTTGTTTTAATTAAATCAAGCTAAATCTATTTTCAGATGTATGTTCATTTCGTAGGGAAGGTTCTACTGAACATGCCGTTATGGATTCAAGCATTCTTTTCTATCACAGGTTTTTTAACAACATATACTTTACTTTTAAACATGGACAGACATCCCATCACCATTTACAGATGTTTTATGTATATTATACATAGATGGATCAGGTGAGTGCTAAAAATATCTGCATGTATTGTTTTTTTTTTTTTTTTTTTTTAACTTTATTTTTGGCAATCAATCTTTCCGTTTATTACTGCCATTGTCACGTAGTCAATAATATCACAAACTTCGTGTGATCATTCAAATATTAAGCATCGTGTGAAACCATATTCTAACAAGATGGTGGATCCCTTGCTAGAACCTTCCAGGGAGTTTTTGTGGCATCTCAGAATTTCATGCTCCGTTTCCATTCACTTCACTTATGCATAATAAACTAACTATATTACGTAAAACACCACCAAATTTACACAATATATAGTCAAATAACAAAAGATTATGAATAAAATATAAAATCCACTACATGACAGACTAAAATCCCGCCAAAAACTCCGCATGTATTGTTGGTTTCAATGGACATATTTCTTTATTCTTTTTTTTTTTTTTGTTTTGGCTCCGCAGAAGCACTTGCCAGTGTCAATGTTTTCTTTCAATGGACATTATAGTACAATAATATTAGAAGCCTCGTGTGATTATTTCAATATTCCAACAAGATGGTGGATCCCTCGTTAGAATCTTCCAGGGAGTTTTAGTGGCATCTCAGAATTTCATGCCCCGTGGTATTATTTTCCATTCACTTCACTTATGCACAATAAACTAACTGTATTACGTAAAAAACCACCAAATTTACAAATTATAGAGTCAAATAACACAAGATTATGAATAAAATATAAAATCCACTACATGACAGACTAAGATTCCGCCAAAAACTCTCATGGACACACTTACTGTCAGTAATCTTGCTGGAAATGTTGCCATATCTAAGGAAGAAAGCAAAATTGTCGTAACTTGAAAAACTCGACTTTACACCAGAGCCAAAAACTATATCAAAACTTTTTTTTTTTAATTTGTTGTGCTAAAACTAGGCGGAAAACCAAGGTCGTATCGATTAAAAATTGAATCCTAGGAAAACGGGACCCAGAACATTGAAACGGTATTTTTTTGTACAAGAATATGGTAAAAAATAATTTAGCCCAAAATGCAAGTTATGGCAGTTCTGCTTTCTCCCGTCGATATGTTAAAACTAGCTACGCCCGCGATTTCGTTCCAAATAAAATGGTGACTAAGAAAGTCATCAGAATGTATTAAGTTTGATTTCCATCTACTTTTCTCTCGTACTTAAGCCGCGTCGTCATTAAAGTTTTTGATACACCGAACCGATTTTCATGAAATCAAGACTATGTTACTCGATGATATGACATTTTATCAATGCAGTCCTTTAGCAGTGATGCGTGTTAATACAAACAGACAGACATTTTGTAAAAATCAATCAAAATCAAAAAATTCAAAATATCCTTTATTCAATTTAGGCCCTGAGAAGGCGCTTATGAAAGTCAAAGCTACCACCGATTTGGAAAACAACCCGGTCATCGAGAAGAATCGGCAAGAAACTCGATCTCTGTTTAATCTTTTCTTGTTTTTACAAAGTATAATATAGTTACGAAGTTTTTAATGGATGTGCAGAGAGGAGCGTCATTTCAGGTGGCACAATCGTTTACATACTGGTCTACCCTATAATAGCCTTTAGATATTAAAACCCGCTTGACATTGCTCTTGAACTCACTATCCGTCAAATCGGTAACCTGTTTAGGGATTTTGTTTAACACTGTTAGTATTACCTAAAAAACTATTTGAAATGATTGAACAAACCAAATGATTGAAATGTAATCTATTACTTTCCCCTCATGAGCCATAATCTTTTTGAGTTTTTGGCGGGATCTTGGTTTGTCATGTAGTGGACTTTATATTTTATTCATAATCTTGTGTTATTTTTTTAAATAAATTTTTTTGTGTTATATTTTGTAAATTTGGTGGTGTTTTACGTAATATAGTTAGTTTATTGTGCGTAAGTAAAGTGAATGGAAAATAATACCACGGAGCATGAAATTCTGAGGTGCCACAAAAACTCCCAGGAAGGTTCTAACAAGGGATCCACCATCTTGTTAGAATATTGACTCACACCACGCTTAATATTGTAATGATCGCACGACGCTTGTAATATTATTGACTACTCGACAATGGCAGTAATAATCTGAAAGATTGATTGCCAAAAATAAAGTGAAAAAAAAATCTATTACTTAGTCGTAGACACCTGAAACATTTTTTTTTAATCTAAAAAGTATAGACTCTTTAGATTTTCATTCTTATTGTATGTGTAGATTAGTAAATAGATTCGTTCGTTTTATCAGATTGACACCGATGGCACTGTTCGTACTTTGGTTCACAATAGCGTGGTTCCCACTGTTGGGTTCAGGTCCGCAGTGGGAGTGGGTGGTGTCGCGTGAGGGCACCGACTGCTCGGAGCGGTGGTGGTACCACGCGCTGTATATTCACAATTACCTCCCCACCGGCAATTTCTGTATGGGGCACACGTGGTATGTATCATATTATATAATAACCTCCTGTCTCTCTCTAGAAGCATTCATAAGCTCTTTTGATACTTTTTCATTTTTTTAGCTTGACTCTTTGAACTGCTTTTATGTGATATGAATATGGAAATGAGGATTTATTACCAGCAGTCACCGTTACTCTTGAACGGTAGTCACAATTTGATACGATGAATACCTAATTGATTTGTAAAAATACCAACTATACTATCGTTTGTCAAGGGTTTTTTTTTTATTTAAATAAAAATTAGTTTAAAATTTTTGCAACGTATCTTATAGCACGGTACGGATCGGGGTAGGTGAAAAAAGAGTATAAGATTTTTCCGTCATGTCCCTTTATGCGCTCTTATTGGTTCAAAGGCAGCCAATAAGGTTGCACCGACTTGCGCTTGCGCAATCATAGTTTGTACAATTTATACGCGTCAGCTATTTCATAGCGTATCGTGTTATCCGATTAAGTTTATAATGAATTGATTTATGTGTAATAAAATGCTTATTTTCATAATTTGAAAAAATATATTAGCCCTTTGCAATCGAGAGCTCCAGAGCGGAGTCATTTAAAATATTGGTGACAAATGATGGTCAGCAACATTTTTAATGCCACCGTTCTGAAGCCATCGAGTGCAAAGTGTTAATTACGAAATCTCCTACCATTCCTTCAATTCATTAGTTAAGTTTTCATTTCATTTAATTTCTCTCCGATGTTAGCAATTCATTTATTTGTATTTATAAATCAATAATATGTATAATGTTTACGAATAATAATACACTACGAAAAGAATTTCGTTGCAACCGAGTGTTCCACGACACTCACATATTTTTTTCTAGAAATTAGGGGTGTGCGAATATCGTTCGAATCGAATATCAATATTCTTTTAATATATTTATATATCGATAATTTTCGAAATTTCGGAAATTTTCGAATTATTCGATTCGAGTTTCGAATCAAATATTAATATTCGATTCAGAACGAATAATTCGAAGGTCTAATTATTCTTACATCCCTAATAGGAATTCTTCCATAATCACTCTGTTGTCGCTTTTATCTTAACTCTCTTAATCTTTGTATTTCATGTTTTATTCTCAAAAAAAGTTAAAAATTTGTAGCGCATATAAAACTTTGGAAAGTTCTCTACCTATCAATAAATGCTTAGTCATAATCAGGTAAGCTGATTCTTCAGGTATCTGGCTGTCGATATGCAACTACACATGCTAGGAGTGTGTCTCATGTTACTCCTCATGAGATACCCAAAGTTGAAGGTGGCTGTCCTTACGGGGCTGGTGCTAGGTTCTGGAGCAGCAGCAGGGCTCATTGCTTACTGGAATCAACTCACACCGATGATCACCGCTCAATCTCCAGAGTAAATTCCTTACTTCAATCATATTCATTTCATATTTTAATTACTGTAGAACAGTTATCAACTACAGCAGTCACTGACATTCATTTCACTAACATGATGATTCATAATGAAAACTAACATAATCTATTATACAGTAATTAGTAAGCTCGGCGGACGTTTCCCCAACCTTTTTTTTATACATCATAAGAGGCAAACAGGTGGGTCACGTGATGTTAAGTGATTGCCACCGTCCATAGATACTTGTAACACCGGGGGAGTCGCAAGTGCGTTGCCAGCCTGGAGGCGGGGTTGGGGAGGAAGGAAAGAGGGGATGGGGAAAGTCAGGAGAGGTGGGCCTCCGACGTACTCACTGACCGAACGAAATGCAACAATGCAAGCACTGTTACTTCACGTCGGGTGGTGCTACCCGGGCGAACCGACCTATTCATACTGAAGCCAGTAATAGCTTCAGCGTGGCTCTACCGCCTACTAAACCTGATATTAAAAAAAACCTTGACCTTGTATACCTAAGTCTTCTTCATGAATCACATTACCTACTGGAGAAGCCGTATGAAAATCCGTTCAGTAATTTCTGAGCTTATCGCAAACAGATGGACAGACAGACATTCTTGGCAGATGAATTTGTTGCATAATGTAATGATAAAAAAATATATATATATTTTCTTCATAAAACAAATGTGCCTTTTTGTGGGTATAAACAAGCAAAATGGGGTGTAAGGGGTGTCGAATAACATCATAA
>JACEII010000076.1:1051473-1069827 GCA_014332785.1 Antheraea mylitta | reverse complement strand
ATGGTGGATCCCTTGTTAGAACCTTCCAGGGAGTTTTAGTGGCATCTCAGAATTTCATGCTCCGTGGTATTATTTTCCATCCACTTACGCACAATAAACTAACTGTATTACGTAAAAAACCATCAAATTTACAAATTATAGAGTCAAATAACACAAGATTATGAATAAAATATAAAATCCACTACATGACAGACTAAGATTCCGCCAAAAACTCTCATGGACACACTTACTGTCAGTAATCTTGCTGGAAATGTTGCCATATCTAAGGAAGAAAGCAAAATTGTCGTAACTTGAAAAACTCGACTTTACACCAGAGCCAAAAACTATATCAAAACTTTTTTTTTAAATTTGTTGTGCTAAAACTAGGCGGAAAACCAAGGTCGTATCGATTAAAAATTGAATCCTAGGAAAACGGGACCCAGAACATTGAAACGGTATTTTTTTGTACAAGAATATGGTAAAAAATAATTTAGCCCAAAATGCAAGTTATGGCAGTTCTGCTTTCTCCCGTCGATATGTTAAAACTAGCTACGCCCGCGATTTCGTTCCAAATAAAATGGTGACTAAGAAAGTCATCAGAATGTATTAAGTTTGATTTCCATCTACTTTTCTCTCGTACTTAAGCCGCGTCGTCATTAAAGTTTTTGATACACCGAACCGATTTTCATGAAATCAAGACTATGTTACTCGATGATATGACATTTTATCAATGCAGTCCTTTAGCAGTGATGCGTGTTAATACAAACAGACAGACATTTTGTAAAAATCAATCAAAATCAAAAAATTCAAAATATCCTTTATTCAATTTAGGCCCTGAGAAGGCGCTTATGAAAGTCAAAGCTACCACCGATTTGGAAAACAACCCGGTCATCGAGAAGAATCGGCAAGAAACTCGATCTCTGTTTAATCTTTTCTTGTTTTTACAAAGTATAATTTAGTTACAAAGTTTTTAATGGATGTGCAGAGAGGAGCGTCATTTCAGGCGGCACAATCGTTTACATACTGGTCTACCCTATAATAGCCTTTAGATATTAAAACCCGTTTGACATTGCTCTTGAACTCACTATCCGTCAAATCGGTAACCTGTTTAGGGATTTTGTTTAACACTGTTAGTATTACCTAAAAAACTATTTGAAATGATTGAACAAACCAAATGATTGAAATGTAATCTATTACTTTCCCCTCATGAGCCATAATCTTTTTGAGTTTTTGGCGGGATCTTGGTTTGTCATGTAGTGGACTTTATATTTTATTCATAATCTTGTGTTATTTGACTCTATATTTTGTAAATTTGGTGGTGTTTTACGTAATATAGTTAGTTTATTGTGCGTAAGTAAAGTGAATGGAAAATAATACCACGGAGCATGAAATTCTGAGGTGCCACAAAAACTCCCAGGAAGGTTCTAACAAGGGATCCACCATCTTGTTAGAATATTGACTCACACCACGCTTAATATTGTAATGATCGCACGACGCTTGTAATATTATTGACTACTCGACAATGGCAGTAATAATCTGAAAGATTGATTGCCAAAAATAAAGTGAAAAAAAAATCTATTACTTAGTCGTAGACACCTGAAACATTTTTTTTTAATCTAAAAAGTATAGACTCTTTAGATTTTCATTCTTATTGTATGTGTAGATTAGTAAATAGATTCGTTCGTTTTATCAGATTGACACCGATGGCACTGTTCGTACTGTGGTTCACAATAGCGTGGTTCCCACTGTTGGGTTCAGGTCCGCAGTGGGAGTGGGTGGTGTCGCGTGAGGGCACCGACTGCTCGGAGCGGTGGTGGTACCACGCGCTGTATATTCACAATTACCTCCCCACCGGCAACTTCTGTATGGGGCACACGTGGTATGTGTCATATTATATAATAACCTCATGTCTCTCTCTAGAAGCATTCATAAGCTCTTTTGATACTTTTTCATTTTTTTAGCTTGACTCTTTGAACTGCTTTTATGTGATATAAATATGGAAATGAGGATTTATTACCAGCAGTCACCGTTACTCTTGAACGGTAGTCACAATCTGATACGATGAATACCTAATTGATTTGTAAAAAGACCAACTATACTATCATTTGTCAAGGGTTTTTTTTTATTTAAATAAAAATTAGTTTAAAATTTTTGCAACGTACCTTATAGCACGGTACGGATCGGGGTAGGTGAAAAAAGAGTATAAGATTTTTCCGTCATGTCCCTTTATGCGCTCTTATTGGTTCAAAGGCAGCCAATAAGGTTGCACCGACTTGCGCTTGCGCAATCATAGTTTGTACAATTTATACGCGTCAGCTATTTCATAGCGTATCGTGTTATCCGATTAAGTTTATAATGAATTGATTTATGTGTAATAAAATGCTTATTTTCATAATTTGAAAAAATATATTAGCCCTTTGCAATCGAGAGCTCCAGAGCGGAGTCATTTAAAATATTGGTGACAAATGATGGTCAGCAACATTTTTAATGCCACCGTTCTGAAGCCATCGAGTGCAAAGTGTTAATTACGAAATCTCCTACCATTCCTTCAATTCATTAGTTAAGTTTTCATTTCATTTAATTTCTCTCCGATGTTAGCAATTCATTTATTTGTATTTATAAATCAATAATATGTATAATGTTTACGAATAATAATACACTACGAAAAGAATTTCGTTGCAACCGAGTGTTCCACGACACTCACATATTTTTTTCTAGAAATTAGGGGTGTGCGAATATCGTTCGAATCGAATATCAATATTCTTTTAATATATTTATATATCGATAATTTTCGAAATTTCGGAAATTTTCGAATTATTCGATTCGAGTTTCGAATCAAATATTAATATTCGATTCAGAACGAATAATTCGAAGGTCTAATTATTCTTACATCCCTAATAGGAATTCTTCCATAATCACTCTGTTGTCGCTTTTATCTTAACTCTCTTAATCTTTGTATTTCATGTTTTATTCTCAAAAAAAGTTAAAAATTTGTAGCGCATATAAAACTTTGGAAAGTTCTCTACCTATCAATAAATGCTTAGTCATAATCAGGTAAGCTGATTCTTCAGGTATCTGGCTGTCGATATGCAACTACACATGCTAGGAGTGTGTCTCATGTTACTCCTCATGAGATACCCAAAGTTGAAGGTGGCTGTCCTTACGGGGCTGGTGCTCGGTTCTGGAGCAGCAGCAGGGCTCATTGCTTACTGGAATCAACTCACACCGATGATCACCGCTCAATCTCCAGAGTAAATTCCTTACTTCAATCATATTCATTTCATATTTCAATTACTGTAGAACAGTTATCAACTACAGCAGTCACTGACATTCATTTCACTAACATGATGATTCATAATGAAAACTAACATAATCTATTATACAGTAATTAGTAAGCTCGGCGGACGTTTCCCCAACCTTTTTTTTATACATCATAAGAGGCAAACAGGTGGGTCACGTGATGTTAAGTGATTGCCACCGTCCATAGATACTTGTAACACCGGGGGAGTCGCAAGTGCGTTGCCAGCCTGGAGGCGGGGTTGGGGAGGAAGGAAAGAGGGGATGGGGAAAGTCAGGAGAGGTGGGCCTCCGACGTACTCACTGACCGAACGAAATGCAACAATGCAAGCACTGTTACTTCACGTCGGGTGGTGCTACCCGGGCGAACCGACCTATTCATACTGAAGCCAGTAATAGCTTCAGCGTGGCTCTACCACCTACTAAACCTGATATTAAAAAAAACCTTGACCTTGTATACCTAAGTCTTCTTCATGAATCACATTACCTACTGGAGAAGCCGTATGAAAATCCGTTCAGTAATTTCTGAGCTTATCGCAAACAGATGGACAGACAGACATTCTTGGCAGATGAATTTGTTGCATAATGTAATGATAAAAAAATATATATATATTTTCTTCATAAAACAAATGTGCCTTTTTGTGGGTATAAACAAGCAAAATGGGGTGTAAGGGGTGTCGAATAACATCATAAAACTTGAGACACCCAAGCCAACCTCACCCTGCACGTGGTGCACCCTGCTGAATAATGAACGAGGCAATGACGAAAGCGGGGTGCCAGGGTTTTACAGCCCGACTGAGTCGCAACCACCATGCATATGGCGAAAAAGCCCATCATAGTGATTCGCTTCTATGCGTCGCGTTTCGGGATCAGCCTGTGCATATCCAGTTTTTAGCAGGCCGACATGATAGTGGCGATCGGCGATGGATAGTGTGTCAATCGGTGGTCGCTATTGTTTTTGGATTGTACTGTGCTTATCATCAGGCATAAAGCAGTCACTTTGCCGTGCTACAATAAAAAAAAATTAGTCAAATAATCAAGAGGTGGAACACGATTGCGTGTAACGTAAAAAAAATTACAGAGCCGTGCGCACTTTGTTCGCCGATTCAAATGTCCTAAAGCTCCTCTACCTGCCTTCCTGGATGAACTTACCAGGATACATTGGTGGAGTGGCTACAGCTTTCATTCTTCACTACAGCCATCAAGCTGGGGTGAAAATCAACCAGAAAAAGGTAATTTCTACCCAGTAACAGCTATTCCCATAATACTAGTTTTGATTTAAAAGTGATTTACCCTTTGTTAGCATTTTCTAACTTTTATCATAGCTAATGACATGCAAGTAAAGCGTGACCAAACGTATTACGCTTCCGTCAGACTAGCGACATATAGTATAACAGTCAGTGTACATGTAATATTAATATTTTGTATTCTAATTATGGAATACATTATATTTTTAATATATTAATAAACTATATAAAAATGTATATCTTATACTTATCTTTAAATGAGCAATTCTTGTATATTTTTATATTTGTATATATTCAGGGGGCCTAGCCAAGTTGCTTATCTACAATCACTAACACAAATAGAAAACGGAAAAATATGTGATACGTGATAATCACGTGATATAGCGTTCAGATATGTCATCACCATACATTTTTCCGTTTTCTATTTGTTTTAGTGATTGTAGATAAGCAACTTGTTTAGGCCCCCAGGATCTCGGAAACGGCGGCATCTATTTCCTTGAAACTTGGTATGTAGATTTTATTCATTGAAAACTTTTTCAACTGAGATTTCAGGCAATAAAAAAATATAGCTAGAACATGAAGGTAAATTTCGCCGCCGCTGTCAAAACAAAAATAGATCAGATGGAAATCGATTCCTTAGAAAATCCTTGTAACCCCATTTCGAATCCGAGTGGCAGCAGAAGAGATATATTTTTTTGTATTTTTATAAGGCAAACCTAACATTTTATTTTAATTAAAAAAATGTTTTTTAAAGAACCAAGCTACGCTCGGTCGCCTAGGTACTAATTATTGTTCGGAGTGACGATACATGTGACACCCAGTCTAATGTAAATGCTTTTAATACACAAATTATGATATTAAAATAATTCATTTAAAAATTCAAAAGACAACATAGTTGTATCATTGTCTTCAGTTGACACTTCTGTCAGGAGTGCTAATGAACGCTTCGACCTGTTTATGATCTTTATATTATACACTAACCTCTGCCCGCGACTTCGTCCGCGTAGTAAAAGTTATTTTAGGCTAACTCTAACACGCAGTAGAAGCTCTCAAGAGGAAAAAAATCCTGATTTTGAAATATTTTTCACCTGTGCTACGCTCCTATTGGTCTTAGCGTATATATATATATAGCTTATAACTTTTCTCGATAAATGAGCTATATAACATTGAAAGAATTATTCAAATCGGACCAGTAGTTCCTGAGATTACCCCCTACAACGTCACAAACCCATAGATATATAAAACATTGATAAATTATGTCGCCGATTTACATGTTGTGTTTTTGAATCATGCAATTTTAATTGTATGATACAAAAATGAACACATGTATAGCTTAGCATAGTTTAGTTAGATCAGATCGGGTTATTTTCGGTAACAGCCCAAGCGGAGGTGTGCTGTGCACCCTTGAGCATGTTACTTAAACAAAATCGGCTGAGTACCTTAAGCGCTCGCCTTAGTAGTCCGGTGAAGCTGTGAAGGCCTAGTAAGGCCAATAGCGTAGCCAGTTCGAGAAAAAAAAAATTGGTTGCCTGTAAAGTCGGTATACGGGCGAAAGTTTTACGTGACAACGACTTTGAGTGGTAAAATAATTTTCGTATAGTAGTCTCTCTCGTTCTTAGGCGGGCTAACCATGCCTGAGTGGAAGGGACGCGTGCCTCTCACTCGCTCTCATTGTGAGCGCATAACGTGAGCGGAGCGTAACGCAGTTTCTTGAAGTGTCACCCGGCAAACCAATTTATAAGACGTTGTCACGTCAAAAGATAAATTATGTAAAATATTAGGAACGGCTAAAATGGACTTATTTTGAAATCTAACAACTAATATAATGGATGTTATGTGGACGTACATTGATTTGGTTTTGTTCTCTCCAGTGGTTTAACATCGTATTCCATTCATCTTTGCCACTTGGAGGCTGTGTGATATTGGTCGGAGCTGTTTTCCTCTCCGACTTTCCACAGCCTATATGGGTGTCAGCAGTATATGCTAGTTTGGACCGCGTTACCATCGCAATTTGTTTCAATCTGTTCCTCCTCGGATGCTTTAGCAGGTGTAATTGTGAGTTAATGACCAATTGTTTTATTTTTTATTTAAAATTCTTATTGTTAGATTTTTTGGGCCTTCGGCAATTCGATATAAGATTATTGGCTTTAAATCTCTCGTCAATTACCGTGTTGAGCTAGATAATATCAATTCGCGTCAAAAAAGAACTTAATTCGTCACGAAAACTAGATTATATATCTTTCAAGCTTTTTAAAATACTTTCAATGATTAGTCTATCATAATATCTGTGAAAATAAGTGACAGTTCAATTATCCCAAAACAATATTGTTTCTAAAATAACATTTTGGCTAAAACGTGAAGAGACATTTACACAGGGCGGCATGACAGCGGCGACCATTGATGGATAATCTGCCTCTCGTGGTTGCCGATATTTTTGGATTATACTATGCTTACCATCAGACATAGCACAGTCACTTTATCGTGCAGCAATAAAAAAGAAAAGAAAAGTTTTTTGCATGATTTTGGAATGTCATGTAGTGGATTTCATATTTTATTCATAATCTTGTGTTATTTGGCTCTATATTTAGTAATATTGGTTGTGTTTTACGTAATATAGTTTAGTTATTGTACACAAGTGAAGTGGATCTGAAATAACATCACGGAACATGGATTCTGATCTGTCACAAAAACTCTCAAGAAAGTTCTAACAGGACGGACACCATCTTGTTAGGTCATTGTAATGATCGCAGGAATACAATTACCTAATCGACAATGACAGTAATAAACTACTAAAAGGTTGGTACCAAATACTTCTTGGTAAATCTATCTTTCTTACTCTGTAGTGATTTTATATTAGTGCGAGTAGTGTCATTGAAATTATGACATCTGGACTATAGATGTTAATTTGAAATTAGTGTTTAAACTATAATTTGTTTTATGGATTCAAATAATATTGAATCGGCATTGCTTTAGGTCACAAATAAAAGTGATGATCTTTGAGCAAAAACTAAGTATCGAAAATGTAATGAATCTATTGTTAATTATCCACTATCGGCCAGTATTATCACAAAGTGTGAATAAGTGAGCTTTATACAATAACCAACAGGTGTAAATGGGAAGTCATTTCGCACTCAAATACACGATACGAATGACGAATATTTATTTCGCTATAGCATTGTTAGAAATTATGATACAATACAAGAAGTTAGCTGATAGCAGAATAACTAATAATAGCTTAATATCAATCGTTATATAATGACTCAATACCATAATTTACTGTTGATATATGTGTCGTTTCATTTATTTATTTAATTTTTATTTTAAAATTGGTTAAATCCAATTTTAACAGTTTTTAATATCTTACGTTATTTTTCAAGACCTTCAAATTTTGTACATGTAGAATAATAAGATCTTAAAAAAACTATAAACCTTACGAACGGCAATATTTGAACTTCGTTCTCGGTGTGTAAGAACTGAAAATCTTAAAAAAACATTATATGTAAGATTAAAATTGGATTTAACTTATTTTAAAATGTAATGTATTTTGACAGCCACTTTAAGGGATATATTGGAAAGGCGATGTTTCCACACACTTGGAAGGCTTTCTTACTGCGTTTTCTTGACGAATTTCATAGTCCTTCGCCTCATGTTCGCAGGAAACACACAACTAGGGCATGCTTCAATATTATCTATGGTAAGTATATCTATACATTGAAATATATCTAAGGTATTTGACCGGTAAAACATCAATCCGATGTCCGCAGGTTTGAACCCCGGAATGTACGGTTTTTTTCTGAATTCGCGTGCATTTACTAAAATAATAAATATATATATTTTTTTATATGTCATAAGAAGCAAACGAACAGGTGGGTCATCTGATGTTAAGTGATCACTACCGTCCATAGACCGCATGCAAGTGCGTTGCTAGCCTGTGTTGAGGGGGAAATGAAGGGAATGGGGAAGGGGAAGGGGAGGGAAGTTGGTTTCTCTGGCGCTCTCACTGACTGAACGAAACGCAATAATGCGTGCACCGGTACTTTACGTCGGTGTTTCTGTGTGTTGGACGGTAGTACCGGGGACGAGTCGGGGGATTTCTTAATTTGAAATCGGCAATACGCTGTGGTCTACTATGAGGATTATGCCCTGATGGGTTTCGGTAAAAATTAATGTGTACAAATAGATTTAATCAGACACAGTGAGCTCTGTGATGTTTACACAGAGAAAAGGATATAAAACAAGAAAATCAAAAGGTTTGAAAATTACATAGTTAAGTGACGCCAACTGACATTGTAATGACTTTTGACTTTACTGACATATATATATATAAATTGTTTGATTTATACCACTCTAATATGCCCATACTTTCTTTTGGGAAGAGGCCTATGATCCTGCAGTGGGTCTCTTATAGACGACGCGACTTAGAACGAGAAAAAAATAAATAAACAAATGAACTTTATACATTTAGGTGACTTTATAAATCGCTCTGTTTTTTACATTTTTTTTATATCAAACGAGGCAAACGAACTGGTGGGTCACGTGATGTTAAGTGATCACCACCGTCCATAGACACTAGCGACATCAGGGACGTCGCAAGTGCGTTGCCAGCCTGTATATAGGAGAAGGGGGAGGGGAAGGAAAGGGAAAGAAGGAAAGAGGAAGGGACGTGGGCCTCCGGCTCTCTCACTGACCGAACGAAACACAACAATGCAAGCACTGTTATTTCACGTCAGTTATCTGTGAGAGGGGTGGTACTACTCCGGAGGAGCCGACCCATTCATGCTGAAACCAAAAATAGCTTCAGCGGGGCTCTACCACCTACATGAGTTTTCACGCGAACGAATTCGCAGGCACGGCTAGTTTATAATGTTAGTAAGGATCGTATTAGCTTCTATAAGGTCCCAAAGCAAACTACCGATTTGTCGGATGATAAGTTCAAGGCCTATGTCCAACAGGTTTTGCTATTGAAAGGTCTTAATTGTGACTTATTACGTGAACGATAAGTTTGGAAATAATTCTCGTCTCAGTAAATATGCTAGAAACAACAAAAGATTATAATATGCATTTGTATTGTAATAGTTTATGATTATTTTAGGTCAGTGTAGGTAGTTTCTTAGGGCCGTACTTAATTAGGGCTTAAATTGAGTAATGTATTTTTTTGATCTGAAAACTTTAGGGAGCGATGAGAGGTGTTTTTTGGTAGAAGACAGCTTATGGTTTTGCGTCATGACATGCTGGTAAGTGTCACTGACCATATTGCGTTAGAGTAGCGACGCGAGGTATAGCGGCCTGTGTATGTCTAATATTGATGTTTTGTATTGATATATTGCAGTCCATTATAAATTTGATTGATTGATTGATAAACTGTATAAAAATGTATACAATTATTACTCTCAGAAGTGAAAACGAGACTAATGTTAATAATTTCAATATAAAAATTATGAAATGTCATTTCAATATTCAAAAGAGCACAGTTATTCCATTTTTTGGAGTTTTCACTTCTGTCGGCGGTCCTGCCTCAACTTTTTTATTTTTGTTTCAGATTTCATTGTTTATTACCACATCGTTTGTAACATATATAATGTCTGTGCCTCTGTGTTTGCTCGTGGAGTTACCGGTGTTGCAATTGTGGAAGGCGCTTACTGAGGGGAGTAGCGAATTGAGAGTTGTCCCCCCTCAGCCAGTCGTGAAGCCATTTGATCTAGTCGCCCAGTTACGTAAACGCCATGATTTATGTTAAAAATAAAAATATATAAATTTGATATTTTGTTTTTAATAATACGTGGAAATTCTTTTATTCAAAGAAATTAGGAGTGTAAGGGGTGTCGAATAACATCATAAGACTTGAGACACCCAAGCCAACCTCACCTGCACGTGGTGCACCCTGCTGAATAACGAACGAGGCAATGGCGTAAGCGGGGTGGTAGGGTTTTACAGCCTGACTGGGTCGCAACCACCAATAGGTAGGTTGTAGGTGGTAGAGCCCCGCTGAAGCTATTTTTGGTTTCAGCATGAATGGGTCGGCTCCTCCGGGGTAGTACCACCCCTCTCACAGATAACCGACCTGAAATAACAATGCTTGCATTGTTGTGTTTCGTTCGATCAGTGAGAGAGCCGGAGGCCCACGTCCCTTCCTCTTTCCTTCTTTCCCTTTCCTTCCCCTCCCCATTCTCCCATATACAGGCTGGCAACGCATTTGCGACGTCCCTGATGTCGCTAGTGTCTATGGACGGTGGTGATCACTTAACATCACGTGACCCACCAGTTCGTTTGCCTCCTTTGATATAAAAAAAAAAACATGTATATGGCGAAAAAGCCCGTAATAGTGATTCGCTTTTGAGGGTCGCGTCTCGGGATCAGCCTGTGCATATCCAGCTTTTTGCAGGCCGGCATGATAGTGGCGACCGGCGATTGATAGTGTGTCACTCGATGGTCGCTATTATTTCTGGATTGCACTGTGTTTACCATCAGGCATAGTGCAGTCATTTTGCCGTACTACAATAAAAAAAAAAGAAATCGCCAATCTTTTTTGCGAAACGAAAATTTCTTAAGGCGTGTTTTTGGCAGATGATAAATATATAATTTCGCGTCATGATATGAATAAGCATGACCGGCTGTATTGTGCTAGCGATTCGAAGTATAGGGGCGTGTACGTGTAATATTGATGTTCTGCAGCTCATCATACGTTTGTTTGATTAATAGAATTTATAAAAATGTATATAAATATTGATCCGAGTGCCAATAGATATGAAAACCATACAAATGTTAATAATTTCAATAAACAAATTCTTAAATTTAAATGTTGTCATTCACAGTAAAATTAATTTGGAAATTTAAAAGAGAACACATTAATTTCATTATTTTGAGTTTTTCCTTCTTTGAGCAATTCTTATGACTACCTCAAGAGTGCTCAAATGGTCGATCGTGAGTGATTTTTGAGTCGATCTCGAGAAAAATTTGTCAATATAGAACCATTCACAGATTTTATTTTAGTAGGTAGGTAACTAAAACAAAATTTAATAAGCAACGAAAATTTATATGATCCACAATCAACCCTAATAACCTCCTCATAAGTTTTATTTGTCGTTGTTAGCGGGAGCTTCACTTACGTAGACGACAATCTTGCATAACATATACTTGTAGCCTTTCAGAGCCGATCGATCGAAGCATAACAATATTAAGGTAGATCGCCAACAGTTCAAGTTTGAACGCCCCTGATTTATAGGTTTTCACGTTTAACCAAATTCAGATCTGATGCTACATGATGACGTGGTTTAAGATCGTAAACTCTCTAAACCTAGAGGGGACTCTCTACAGTGTAGCTACCCAAACACACTAATAGGTGCTTGATAATTGCCATCTTGAGGGTGGTAGGTAGCCAACTTAGAAAAAATCCTACCAAAATACTACGGTTTTATCACGAAGTTTTCCTTCATCGAAAGCACCGATTGCTGGGATTCGAACTTACGTTCATCTGCGCGGTGTCCGAACTTGTTATCAACTAACCCATCATCGTTTCAAGGTATCGGATATCCGGTACAACTATATCCATATTGTTAATAGAAGAGTACAACTATTGTTCTGTAGTGCAAGTGTATGTAGTGTAAGTACACAAAAATCGTCGATTTAAAAAGCAACGATATCCTTGCTTAACCTTAGTATATTCATATCTTTTTGCAAAGCTATTTTAAGTTAAATATCAGCAAAATAACACAACATAACTTAAATTAACACGAAAAAAAAATCAGAATATAAATGTATTGCTTAAAGTTCAAAATTTTATAACGATATTTATTAGAATATAGATAGACAGTGATCAGATGTTTCATATACATGTATTACTATATATATAATTTTTATGTCCGTGTGTATATGACTGAAGTCCTCCTAAACAGGTGGACAGATTTTCATGACTTTTTTGTGTTCAGATGGCTTTAAAAATGGCTTAGATTCACTACTGAACCCGGTAAGTGACGCAGCGGTTAAATTTTAGGATTCACTTTATTATGAAGGCAGGGCAACGTCCGCCGTCCCCGTTAGTATAATATAATATATATAATATATATAATATGTATATAATGTAATATATAGCTTCTGCTCGCGACTTCGTTCGCGTAGAATAGATTTTGGGGTGTAAGGGGTGTCGAATAACATCTTAAGACTTGAGACACCCAAGCCAATCTCCACGTGGTGCACCCTGCTGATCAACGAACGAGGCAATGGCGAGAGCGGGGTGGTAGGGTTTTACAGACCGACTGGGTCGCAACCACCATGCATATAGCGAAAAAGCCCGTCATAGTGACTCGCTTCTGCGCGTCGCGTTTCGGGATCAGCCTGTGCATATCCAGTACCGGGTGACTTTCGTTATTATGGCCGGCATTACAGCGGCGACCGGCGATGGATAATCTGTCTCTCGGTGGTTGCCCCGATGTTTTTGGATTGTACTATGCTTAACATCAGGCATAGTGCAGTCACTATGTCGTGCTTCTATAAAAAAAAGAAAAGATAAACTAATACTAACACGCAGCAGTTCTCAAAAGGAAAAAGCATCCCGATTTTGAAACATTTTTCGTCTGTGCTCCGCTCCTATTGGTCTTAGCGTGATGATATATAACCATTCTCGATCAATGAGCTACATAACACTGAAATAATTATTCAAATCAGATCAGTAGTTCCTGAGATTACCCCCTACAACGTCACAACATCACAAATTCACAAACTTTATCTCTTTATAATATTAGTATAGAAGTACAGATGAATACTAATACGTGGAAAAAATTGTATGTAACTTAAGCACATTGCGCTCTGAGTAGAGTGAAATTTGGTATATGTATTTCAAGTTCACTTGAAGAAGTAGTGTAAAAAAACTTCAAGAATGGTTTAAATTAACAATTCAACCTGGTAGGTGGCGCTACTATTGAAATCTTTTTTTTTTATCATTAAGTCAGAAAACTGTCCGTCATGCCCGCTAGTATACATAGATATGGATAGTAAATCATAAAAGAACCTCATCTGTTTAAATGAAAAAAAATAATAAATCGCATTTGGACTATTGGAATATCACTAGTTAATAAATCCCACCGGTCTCTGGTATAACGAACGTTTACAGTTAAAGAGTTACATTTCGAAAAACAAGTTAACAAGCATCGCGTAACCTCCGGTTCATATAACCTGTCAAGCCAGTTCCAAAAGAAAATACCATCTTGATTTAACTTGTATGACTCCAATTTGAGATATAAATATCTGAACTGACTGACCGTGTCTAATATCTAGTGTCAAGGTACATGAACTGCAGTTAGATTATGCGTGTTCTTTGAAAATCACTTTCATTGGATTCTATATATTCTGAACTGCCTATAGCTTCCTTCTTTCTCGTTAATACGTCAACTGTGTGTCTGTTCGTCCTATTATTATTAAAAGCGAACCAGTTTCTGAGAATATTTGTTAAATGTTGTAAATATCACTGCTTAAGTACTCCGTTTTTTTTTTTATTGAAGCACGACAATGTGACTGATGGTAAGCATAGTACAATCCAAAAACAGTGGCGACCACCGAGAGACAGATTATCCATCGCCGTTCGCCGCTGTCATGCCGGCCATAATGACGAAAGTCACCCGGTACTGGATATGCACTGGCTAATCCCAAAACGCGACGCGCAGAGGCGAGTCACTATGACGGGCCTTTTTGCCATGTACATGGTGGTTGCGATCCAGTCGGGTTGTAAAACTCTACCACCCCGCTTTCGCCATTGCCTCGTTCGTTATTCAGCAGGGTGCACCACGTGCAGGTGAGGTTGGCTTGGGTGTCTCAAGTTTCAAGATGTTACTCGACACCCTTTACACCACTTACGATTACACCTTACCGAGAGAATCATAAAGTAAATCTTCAGGTAACATTTACTCTGAGGTTAATTAAAATCCGTTGAGTCTATCAAAAGGTATTGTAGTTTTAGTGACGACGCGACTTTTTTTTTTTTTTTTATAATATCAAAGGTGGCAAACGAACTGGTGGGTCACGTGATATTAAGTGATCACCACCGTCCATAGACACTAGCGACATCAGGGACGTCGCAAGTGCGTTGCCAGCCTGTATATGGGAGAATGGGGAGGGGAAGGAAAGGGAAAGCAGGATAGAGGAAGGGACGTGGGCCTCCGGCTTTCTCACTGACCGAACGAAACACAACAATGCAAGCACTGTTATTTCACGTCGGTTATCTGTGAGAGGGGTGGTACTACCCCGGAGGAGCCGACCCATTCATGCTGAAACCAAAAATAGCTTCAGCGGGGCTCTACCACCTACTTAAGTACGAGAGAAAAGTAGATAAGTAAATGGACTTAAACCTAATCCAAAAACCAGGGCATTTTGAAATAGAATATAAAGATAAGAGATATTATAGACATATATATATATAGATAGATAGACGTTACTTTCACACAAGGAATTATAAAAATTAATAGAAAAGGATTTTAGTAGTTAATTAACATGTGTTAAGGAAAATAGATGACGCTCAATATATCTATAATTATTTCGGTGTTTGTTTGGTTTATTTCGAATTATCTTTATATTTCAAAGTTATGTATAGAATTAATTACAAAATTAAATTAAGCCAATAGGGATATTTATTATGTGATTTCAGCTAATGTTTTTATTAGTGTTTAATTGTAGAGAGTGTGTCTAATATTAGAAACAAAATGACTATGTCTAATAAACATGACTGCTTTATTTATTAGTTTAAATTCATAGTTTCGAGAAGCTGCATATTGATTATATAAAAATAGGCATGTGTCTGCGTCGCTACTAACTGTTGTTTCAAGTGCTCGTACCCGTATCCCAAAAGTTAAGTGTATAGATTCAGATGAATTTATTAATATTTTTTTTACATTTAGTTTCACTATACTTATACAACTCTATCTTCTATCTATACATATAACAAGAATGTAAATCTAACACGTCTGTACTCTTTCAATTTTCGTCAATAAAAATGTTACAGGAATCTATACTAATATAATAAAGAGGTATTTTAAAGTTTGTGAGTTTGTGACGTTGTGTGTTGTGTCGTTGTAGGGGGTAATCTCAGGAACTATAGGTTCGATTTGAATAATTCTTTCAGTGTTATATAGCTCATTCATCGAGAATGGTTATAGGCTATATATCATCACGTCAAGACTAATAGGACCGGAGCACAGATGAAAAATGTTTCAAAATCGGGATGTTTTTTCCTTTTGAGAACGCGAACGAAGTCGCGGGCAGAGGCTAGTAAGTAATAAAATACATTTTAATAATTTTTAGAAATGTCTGTCTATTTGTATGATCACGCATTACCGCTAAAGTACTGGGTTCACAATAAAACTACAGAAAAAAATCATAAAGCATATCTTTGAGAATAACTTAGTTTTTGTATCATTGAAATCGGTCCACTCTATGCGACGTAAGTACTAGAGAAAAGTAACAAAATCAATGGACTTAATATATTCAGATGACTTTATTAACCACTGTTTTCTACATCAGGTTCTGCTTACAGCTTGTAAATAATAAAAGTATATGCCAAAGCATGATATAAAAAAAGAAATGTAATATTAACATGCATCATGTCGGTCCAGCAAGAAACTGTGTAGGCAGAAAGATTACTCCGCTTGCATATTTATTATATTTTTTATAGTTCAAGTTTAAAATAAAATATTATCTCATTTTACGATCGTGAACGTTTTATCTAATATCTCTAAATAATTATTTAATACAGAAAATTTGTATAATAAATTGTGTAGGTATTGTGAGTTTGTTATTTATTTCTTGTAAATTAAATGTACGTTTTGGGATTTTTGTCACATTTATTTTATTTCATTGTAATTTTAAGATTTCATATTCATTATCATGTTTGTAATTCATAATTTTAAAAATATCTTAAGGGTAAACAGGATTGTCTAAGTTAAATGAAATAAAACTTTGATCATTGTTTTTATTTAAAAAAATATACAACAAGTAAACGATTGACGCTCATTTAATAATGGTAACCAGTTTTTTCATCGAAACGCTGTGGCTGTTTTGGTCCATCGAATTTCTCTCCTTTGATCGGTCTCTCCACTGGTTTCAACTGTCCTTGTAAGGTCAAACTTTGTGATGTTCCGCTGGATCCATATAATGCACCCTGGTTAGTTGGAACCGACTGTGTCGCTTTACAACAGGCTGCTCCTAAACTGCTCTGTGGTTTCGATGGCAATGTTTGTGGGATGACACCAACTTGAGTTGCACTCGGCGGTTTAATCGTCTGGCTGTTGAATTGAGGATATGGACTCTGACCAAACGTAGATGATCCCTGTACATTCTCAGAGCTAGACAGTTTTTGAGTGTATGACGGCGTCGTAAACTGTGCTAATTGGGGCTGCACGCTCGGGAATACTGGAGTAGATACGCTTCCAAAATATTTGCCGGGCTGGGCGCTAAATTTTATAAATGGTTGTGGAGTCGGTTTATTATATTCGTAAGGTCCAGGACCGCTTGTGGCTGAGGCAAATGCGGAGCTCTGTGATGGTGGGAAATTCTGTCCGAATTGGGACTTGAAAGCAGTGTCAAATGGTTGCGAACCAAACAGGGGACCAGGGAAGGATTGTGACGAGGCTGATGCTGTTGCTTGTGCACCGCCGAAGTTCGGGAAGTTGTTCTGCCCGAATTGGTTCTTGGTTTGTTGGGCGCCGAAGTTATATGGAGTGGAAGATTCGAAAGTATTATACGATTGAGAGCCAAAAGCCTTGTTTACGTAAGGTTGCTGTGGTACATTTGAACTGATTTGTTGGCCTAATGGAAACTGAGGCTTACTCTGAGCTCCAAATTGATAATTTGTAGTTTGTTGCTGCTGAGTTTGTGCTACTTTCGCGGGTTTAGATGATTCGCCACCAAATTGGGTTTTTGAGCCTTGTGAATTAGTTGTTTGGACGGTTTCTTGAATAGTAGGGACAGATGAAAGGATGTTGAAAGCACCTGTGTTAATACTTCCTCCTTTTACAGGTGTTTCGTAAGGCTTAGTCGCTTGTGTTCCGTATTGTGTCTGAGTTAAGAGACTTCCACTTGAAGAGGATGGCACTACAACGAAGGGTTTATAAGTTGACGTTACAAATGGAGTTTGTGGTACAGGTTGCTCCGGTTTCTTTGAAGTTGTTAGATAGGTTTGGCTAAACTGAGGTTTAGATTGAATTAGGTATTGTTGCTGAATACCTTGCTGTTCTCCAGTCTGTGACGTTAAAGGTTTCACTGGTTGTACAACACTCTGTTGATTTTCACTACTTTGCACTTTAGAACTTGTAAGTAAGGTACCGAATGTTGGTTGACTGACTTGAGGTTGTGTACCAAATTGACTCGTACTGACAGTTCCAACGTTATATTTTTGGCCCTGTAGACTAAATTGTGGTTTTATTGGTTGCCCTCCTATCTGTGTTTGTGAAGTTGTTGTCAAAGGTATATTAGTAATCGGTTTTACAGGCTGAGATCCATACTGTGTGGAGATAACTGTATCAGGCTGGGGTTTTTCTATGAGTAATTGTTGGAGCTGGTTAACTTGTGGTTTGTAAGATGGACTTCCAAACAGTAAATCACTATCACATGGCTTAGCTTCTTGAGTACCGATCTGCAAAGAACTCTCAGACGGTTTAGCTTTTTGAGTACCAAGTTGTAAGGTACTTTCAGACGGCTTAGCTTGTTGAGTACCAATCAGGAATGAACCTCCAGAAGGCTTAGCTTGTTGAGTGCCAAGTTGTAAGGTACTTTCAGATGGCTTAGCTTGTTGAGTACCAATCAGGAATGAACCTCCAGAGGGCTTAGCTTGTTGAGTGCCAAGTTGTAA
>JACEII010000076.1:993774-1051463 GCA_014332785.1 Antheraea mylitta | reverse complement strand
GCTTGTTGAGTGCCAAGTTGTAAGGTACTTTCAGACGGCTTAGCTTGCTGCGTACCGATCAAGAATGAACCTCCAGGTGGCTTAGCTTGTGGAGTACCAAACTGTAAAGCAAGTTTAGACGGCTTAGTTTGTTGAGTACCGATTAGGAACGAACCTCCCGATGGGTTAGCTTGTTGAGTGCCAAGTTGTAAGGTACTTTCAGATGGCTTAGCTTGTTGAGTACCAATCAGGAATGAACCTCCAGATGGCTTAGCTTGTTGAGTACCGAACTGGAAAGCAGTTTCAGATGGCTTAGTTTTTTGAATACCAAACTGTGACGTACTTTCAGATGGCTTTACTTGTTGTGTACCGAACTGGAATGTGTTTCCAGTTGGCTTAACTTGCTGAGTACCGAATTGGACAGTATTTACAGATGGCTTATTTTGCTGAGTTCCGAATTGGATAGTACTTCCAAATGGCTTGCTTTGCTGAGTACCGAATTGTACAGTACTTCCAGATGGCTTGGCTTGTTGAGTACTGAAGTATGATGTACTTCCAAAAGGTTTGGTTGGCTGTCTACTGAATTGGAAAGAGCTAGCACCTGTCTTCACTGGTTGACTTCCAAACTGTGTTGTAGATCCGAAAGGTTTGTATGATTGAGTCCCGAACGATGTGGTACTTACATATGGTTTGAAAGGCTGAGTACCAAACTGGGCTGCAGTTGTGAAAGGCTTATTTGGTTGAGACCCTAACTGAGACGTACCTCCAAATGGTTTATACGATTGAGTACCAAATTGTGTGTATCCAGGTTTTGATTGTTGTTGCGAAGTTGCTGGGGTATTAGAAGACTGAGCATTTCCCTGTTGTGGAAGTGAAATTTGACCAAACTGTGGCTTATTGAATTCTAATTGCGGCGCAGTTTCCTTTTGAGACTGTTGAAGCTCTTGTGTTAAAATACCTCCTGACTGTATCTGACCATCCTTTGGTTTTTGCTCACTGATGCCACTGTCTTTGTTCGCAGATAACCCTTGAGTTGGCTTTTTATAGTCATAAAGTTCACCGCTATACTGTTGTGTTGGACTTGGTTGTGGTGTATAATTTACTAATGGTTTATTGCTAACTGGTGATGCATTGAGACTGGTTTCTCCTAATTGAGATACTTCACTAGTAGGTTTCTGAACAATGGTTGACTGTGAAAAAGATTGCTGAGTAGGTTTTTGCGAAGAAAATGTCGGTAACGTTGGCGCTTGGGATGGAAATAGAGCAGAAGCTTCTTGAGATACACTTGTATATGAAGCTTGAGATGGTTTAGAGTACTGATTACTTTCCAAATATTGGCTGGAGCTTGAAACTGGGAATGATGAGGTTTGGGAACTAGTACCCGGAGTGCTGAAGGGTTTAGCTGGTTGATTGTAGTAATAAGAATTATCAACACCTTGGGTCTGTTGACTTGATAGAGGGAATTGTGTACTTAGATCGTTTTGGGTGATGCTGGGTCTACTTTCCGACTGAACTTTATATTCAGTAGAGGTAGTGCTTTGTGTAAACTTATCTTTCTCAACAATTTGTTGTGCTGTAATAGTGGGTAAAACAGATACAGGCTTATAACTTTGAGAATAGGATGTTGTGAAAGAGGGTGATGTAGGGGAATAAGTTTGTATCCTCACAGGAAATTTGTTAAATTGATTATCGAACTGTGAGGCTTGGCTAATGGTGGGTGTTGATCCAGAAGGCGATTGATTAAATGCAGTCTGAGTAGGCAAAATGCTACTGCTGCTTGGAGATTGTGCTCCAATGAAAGGTTTCTGTTGTTGAGGATACTGCAATCCGCTCTGTTGAGTGTCCTGTGATCCCCTCTGTTGAGGGTACTTTTGATTACTTTGATTTAAAGACAATTGCGCTTGTGAAGAAGGGAACTTGTTGTTGGTAGTTTGAGTACCCGTAGTGGGCTGAATATTAGAAGGTTGTTGGTATACATTTGAAACTTGAGGTATTTGGAAATCTAAAATTGGTTTAGTTCCACTAGGTGTAACTGACGATGATACAGACGAAGTCTGAAGATTTAATTGGCTATCTTGTGGGCTTGTGCTTATGGAAATTACAGCAGGATTCTTTGTGGATGTAATTGGTGTTGTTGAAATGCTAGTTTCACGAGGAGGAACACTATATAAAGGTTTTTCATTGCTCTTATTTGGTGACGGTGGCAAATAAGCGTTACTTAATGATTCAGTTTGACCTACTTGTCCAAAGCTGCTAGAAGTTGACTCAAGTGAACTGCCGATAGGTTTTAGATTTAAATTTTGACCCACAATAGTTGGTTTGGCAGGACTCGGTGCAACACTAGATACTAAATCAGAGTTCAACTGTGAATCTTGATGTCCCTGAGAATATTGGTCATCTTTGGGAATACTTGAAAATACTTGTGTATCTTTAATATACTGTGACGATGTTTCACCACTGACAAGATTAAATTGTCCAGGTTGTGTCGTAGAGAATTGGGTAAACGGAGACGATGCTGTCGACCCAAATTGGGGTTTCAATCCCTGTTGAGTGAATTGAGTTCCGAACAATGTTGGTTGTGTCGGAAGTTTAAAAGATCCTTGTAGAAATTGATTAAAACTAGGAGAGTTTCCTAGCAGAGCCTGATCATTGGCTGTCGAAGGTTTCGATTGACTGTTGAAGACGGTTGATGATACAGTTGGGAAAGCAGTGGTTGGTTGATAAACAGAGGAGCCGGACGTTGATCCAGAGCTACCAATCAATCCTGACGTGGGAACGTTATATTCTAAAAGAGAAGCTCCATTGACAGGCGCATCGTATTCAGGTCGCTTCTCAAATTGAGACTGTTGCGTTTGATATTTATTAGTATCACTTTCTTTGTAATCACCTCCCGTATTGTAATTCTGTGAGTCGTATGAGCCTGCAAACAAAAATGAAAGTTTAGTGCCATTTGTCAATGAGTCTTTGTGTACGATTTATCAATGAGTAATACATCCATCAACCTACACAATGCGTGACGACCTGCAATGATGCTCGCTTTTCAATGAGATTTGAAGGCGTAAAGTAAGTGTAGATTAAATGTTGTTTGGTTAATATTTCGTTAGGAGATTGCGCTAAATCTCTATATCTTATACGATTGCGGTTAAGGTAATATGAAGGGTAAATAATTCATTTTTATGTTAAGAGTTTTTCAATAATTTATGCATAGCATTTGATTTTGGTCTATTTCTAAGTTTCACACGTTTTCTGTTATTTATAACAATAAAATATACATTCCTGGACTGTATTATCATTCAGAGAGATAAATCAATAACATGTTTACATACTAATACCACTTTCGTATTATAAATATTTAAGTATAAGCTAAAATTATTGTCGGTATACAAAAAAGAATCCTGTTTAATATTCATATAAAACAGGTTTTATCAGTCGGCTACATTACATCATTTTTATTGATACGATATGAAAATTATTTACGTCATTTTCAACAAAGTTAATACATAAAACTATTACAAAGTTTGGCTATTATTCTTATTCATCTGATAACCAATTGAAAGCGATATAAAGAGGTAGATGATCTGTAATAAATATGAATTTAATAATAGCAACGAATTATGTCAAACATTAGGCTATATCGAATTCTGTAAACGATCAATTTGGGTAGATTTGCACGTCTAAATTGGATGTCTAGGTGTGCAAGAAAGAATATTTCAAGTCATTTGTTTTTTATTGAATATTATTCAGATTTAGTTTATGGTTTGTTTTGAAATATGAGACAGCAATTGTAAGATCAAGTTAAACGAGTAATTTGTTTATTAGAATATTATTTAACGTGCTAACTTTTCGAGAGGTATGTTATTCCAATAATTAAATGGTAATTTATGTCACAGTGGAAATGTTTTTGATGTGTTGTAGATATAAAACAAATCGAGACTCTTTCGGAAGAGAACGGCGACTACAAAAATTATTAAACTAAACATTGTATTCAAAATGCCAAGTTGACATTGTGCATAAACTATAGTGAAAAAAATGTTAATTTTTTTGTATAGATTTAAAAAAACTTTATCTTATTTATAAAGGACAGTACTAACATAGCTTCCCTGAAGCTTGGTTATATGTTTACGGTTATCCTTTTACCCTTGTGAAATAGGAAATATATCATCATAGCTTAATCTAATTTGTTAAAAAAGTTATCTTTATATTATCAATCATATACCTTGTTTTTAAAAAATTACGGTAATGAATTTGTGTATATTTTAGGCGCAACATCCGGAGTTTAGAAAAAATGTGTGTGTTTTTGTCTTCTCTATCTTCTAATATTATTTTGTTAAATTCTAAAAGTAAAACAAACTACTTAAAATTGTAACATTAATTTGTTTTAAAATTGTAAATAAACTCACCGCTAACTACAGACCCAGCCGCTTCTTCTTTCTTGTTTGTCTCGGGTGCTTTCTGAATATCTTCAGGAACTGGGTACGATGACTGTAGATGGTCTCCTTGGGGCTGGTAACCGGTTTTATCAGCCGTGTAGGTTACTTTATACACTTTCCCATCATCACCTTTGTAGGAGTAAGCACCTTGAGAATGCACTCCGTCATGAGCCACGCCTTTCTCTCCAACAGCGATTCCATTGTTACTCTCGAAACCGTAGTTGTATTTATGGATATCTACATTATTCTCATATATATTTGATTTATGATCGTTGTCTTGTGGTAGTAATAGTTTCGTTTGAATCGCTTCCAGTTTCGGTATCGAAGTTTGGTATTCTGGATCTTGCTCTTCTAACGGTATGCTTTTGAAAAGACTCGGGGATTTATTGAATCCGGTTAAGGAGTCTTTAAATGCGGCCTCTCCGACTTTGGAAGCTGTAGATCCGTATGATGTTCTAGGTGCACCGAGGCCCGATTCCTCAGTTCCGATCGAGGTTCTGGTTCCAGGCGATGCTGCATCGACTACGATTCCTTGTGCGTCATTGGAGTAGCTACCTGCCGGACCTCGGACTTCGGAGAATGGAGTTGATAATAAACCTAAACTACCACCGACAGTTTTGGTATTGACTGGTGGTAAATAACCTCGGCCTAGATTTTGAGCGCTGCAAACCGCTGTTAAAGCGGCTAACCAAACCTGGTAACAAAAATAAGTACTTGATAACGTATACTAACTTCGGTTGAAGTCTCTTGAACGATTGAAGGGTGGATGATTAGACAAACATAGAAGAGAAAACAAAATGTATTTAAGTTTTGTATTAGCGACCTCTTTTCCTTGTTGATTGCATAGCGGCTTAATATAAGTTTTGGTACGATAAAAAAAAAACCTTAAAAAAATATTTCTTTTCGTTTCTTGTGAAAACTAAGCGGTGTAATAGAAAAGGGCTTGAACAAATGTATCTATCATTGCTCTTAGCAAAGACTAGTTGTGACCGCACTTTCGTCCCTGTGGAACCATACGTAAAAAAAAAGACTAATAAAGTCGCCTGAATTTATTAAGTCCTTTTTTGTTAACTACTTTTTTCTCGTACTCAAGTGGCGATGTCATCATAATCACAATAATTTTTGATAGGGTGAACCGCTTTCAATGAAACAAAGGCTGAATATTACTCGAAGATATGATTTATGATCTTCTTGTAAACGTTATATCATGAACGTAGTAGTTTAGAAGTGATGCGTGTTTTCACAAACAGACAGATATTTGTAAAATTGATTAAAATGTATATTATTACTTATTTTTAGACACCTGTAATAATTTCTTTACAAAAATCTTAACAGACATTACTTTCTCATTATAGACGTGCTTTTATCAAAATTATACCAAATTCCTCTGGGTTCTAATTACTACATTAGATTATGTAAATTGCACATCTGTTTGCATCTTATTTTATTTAAAAAACATCATTAAGAAAATGACCTACAAAGTTAGGCCATATATATTTTTATTCTCCAAAAAGAAACCACATTATACCGAGGTCATAGAATAACATGTTTCTCTCTAATGATAATATGACGAACGATTAATATGATGTACAGTTGAGTAAATATCATATTAGGCTACTTGAAGACATATATAATTAATCTAGAAATCATTCGTAAAGAGTCACGGAAGAAGGTCAAGGTGATTTCATTGTTATCTAAACCAAATCTGCTAACAATATTTTTTGGGTATTTTAGGCATTTCATTCTTTTGGCATTAGCTATGCCTGTGGATTCGTCCACGTTTGTTATTATTTGAAGCTATTATTTAATGTAAAAATGGATGTTAGGTAAATATTATGCGTATCCAAATGTCTACACATGTGAATTTTCATGCAAAAGTTTATATGCGGTAACACCATTTAGTGGCAAGTTACTGTAAAGTATACAAAATCTTCTCCTTGTAAAAATAGACACGTATTACAGCTTCGTTCTGTAATTACAATGCCATTATTAATTAATCTATAAATACAATACTAATTTATATTATTTGCAAGTCAGTATATTTTCACAAAAAAGATAGTGTCTACACGCGGAAGAAGTGAACTTTCCTTGGCTTATGCGAGTATGCATTAAGACACACAGACATTTATACCTAGTTACGTGTAGCCCGTAACAATGTTTTTTCTTATACATAAGAAACAAAAAAAAAAAACTAAATACATTACTGCAGCGTTAATCCACAAAACATTTACTTTTTAGGAAAAAGTTTTTTGTGATTAGGTTGCAAAACAAAAGTGAACGACCCAAATATATATCAATTTTAGAATCACGTATTGAAATTTTTGTTAGGGAATTTAAGGAATCATTTTTAGCTAAACTTGATAAGTTTTTGCAGGTCATTTAACGCGTCTTCGTATAATCAATCATATCAGATTAAGGTGCTTGTTAATAGACTACACGAGTCAAAACTTGTTTCATAAAAACTTGTGAATTATTTTTAATTTGATAATCTGTATACACCCATTAATTAATATAAGGTGGCCGCGAATTGATTCTCGTGAAATTGTTTTTCGTATTACATATGAATTTCATCTTTTAGATACATTAATTGGGTTGTGTATTTTATTTTATTCTTACTTTATCACTACTGCTTAATCCGTAAAAATAATCGTAATGATAAGTAGCTGAGATAGTACTTTTCTAAGATTCGTTTCGGCAAACAAGAGAAATTTAAATTTTATTTACATATTACCATAAATAGACTCGTCGTAGTCGTTAAAAGCATCAAGTATGGTTTATTAACATTGCCTCTCTAAGCAATTAAAATTCAACAATACCTAGATGATCGAGGCTAGCTCGGTTCCTTAAAATACATCTCTAAAATAAAATAAGCTATTAGGTTTGCGTCACAAAATTAGCATTTTTCCATAAAAAAATAAAATAAAAAAAGCTATTTTCCTGTCATTCGGATTCGAACTCGGTTTAGACGGATTTTTGAAGCAGCCGATTATCGTTCGAGCTATTTTTGTTTTGACAGCGCCTGCGAAATTTACCTTTATATTCTAGCTATATATTTTCATTACTTGTAAACTCAGTAAAAACGTTTTCTATGAATGAGATGGCAGTGGTGTACAGTGCGAAATATTATAAGAAACATTTAATGTATTATATATAGTGTATAAAAATAATTATACACAAATGTAGACCTTGAAATATTTAATATTTCCGATCTATAATTTGAGTGCATCTTTACAAAATTCAAATGATGTAAATAATTGACACTTGGTATATAGTAAAAAAAAAAAACTCGTATATTGCAATTATAAAACAAATTTTAAATGTCAATACCAATCACATAATGATGCATTTATTAAGAATATTTTTATAGCAAAACCTCCTTAAAGTGTGACTTCAATTTATTGATTAAAAAGTTTTGATATTTTTTGCTCGACTAAATCCAACTAATGATATCACATTAAAGTATAAGAATTGTTGTATATTCAAAATGAATGTAAATTGTCCATCAAGATAAATAAACAACTTCCAGTGATATTTAAAAATACAAGTTTTAATTCGCAAAAGAAAACTTCTAGAAAAAGCATACTTTTGGCTAGATAAATTAAGCTTTTTTTGACATGCAATTGTTATGAGACTCGTTAATGGAAATGTGCTATATTGTGTGTATATGTGCAAAATATAGCATATTTTGTTGCATAAAAACCCACCACAAAATTATTGTAACTATATTTGGATTTCTAATCATTCTCAATTTTACTAACACACATTTTATAAGCATACACACGGACAAACTTCAATTCAAGTAAAAAAAACAATATTGATCTTTCTTTTTGCAGCGAATTTTTTTTATTTATTATGAATCGCAAATACAACTTTTAGGATGTAATTCTTTTTTTTAAGTCTTGTCTCGCCTAGATAAGCTTTTTCTAACATGCATTTGATGCTAGACGCGTTCATGTGATATATAATATCTTAGCTTAATATCAACATTTAATTGTTATATTTAAGTTTAATATAGCATAGTTGTTGCACAGTATCCTGCGATGATAGATTTAAAGAATATTTGGATTTCTAATTATTTTGAAACCAACAGTCACTCTATAGGCTTACATAATTTATTTTTTATAATACTGTCATTAATCAACACTTTAGCGAATTATGTAAATATCCTTCAGAATTGGCAGTATGGGTTAATTCCTTCGCCTATCCTATTGGACGAATATTACTACTATCACTATGCAAATATCAAAATGGGAATAATATTATTAATTAGAACATAATTTAAACAGCAAATATAATTAATAAATAACATGATTTTCTTTAACAAAACATTTTCTCACTGTACAAAGGCACAATAAAATTTCTTATAATTAATAAAATAACAATATTTACCAGATACATAATTTCTTCCTGACTCCGTTACGGACGTGTCTTGAGAGATGATCCCGCACACACTGATCGGTCTCTACGACAACCTTTTGCTTTTTATAGTATTTCAAAAGTCATCTAAAACGTGCTCATATGTCGCTACGAAGATATACGTGCAATTTAAATAGCGCCCTCATTATATTCACGTCGTCTTTATTCCTATAACATAAGAGTTGAAATTCCCCTTTGGATTTATACACGATGGAGCGAAACAAACTTTGTTGTGATGCGCGAATAAGTTCACAATTGCAAAGAAATGCGTTTAGCTAATCTAATTAGTGAACTTAATTTCAAATTGACAATATAAAGATGTGAATAAGTCTCTATTGTGTTTTATTTGATTTAGTATGGGAGAGTTTATGTTAAGAAATTTTTCTATACATATATTCTGATTAATGGAGGTATATATAGATGGTTTTAGGAACACCTATAACGAATAACATGAGGAATACTACCGACGCGCCGTAAGAACAAGAAAAGCATCTAACTATAACATAATTTGGAGATAATTCGAGACGTCTCCGTTTTCGACAAAGTACAGCTCTTGCAAAACTTTTTGACAGTTCTGGATATTATTTACGCAGAACACCGATTAATTATAAATACATATTATATTATATCTGTGCTGTTATATTTTGAAATCTGTTAAATCCAATTTTAACTGTTTACATGTTTAATTTTATTAAGATTTCCAGGTTGTATACATGGAAAACAAAGTTCAAATTATGCCGTCCATTAGGTTTTTAGGTATTTTTTTTCGAACTTAGTTTTTTACATGTACCAAATTTGAAAGTCTTGAAAAATAATGTGAAATATTAGGAATGGCTAAAATTGGATTTAGCTTATTTTTATATGTTACGACATATGTATAACATCGAGACAATTTAAGAATAAATAAATGCCTATTTTAGACTCTTATAGTAAAGTTTTAATTTTATTTTATGCTGTTGACCCGTGCCCACTACTTAGGTGGTAATAGGCATTATCAAGCTCCATAAATTTTCTCTAGAACTCAGTTATATATCTCTCATCGGTAAGGCAGTGTTCGTAAGAAATGTTTTGGCTCAAGCGTTTTTTCTCCGATTTATTTTGCAAATATTATTAAAACGTCTTTTAATTTTTAGGGTTAATATATATCCTATGACGTTTACAAATAACGTGGCTTTCTATTGGTAAAAGATTTTTCAAAATCTGTTCAGTAGATCCAGATATTACCCCTTACAAACTCACTCTCACACAACTTTATCTCTTTATTATTTTAGTATAGATTAAACTTTCACTGTATTATGTTTAAGCCTGAACTTCGTTTATATTGAGCGTCCAAAATACTGACGAGGGTTGTACATCTAACCCGTTTTTTACTTGAGTGTAATTAGAAAGTTGAAGGTCAAAGGTGAACAAAAAAACTGTTGCACTATTTTTCTTGATTCCCAATCAATTTAAAATTGAATGTAGTAGTAGAAGTAGAATATAGAATATAGTAAATTTAGTAGATGGTAGAGCCCCGCTGAAGTTATTTTTGGTGTCAGCATGAATGGGTCGGCTCCTCCGGGGTAGTACCACCCCTCTCACAGATAACCGACGTGAAATAACAGTGCTTGCATTGTTATGTTTCGTTCGGTCAGTGAGAGAGCCGGAAGCCTACGTCCCTTCCTCTTTCCTGCTTTCTCTTTCCTTTCCCTCCCCATTCTCCCATATTCAGGCTGGGAACGCACTTGCGACGTCCATGATGTCGCTAGTGTCTATGGACGGTGGTGATCACTTAAAATCACGTGACCCACCAGTTCGTTTGCCTGCTTTGATATAATAATAAAAAAAAAGTAAAAAGGGTAATTACACCCCCTCTTATTTTGAACAGCATAATAAGTAACCGATTGATATATCAAAGAACAAGTTCAAAAATCCAATATCTTAACTGTGGCCTCCAAATACTTTCTTCATGAGTTAATATATATTAGTCATAAAATACAAAAATACATTTTATAAACCGACAGGTTTAATTCTAATACCAAGAATATGCATAAGTGTTTTATTTAATAGATTAATGTAGTAGATAATGTAGATTTTACGATAAATTACTAGAGGCTAAGTTTAAAGGTATTACAGGCTGGATTTATATATGAATGATGATAATGTGTGGAAAGGACACCCCTCTCTATGCGTCCGTCAAAAATTAATGTAACTATCTAAGTTTATATTAGTGATTAAAAGTAGGGGTGTGCGTATATCGTTCAAATCGAATATTAATATTCGATTCGGAACGAATAATTCGTAAGTTCAAATTATTCGCACACCCCTAATTAATAGATAAAGCAGGTCGAGTTTTTTGCCGGTTCTTCTCGACGACTGGGTTGTCTTCCGGATCGGTGGTAGTTATGACGTTCATAAGCACATTGTAAATAGAATAAAATATTTAAAGTGAACATCTCTTTAGGTGCGTTGAGCTGTTTTTTTTGCCAGGAGATAAACATATACAGTGTTATTACAAAAAAGTTTTTTTTTTTAGTTTCTTCTAGTCTGCAGACTCTTGGTCCGCACCTTTTTTTGCTTATATGTAGTTTTTTTTTACGTAAAAATCGTATCCGTGAGCATATATAGTTTTTTTTTTATATATATATATATATATATATATATATATATTTATTTATTATTATTAGTAATTTATTAAAATTAACATATTAACTGTTTAATTATTATTAACTATTTTTTTAGTTTAATGACGTTATTGTTTTTATAGCTCTTGATTACAAAAAAGTTAAATACGTATTAAACACTTGCTTTAAAAAGGTTTCGTACTAAATGCATCGCGCTCGTCCGACGCAATTTCGCGTTATCCTTTTTTCGCAAGTCTAACCTAACCTAACCAAAGTGAGACAAAAGAGCAAAATGGCTAACATTTAGCGAGCGCGGTGCATTTAAAACGTAACCTTTTTAAAGCAAGTATTCAATACGCATTTAACTTTCTTGTAATAACACCGATAATGTCGCGTCATGATACGCTAGTAAGCGTGACTGATTATATTACGCTTGCGCGGATTGCTTTAGACTAGCGACACGTAGTATAAACCTCTGTACATCTAATATTAATATTTTTCATTGATATGGTGCAGTCTATCATATGTTTTTTTTTTATTTGATCTATTCTGCAGACTCTTGGTCGGCACCTTTTTTTTGCTTATATGTAGTATTATTATTATTATTATTGGTGATTTATTACATATTAACTGTTTAATTACTATTAACTATTTTTGGTTTAATGACGTTATTGTTTTTATAGCGCTTGCATTTCCATTATATCATATGATGTTTGATGAATTTATAAACGGTATAATAAAGTATACAATTATTATTTAGAGCGCCAATATATGTAAAAACCAGACAAATGTTATTAAATTCAATATATAAATTATGAACTTTAAATAATTCTTTTTTTTATTCAAAAGAGCACACGGTTATTCCATCGTTTGGAGTTTCTACTTATGACGGCAGTCCTTATCTGCTTCGATTTTTTTTCTTGACTATATATAAACAAACTGAATTTCCATATCATAGTAATATTGTACGTCGAAGAAAAAGCGTAGAGAACTTCGTTACTGTCATTTTAATTTACATGTTTATTTGACAAGCTCTACACGAGACAATACTTTGTTATATTGATTAATGTGTAAACCATATATATTTTGATGTTAATTGCTGACATTATGTTAATAATTGAAGCTCGAATCGAAATAATCGACTAGAAGTAATATTAATCCTGTGAATTCGTAATATATTTTTAAATATTTACAACAAAAATCAATAAAATTGTGAATTAATTAACTTCGCTATTAGTTTTATTACAATACAATACCGGATTGTGTAAATCTCAACGCTGGGGTTTGTATGAGAAAAGAGTGAGCGTAAACATTTTGCCAGCATGCGGAGTATTGGCGGTTTTAAACATTTCTTTTCGAACTGACTACGCTATTTGCATCGCAAAGCTTTTACAGTTTCACCGAACTACTCTTTAAAGAACTTTGTATCTTATGACTGATGTTAAAAGTTATATAAGGCTATATCAGTTAGCTCATACATTGTCTACGTTGACCACTCAATGTCATGTGAATTGCAAGCCGGTTTATCAAAATCAAAATACTCTTTATTTAATTTAGGCCCTGAAAAGGCCTGAACGTCAAAACTACCACCGGTTCGGAATACAATTCAGTCATCGAGAAGAACCGGTAAGAAACTCGTTCTGGTTTATATTTTCATAATACATTTTTTTAAATATATACATATATATATTTTTTTATTGAAGCACGACAAAGTGACTGCACTGTGCCTGATGATAAGCATAGTACAATCCAAAAACATCGGCAACCATTGATAGACAGATTATCCATCGCCGGTTGCCGTTGTCATGCCGGCCATAATGACGAAAGTCATCCCGTACTGGATATGCATGCACAGGCTGATCCCGAAACGCGACACGCAGAAGCGAGTCACTATGACGGGCATTTTCGTCATATACATGGTGGTTACGACCCAGTCGGGCTGTAAAATCCTACCACCCCGCTATCGCCATTGCCTCGTTCGTTGATCAGCAGGGTGCACCATGTGCAGGTGAGGTTGGCTTGGGTGTCTCAAGTCTTAGGATGTTAGTCGACACCCCTTACACCCCAAAAAAATTACAACACAGTAAACATATGAGGTTACATTCGTTTTTGGTGGATGCACAGAGAGTGGCCTCACTTCCAGACGTCGCCATCGTTCACATATTGATCTATCCTGTAATAGCTTTTATGAATTAAGACTTATTATCTGTCAAGTCGGTAATGTGTTTTGGGAGTTTGTTGTATATCAAATTCTAAAGAATATATTGGGAGGGCATAGTTAAAATACCGAATTCCTGAAATTTAGTCTTTAATGATTCGCGAGGCCCCAAATTATAGATTGCTCGAACTGCCATTTGTATTGTTCCTTCATACCAACTATACCTATTAGGGTAATTTTTAAACAACTTTATTTTTTCGAAATATAATAACAAAATCCTGAAATATATATTTGTTAATCTATGTATAGATGCCTGTAATTTTATATTATATTTTTATTTTATTTTATGACATTCATAAAACAAACAAACATAATTATATATTCAATATGGTAAACGATTAATTTACATTATTTAAATTATAAATATAGATAGTTAATATATTCCCAATATATTAGTATCATGTATATATTTAAAAATTGTTGTTGTTTGATCGTTGACATCCATTTTTTTACTTTGGATTGAGTGAATCGATTTTGACGATTCTTTTTTATTTAAAATTTCTTTCCGTTGGGTCCCATTTCAATTTGGTCCAGTTCTGATAACGGTATCAAGTGCAAATCCATATCGCTGTTATTACAAAAAAGTTAATACTTGGTTTAAGAAAGATTTCGTACGAAATGCACCGCGCTCGCCCGAGGAATGTTCGCGTTATCCTTTTTTCGCAAGTCTAACCTAATGTAACCAAAGCGAGACAACAGAGCAAGATGGCGAACATTCACCGAGCGCAATGTATCTTAAACATAGCCTTTTTAAACCAAGCGTTCAATACGCGTTTCTATTTTTTTTGTGATAACACCTTAAAAGTTTAAATTTGCATTATATATGTACACGACAAATAGACATATGACTCAATATCACGCCAACCGATTTCGATGAATAATTTTTATTGGAAAGGATGTGCTTCAAGGGTAGTTTGATAAGAGTTTGGTTAGGTTCTGATTATGGGATCCATGACAAAGTAACGAAACTCTTCAATTCTTAGGAGCCCTAGAATGAAATTAATCTAATGTTAGTTGTTTTTATTAATCACCAAAATTAATCGTCGTGCACCAAATACAATCATGTATTTATTCTCAAATAATATTGGTAAGTTGAAAGAAATGCCTTGTGATACGTTTTTGTACAAACTAAGAAGTTCAATAAAATTGTATTATCATTCAGTCATATTTTTGTAAAAATAAAATGTTATCGTAAAATAAAACCTAAATTTCCGTATATATTAATGGCATCTCTTTGTTCCGTGAACTGTAGGTGGTAGAGCCGCGCTGAAGCTATTTTTGGTTTCAGCATGAATGGGTCGGCTCCTCCGGGGAAGTACCACCCCTCTCACAGATAACCGACGTGAAATAACAGTGCTTGCATTGTTGTGTTTCGTTCGGTCAGTGAGAGAGCCGGAGGCCCACGTCCCTTCCTCTTTCCTTCTTTCCTTTTCCTTCCCCTCTCCCTTCTCCCATATTCGGGCTGGCAACGCACTTGCGACGTCCCTGATGTCGCTAGTGTCTATGGACGGTGGTGATCACTTAACATCACGTGACCCACCAGTTCGTTTGCCTCCTTTGATGAAATAAAAAAAAAAAAAAAAAATAGAATACATGGAAGAATCTGTTATCAAGAATTAAACACAATTTCTTTCTGTAAACGTGTTTGTAGCAAATACATATAATTAATATGGCATTTAAATCAGAGTGTCATTGCCTTCCTTGTCAGGTGTCACTGGACGAAAAACGTAAATAAATTTAAAAAAAACTTAAATTTTCCAGTATAGATAAGTAATCTACGATTAATTAATGATAACATCCTCAATTATATAATCTACTGTTTGGCGCTATTTCGAACGGACCAATCACGAGGCGGTAATGCTTCCCGCGCTTCAACTAAATTCTCATAACTTTTTTCGAATGTTTCTGGCGGGAATTCAGTCTGTCATGTAGTGGCTTTTATATTTTATTCATAATCTTGTGTTATTTGAATTTATATTGTGTAATATTGGTGTTATTTTATGTGATCCGGTTATTGTGCACAAGTGAAGTTGATGGAAAATAATAGCACATAGCTTTAATTCTGAGCTGCCACAAAAACTCCCTGGGAACTTTTAACAAGGGGACCATCTTGCTGGAACATTGTTATTATTGCAAGATACTTGTTACCTACTAGACATTGGCAGTAATAACCTGGTAGAATGATTGCCAAAAATGAAAAACAAAACTTTCTTTGAGTATTTTACTGAACAATGTCGCGTTAATAGGCCCTATATATTATGTGATATTGGTGTCATATTACGCAATATAGTTTGATTTTGTACCCAAGAATTATAAAAACCAGTTATAAATGTTTAACAATGGACTAGCATTTTGTTTGAACATTGAGTTATCACAGGGACTTTCTGATAATTACCTACTTGATAGTGGCAGTAAAAAACTTAAACGTGTTGGTTGCCAAAATAGATAAAAGAAGAATCCATTGGTTAGCTAATTCGTAATATTATTGTCACCTTTAAGATATGTTTGTATAAAAACGAGTCTCGACTGACGAGACGTCTACAAATAACTTGTGACTATAAATATGTTGGAACAATACATTACTTTAAAATTAAAAGCCATTTAAATGGCGATATTGTCTATCAGTGACACATTAAAGGCACGTTTTTATTTTTTTCTAGAAATAAATATTGAAAGTGATTTAATTTAATCGAGTATTATTATTACGATAATTCTCTTTTTTCTTATATACTGTGAACAACACCCACGATATACATACCTCGTTGTGTCACGTGGCCGGCTGATATGTGACGAAAAGAAACTAGGTACATGTGAAACTGTTAGGGTTCCGTTTAAAAAAAGAAAACCATCGTAAGCGTACAATGTCATTTATACATGAGGGCTGTGTTAATAAATTCTATATTGATGACTAGTTCCTGCCCGCGACTTCGTTCATGTGGAATAGTTACTTTGGGCTAGTTAACAAGCAGCGGAAGCTCTGAAGAGGATAAAAATCTCGACTTTGAAACATTCTTCACTAGTACTCCGCTTTTTTTTGTGGTTTTAGTGTGATAATATATATAACTATATAACATTGAAATAATTTCTCAAATCGAACTAGTAGTTCCTGAGATTACCCCCATATAACATCACAAACTCACAAACTTTACCTCTTTATAAAATTAGTATATATATTCTCAAAGTATTTTCACAGAATTCGCTGTATTTTTATATAACTCAGTGGTCAGTATAGGACCATAATAAGATACCTCTTTTTAGTACCCATTTTTTTAGGTGTGTTTATATTTATTTCATTAAATGTCTTGTAAAAATATTGTAGATCGAAAACATGGACGCCATTTCGTCGCTGTCCTGCTATACACATTTTCGTAAAATATACTAATCATTTAAACATATGATGAGCTGCAGAATTCATACATTGCATGTACACAGTCACCTATACTACACGTCGCCACCCTGACGCAAGTCGTGCAGGCGCAATACGTCCGGTCATGCTTGCGTAGCATGTCATAACGCGATATTATAAATTGATCTCTAGCCAAAAATATCGTTCAACGCGCCGATAGAAGTTTACACTTCAAAAATATTTTGCGAAATAAAACCCTCGGTTTACGTAACGGTTTGCGCTTGACCGATTTTTAATTCATATTTGATGTTCTAATGCCTATATTTACTTCAGCATGTTAAAAAGAATATATAAATTTAGAAACTATATGCGTAAAAAGTAAAAAAGATTGTTTCAATTTCTAAACTCCTTGTTTATAATTAGATATGTGTTAATCGCATCATTTTAACAGGATGTGTATGATGTAATAATAATGGTTGTAACACGTCTATAAAATATACTAAAAAACCTTTTAATGCTAATAAAGATGCGACGTTGCTTCTCTCGAGAAAATTTATCAAAGGACGTCGTAAGGACATTGATAATATCTTTCGCTCTTAATTCCAGCGCTTGTAATTAATACTTTTATATTTTTATTTATAATACTACTTAGTTCGATTCTTAGGACATAGGTAAACCTATCAATATGTGAATGATGATGATGTCTAAACATGATACACCTCTCTGTGCATTCACCAAAAACGAATATACGAATGTTTGTAAAAATATGTAGTATGAAAGGATAACCTAGATTCAATGGATGTTTCTTGCCGGTTCTTTTCTATGAGTGAATTGTTTGCCCAAACCAGTAGTTGTTTTAAGATTTTAAGCCCCTTCTAAGGCACTTCACATCCATACAAATATTATAAAGAGGTAGAGTTTGTAAGGTTGTAGGGGATAATCTTAGGAATGAGTGGTCCAATTTGAAAAAAAAAAAACAGTTAAAACTAAGTTAAGTGTAATATAATCCATATTTATAATATTATTCACGACTAGCCTCTGGTCGCGACTTCGTTTACATGGAATTATTACTTTGGGCTAACGCGTGTTAGCGGAAGCTCTCAGGAGAAAAAAACTCCGATTTTGAAACATTTTTCATAAATGATTCGCTCCTATTATTGGGTTTAGCGTTATGGCATATAACCTCCAACCTTCCTCGATAAATGAGCTATATAACACTGAAAGAATTTTTGAAATCTGACCAATAGTTCCTAAGATTACCCCCTACAACGTCACAAACTCACAAACTTTACCTCTTTATAATATTAGTATAGATAATTAAGATGATACATGAAAAGATTTTTGTCTTTTTTTTTCTCCAGACTACTGATCTGCACCCTTTTTGTTTTCGTTTAATTTATTATATGCCAGAAATTGATATATCTGTGAGCAACTACTTTTACGTACTTTAGGACGAATTTTTTTAATGAGATTATGGCGATTAAATTTTTATTTTTTATAGCCATCTAAGTAATAATCCCCGATGAAATTACGGTCCGATGGATAAACACATGACAAGTTTACACAATGTTAGTCCGTCCGGTATTAGGAACATACTTGTAATAAACTATCATGTGGAACACTGTCATGGGCAGTGGTTTAGTTTCCCGGTGTAGCTGTGAAGGCCAATTGGGTGAGCGTCCGTCGTATAAAAAAGGCTCTTGGACGTTGCTGACTGTAAGACTCCTTACTGATCTAGTTGGAATTCCGATGTCATTGTCCCAGTCCGTTAGTGGTATCCGCCGCAACTATGAACCCGTACCTAACGAAAATACGTCCGCGACACATTTTAACTGACCCTCCTGATTCAATCACGTCAGCGAACGATCAGTACCAGCCTGTCCCTCGAAACAGAGCGTGTTCATGCCCACGCCCGCATAACCACAGATCACGCCGTCGTGGTCTGGGGGTTAATTTTGCTCCCGCACACCTGATTAGGCCTCCCACGGCAGCGACTCAAGCCTAGGTTCGATCCCTCAGTAGGGAGCCCTTGAGTGCGTTGCTTGCGCGATACGGTGACACGAATATACATCACTGCTACAACACTACACGATCACCCCCACACACGTGCATGTCTATACGCTTTTAAGGAAGGGTTTACTTTTTTATTTTCCCATATCGAACTGAAAAACTCTCAATTTTCCGATAATAAATATATGGAGGAGTTGTTGAGGCGGATATGCTTGGTACTCATATACGTTTCAACAACTCATATATATATGAATAGTTAGCTAGGTTAGCTAAGATAGGTTGCGATTTTGCATGCAACAGGCAACAGCCAAGCCGAGGTTTTTTTTTTTTTTTTTTTCCCGAACTGACTACGCTATTGACCTAGCAAGGTCTTAACAGCTTCACCGAACTACTAAGGCGAGCGCTTAAGGCACTCAGCCGATTTTATAATGGTAACTAGCTCAAGGGTGCACGGCACACCTCGGCTTGGCTGTTACCCGTTGCATGCAAAAATCGCGACCTAACTTAGCTAACCTAGCTAACTAATCATATATGTTTGAGTTGTTGAAACGTATATGAGTACCAGCATATCCGCCTCAACAACTCCTCCATATATTTTTATCGGAAAATTTGGAGAGTTTTTCAGTTCGATAAGGGAAAAAATCTTTCACAAAATAACCCTTCCACAAAAATGTGTACGTGTAGGCGTGCACGTGTGTGGAGGTGATCGTGTAGTGTTGTAGCAGTGATGTATGGGTGTGTCACCGTATCGCGCAAGCAACGCACTCAAGGGCTCCCTACCGAGGGATCGAACCTAGGTTTGAGCCGCTGCCGTGGGAGGCCTAATCGGGTGTGCGGGAGCGAAGTTAACCCCCAGACCGCGACGGCGCGATCTGTGGTTACGCGGGCGTGGGCGTGAGCACGCTTTATTACGTGGGACAGGCTGGTACTGATCGTTCGCTGACGTGATATCGTCGGGTGGGTCGATAAAAATATGTCGCGGACGTCTTTTATAACGCCCGGCGTTGGGCACGGGTTCGTAAGTAGTGGCGGATACCACTAACGGACTGGGATGAATCGCGGCTCGCTTGAAATAGCTGGTAGTGAGTGATTTTATATACGCCCAGATAGACGGCATCTCCAGGTCCCTGTGGAGATCCGCCTTCCGGACGAACCAAGGAGCACCGGTGATTTTACGCAGAGCCCGGGTCTGCAAAACCTGAAGCGTATCTAGATTCTTCGCGTGGGCGAAAACCGGACAACTATACGTCATTACCGGACGAATACAGACTTTATATATTGTGAGCTTATGTCTGAGGGACAGTTTGCTCTTCTGACAGAGTAAATAATGGAGGCGACCCAAGACCATAGCGGCTTTGTCTCGCACTCTCTTAATATGAGGATCGAACGTTAAATGACGGTCTAAAGTGACGCCGAGATACTTGACCTCGGTGGTCCAAGGTATCTCGGAATCGTATAGCCTTATGGGCTTTAGCTTGTTCGCGCGATACCTAGGATCGAAGAGTATCGCGGCACTCTTATCGGGGTTGATACCTATGCGCCATCGAAGAAACCAATCACCGAGTGTGCTAACGGCTTTTTCGATGCGATCTCTAAGTCTACTCGGCTGCCAGCCAGAGGCGTAGATGACTGTATCATCAGCATAGCAACCTACCTCGACTCCCGGGAGCTTAGGTAGGTCACTGATGAACAGGTTGAAGAGGGTGGGCGCGAGAATTGAGCCTTGCGGCACACCTGAGCGTATCGGACGGGGCGATGAGAGTTCGCCGTCTACTCTAAAACGGAAGGTTCTATCGGCTAGATAATCGCGGAGGATGTGAACTAACCTATCGGGTATGCCGGCTTGATTTAACTTGAATATGAGCCCTTCGTGCCAGACCTTATCGAAGGCCTTGGCGACGTCGAAAAATACTGCTATTGTACGTTTCGGATTAGTGTTTTTCACGGGCGGATCCGGCTCCGGATGCGGATCTTTATTGAAATTAGAAAGGATGTACTCCGTGAGGCGGAGTACTTGACCCGGACAAGAGTGTTTGGCGCGAAATCCAAACTGCTCGGGTGGAATTAAACTTTGCTCGTTAATCGTGACCTGGAGACGGTTCAGAAGGAGCCGCTCGTAAAGTTTCCCTAATGTATCAAGCAAACTAATCGGACGATAGCTATCGGGAAGCGTAGCTTTCTTGCCGGGCTTGTGAATCCCTATCACTACGGCCCTCTTCCAGACGGCTGGAAAATGACCCTGGGACATGGCCGCATTGAAGATGCAGACCAATAGAGCTATGATGCGGTCAGGAAGGAGCTTCAGAACCTCGTTCCTGATCCCATCGGGACCTGGGGACTAGCCAAGCCGAGGTGTGCCGTGCACTCTTGAGCTGGTTGCCAAAATAAAATCGGCTGAGTGCCTTAAGCGCTCGCCTTAGTAGTCCGGTGAAGCCGTTAAGACCTTGCTGGGTCAATAGCGTAGTCATTTGGAAAAAAAAATGTCATTCTTTTACTACTCCCTCAGATTTAATAGACAATTTGCGTCTAAATCCTTCACAAGGCCATTATATTACCCCATCTATTCCTGGTAAATTAACTTTGTTCTATATCCATACAAATAACATTCCTTATGTATGTACACATATCAATTCAGAATATCTGCCATACCTATTTGGATAATTTTTTTGTTGTATTTCTGATCAGAAAATGGTTATAAATTCATACAGAAACGGGAATAAATTCGGTTAGAGATCTACATACAAAAAATGAGGGAGGGAATACGACAGACTGCGGTACGGAGATTCCCAAAATATTGACAGAATTGGCAGTCTGATGTTCAATTGTTCGGATGCCATTATATTTAAATAACTTGCAGTATTATAAATACACACGTCTGAAACCTGGACGGGCAGTTAGTATTCCATAAACCATATCACGTTTGAAATGAAAATAATGAATTCCATATAAGGCTATATTAAAATGGAAGTTACTAACATAATATGCAGTAAAAAACCGGTATCGGGTGTGTATTAGCTATTGAAAATATAAAATATATTTTTAAATATACACTTTTGGATTAATACGGGTTACTAATTCGACTATATTATTAGAGTTGTTCATCTTAATTCCTTCCTTTCTTTCTTCCTGTTACGAATAGAACTACAGTACCCAACTTTTGATTTAGCACGTCGGGGTGAAGATCGAGATAGTTCGCTAAGTTCGGTCCTACAACGCTATCTTTGTCTATCGTGTTCATTGCCGTGTGCGATAGAGAGAACGATTTACTTCCCCAAAATGCAAAATCAAATGTCGGATATTGTACACGGGTAACGCTACAGTATATAGCTTTGCAATATCTTCCGTCTTAGCTTGAATACATTTCGATACATCGTATATTTGTGGTACTTTGAAGACATGAAACAGTCTTCTGGTTGCTATGTTTTTTCGTTCGTACAGCATATAATTTCTCAAGCGTAATGTGAAGAGATTTTTGAACTGGACAGTTTAACGGCAATAAATGGGAATAGATTATGATAATTCTAAATAATTTTGCTTACAATCAGATGCACTGACGTTACTCTGTAAAGTTACAATAAAAAAAATTGAAATAGAAAGAAACAATAGAACGCGTGATAATGTTTTCGCAGTTGATTCTGCCAAAGCACACGGTCCTCGCATAATGGTAGAGAATTCAAGCAACCTTTTTTACCAGTAGCTGTACGGTTCCAATTAAAACCTATCACCTCTCATAATATAGCATAGGATTAAGCCAGGTTTCAGTCAAAGTCTATATGACAAAACAAAAACTAAAATGCCGAACACTGTCTGTCTCTATCCCAAATAGGTTAATATACTTATTGATCTTTGGTACTATCAAATAACGATCTAATAATTATCTCATTTTAATTAATATGCATCAATAAAAAAAATATAAGATTTATTACCAAAATTGGCTATCTTTTAGTAAACATTTCAAATGTCATATCGGCTATTAAAGATGCATGTTTATTCTAATAAATAATGGAGTAGGTCCAGTTCTAATATTGTTCGCGGTAACAATAATAAATTTAATCAGTTCACTAGAATGATCTTTAAGACGAGTGCATCCTCTTGAGTGCAGGGTCAATACGACATTTACTTATCTGACAATACATCAGGAAATTCAGCGCTAAATGAATACGTATTATTTTTAAAATGCTGCCGACAAAGAAAAATTATTTCTGCCTGATGGAAAATTGTTACTACTTATAAGCGCTTCGCAATAGATAACAAGGCCTAACCAAGTTGCTTATCTACAATCACTAACGCAAATAGAAAACGAAAAAATGTAACGTAATTTTATCACGTGATAGTCACATGATATAGCATTCAGATATGTCATCTCCATACATTTTTCCGTTTTCTATTTGCGTTAGTGACTGTAGATAAGCAACTTGGTTAGACCCCAAGCTCTCGAAGACGTCGTTGTCCTATTAATTGTTGGTAATGGTCAGATGCTGCTACAACATGTAAGTATACAATCATTATAGAATAAAGTACAAAAGCGGAGAACTTTATGTTATATAGATCCAAGTTCGATATAAAACAGCAAATTATCCGATAGCATAATAATTGACAACAATTTATAGTGACAACCGTTGTAAAATAACACAACGGTGTATTACGCTATTGATATGTGACCAATGATATTATAACTATCATTGTATATAGCTGCTACTGTTAACCAAAAGCATTATACGCGTATTGTCGGCCCTTTAAAAGTTTTCTACTTGTATATGGAAGAACAACGTGCTGTAGTTTTCTGGCGAAACTAATTCTAGGCTTGAAGTACTTGTGGAAAAAATATTCATCTAAAGTTGGCACTGTTCTTGGCCATTCAGGTTCCATTGTGCGGGAATGAACTCTATAACGGTGGCACGGAGTATGGTTATATAAAGTAGCTATTTGACAACATGTCGAACGATTTCTCAGAACATAATCCATTATTTAAACGCTTAATTACGCAAAAGGGCGACATCCAATGATATTATAACTAAAAAGCTGTAGATACGTCATAAGCGTTTCGACAGAGCCTTGTTAAACTTGGCTAGGTAGCAAACGCGATATATCCGCCCCTATCTAAGCATCATTTCTATTTTTACCACCGATATTGAGAATATTCCATCTTACGTACACATTTTATGTATAGTAGTGTGGCGGTACAATATGACTTTACGTATGTGTGCGTTATTGTGCCATTTTTGTCAAAATATCATGTAACTAACGAATCTAAAGCACTTTAGCTATAATATCATTACCGACATCTCTATTTATACTTCATTTTTTTTTTCAATTCAACGTTTCTCAGAGCTCGTTTTCTTTATTGTAATAGCTTAAGATGATATCCAGAGATACTCAGAGATGACAGCAGTACTCTACGAATGTAATAATAATTAATGTGTTCAGATTAACCTGACCAAAAATTAGTTTCTCCCAAACTTAGAAAAATCACTTATGGACAATACAAATAATTATTCTATTCAAAATTGGACTAACTAAGAATCCACGTGGTATATACTATACTTCTATTGTTGCTATTGGAAAGATATTTGATATCTGATGCTGTTATCAAAATACACAAGATGACAGATTTGTGATAGTTAATCTTTCATGATATTTCTTTCAAAAATACTTTATTCAGTTTAGGCCCTAATAAGGCACTTATGAACGTCAAAAACTACCACCGGTTCGGAAACAACCCAGTTTTCGAGAAGAACCGGCAAGAAACTCGATCTGGTTTATCTTTTTAATATAGATAATATTTAGACTATATTACATACATGACAGAAACTTTTAATGAAAAAGAAATTTAATGGATGCACAGAGATGAGTCAATTCCAGACATCACTATCGTTCACGTACTGATTCAATTTATAATAGCCTTTTGAGACCAAAACCCGCTTGACATGATAATTTTGAGGTTCTGATCCGCAACATTTTGTGTAACAAAAAGTACTGCGGTAAACACTGTTTCTCCTTCGAAGTTAGGCAACGTCTGGCGCAGCCAGTACTTGGTTGGGTACTTGTCTGGGAATACCCACTTGCCGTTGAAGTTCTGTTGTATTTTTGAAGTGTAAAATACTTTACGCTCGTCTAGGATCTTAAGTAGGAGATAAACGTATAATTTTGCGAGATTACATGCTTTTAAGCATTGCATAATACTGGTAACGTAGAAATCTCTTTATGTAATATTTATACTTTTCAGCTCCTCATAGTGACTTTTTAATTAAAATGTTGCTTTGTATTAAAAAAAGCGTGTCTTTATAACACATACAGTCCTTGTTAATTCTCTGAGTCTACCTAGCAACTGGAAAAAAGTGTCTAAGAATGATTTTTCTTAACAAATATCAAGATCGTCGCATGAATCGGAAGCCATAAACGAGCGTCTCATAAAAATACACCAAACGTGTTTCTCGAATAATTTACAATGCAAAACGATGGTCAACATTTCAAGGTCAAATATTAGAACAACAGACACTTTGAGATTGTAAAATGCATTTTTTTAACCTGCATTTCATAATAGTGCATAAATTAAGTTAATCAGTAATAATACTTTATAAAATTGAAGTATGTGTTAATAGATTGTAGTATTCTTTTATCAATATGACCTTTTAGAAGAAAAGGTCTAAAGTAAATCGTATTAGCATACGATGTCGATAGACTAGTTAGTTACCTCTGTGAAACTTTATCATTACTTGTTACCTCTATTGAACGCGCTTATCACTTCATATTACCTGGGCGTCCGAGCCTAGCTTGGTTCTTTAAAAAAACATTTTAAAATTAAAATAAAATGTTAGGTTTGCCTTATAAGATAAACATTTTTTTAGGAAAAAAAAGATACCAAAAAAATATATCTTTTCTGCTGTCACTCGGATTCGAACTGGGGTTACACGGATTTTTGAAACAACCGATTTCCATTTGAGCTAATTTTGTTTTGACAGCGGCGGAGAAATTTACCTTTATATTCTAGGTATATTTTTTTATTGCTTGAAATCTCAGTTAAAGAGTTTTCTATTAATAAAATCTAGTAGCTAGATCAATTTATCGTACCTGAAACTACTACAAAGTGGCACGGAAATAGACAAAGCCGTTTCTGAGATCCTGAATATATATAAATATAAAAATATACCAAGAATTGTTCGTTCAAAGGTATTAATTACATTATAGAACAAAGTCCTCTGCCACGTCTGTCTGTCTTGCGATAAACTTAAACATTTTCATGCGGTTTTCGTCAGTAGATAAAATGATTCATGAGAAAGGTTTAGGAGTATATTTAGTCAATGTTTTTTTTTAATATCAAGGCGGTACAACGTCCACCGGACCCGCTAGTCCTTATTGAAAAGGATAATTCATTATATATAATCTAGATATTCTTCAAAGAGCTCTATGCATATGTTGGAGTCTCATTATAGATTAGTTATCAAAATTTAATTTGATTTTAAATGGCGTTGCACCTAAAATAATAATACAGTCGGCGAAGTAATTCATTTTCTTTCTAGAAATGTCTTTTGTTTTTAATCGATGAAGGCTTTACTTTGCGGAAAATCGTCATCAAGTAATTAAGCCCGGAAATCCGCGCGGAAGTTTAAGTAGTAACCATTTTAATTCTTTTCTTTTATTGCACAAACCTTTTTTAATACAGATAAATATTTTGTTCCATGAAATAAACATACAATTACCGAAAAAACAACGACATGGTGGACTTTGTTATTAAATCGTATATCTATACATTTTTTTTTTTTTTCTATATCAAAGGAGGCAAACGAACTGGTGGGTCACGTGATGTTAAGTGATCACCACCGTCCATAGACACTAGCGACATCAGGGACGTCGCAAGTGCGTTGCCAGCCTGTATATTGGAGAAGGGAGAGGGGAAGGAAAGGGAAAGCAGGAAAGAGGAAGGGACGTGGGCCTCCGGCTCTCTCACCGACCGAACGAAACACAACAATGCAAGCACTGTTATTTCACGTCGGTTATCGGTGAGAGGGGTGGTACTTCCCCGGAGGAGCCGACCCATTCATGCTGAAACCGAAAATAGCTTCAGCCTGGCTCTACCACCTGCAAAATACAGGTATACATATATAAGAATGGTAATATAAAGTGTCTGTGCTTTTTAGATTAAAAAAAAAAATGATGCAGGTGTCTTCGAATAAGTAATAAAATATATTTCAATCATTTTTATAAATGTCTGTCTGTCTGTTTGTTTGAATACGAATCACTGCTAAAGTACTGCGTTTTCGATAAAATGCGAAATACAAGAGAAAAGTAGATAAGTAAATGGACTTAATATATTCAGATGATTTTATTAGTCAGTTTTTTTCCATTAGGTTCGTCGCGGTCGGAGTCGTGGGGATAGCTAGTAATGTTATAAACGCGAAGGTGTGTTTGTTTGTTTACTTACACACTTTAGCTGCTTAATTGATAATCATTACATTTTCCATACACGTTCTCCAGAGTATATAAAAGGACATAAGTCATCCAGATAAATAATTACTACTGTACCGTTATTATGATACAATAAAATCGTTTTTTACAAGTCGACTGTTGACGTTCAGATCCTAGTTAATAAGCAGTATCGAGACGCTAATTTTTAGATTGTCATGCACGTCAACAACAAAATTAAAAAGTAAAAATGTCATCTTATTCTGCTGTTTTTTCATCGAACGATCGAGACGGACATCGTAATCAATTAGTGGTATCAAAATAATCATTGTCTAAAATTGGTGGAAGCTCAGCGGTCAGTTGCAACACAGAGAATATCACGAGGTACGTGCATTATATCTTTACTGTTGTTTGCTGGGTCTGAACGAAAACTTTAAGTTCTTGAAGACCCTTCGGGTTCCCCCAGAGTAGCAGAAAGCCGCTATACGACATATCGGCGGTACGCATCCTACAAGTACTTTTCAAGAGACATTGGTCAAATCTACAGTAACCACGAACGAAAGCTGGTTTGAAAACTCAACGCTAGGTGGTGCTAAACTATATTTTATTGCAATTTAACGCGGACAAAGTCGTTGGAAGTTTCTAGTGATATATAAATGTTAGCTTCGCATAAAATATTCTATTCGGTGACTCAATAGCACATTTAATAAGATTAATTTACATAAAATATTACACAAAAAAGAAAAAGAATACTAAATAGCCTTTTGATTCTAAAACTATCAATTCAATTTTTCATCCAAAACCTACTTCGTTATTATTAAATGTTTGTCAAAAATAATTTGTTAATAGATATTTAACACAATCAAGTCGGGAAGATTTTATTACGGGCGTGTCTTTCCAATCGTTGCTTTTGATGTTTGGAATTGCTCAGGGTAAAGCGAACAAATATTGACTTGGCATATTTTCCAATTTTTGGTTAAGTAAAGATATGTGTCCAAGGAGACGAAAGAAATTGGTTAATTTAATAGAAGGAAGTGTCAGTATGCTAGGTATGTACATAAGTTATGGCAGTTTGCAACCCAGTCACGTATAATTACCGGGTCCTACCAAGTGGTAACTAATTAAACAATGCTTGAAAGCGGTTTTTTTTATAATTCTTGCAGAATTGAGGTACAATAAATAATATTTTTTTACACGCATAATGGTGCTGCATATTTGAGGATATAGAGTTTACGATATGTCTGTTGTAAGCTTACGCCAATAATGTATTACATTATCTGCCTGAACATTATCATTTACGTGGTTGAGTACAAATTACACAATTAATATAAGGCCGAGTTATCCTGTAAAATGATGACTAGGAACTAGGGATGTATTTATACAAAAACATCGGTATGAGTGTCGAAATTTATAACGAAAGTATGGAAATACGAGATTGGTAATATGAAAACTTCGGTTTATATATAGTTTCTCCAGGTTTACAAACCAATATCGTCAACGTTAGGAAGATCGTCGAGTGGTAACAATATGTTGTAAGAGACGGATGTCTCAGGAATATTTTATATAAGTTAGTGCAAGACACTTGCGTTAACAAAGTTAATAAGTAATTTATTAGAATCATCGTCTTCCCTTTTCTCACCTAAGTAGAGTCAGCACAACATGTTTTTCTTTTCCACTCTCGCCTATCAAATGTCCTCCCAGTATTCACAACTTTTACATACATATCATTTTTCACACAACCCTTCCATACCTTTTACGGTTTTTCTCTTCTCTTATATCTATCGATCGATCATACTTAAAACTTTTCTAGTTACATGGTTTTTATCTTTGTACATGTCCATACTATGTTAACTTATTACTCCTCACCTTTGCTATCACTGCTGCTATTTTCAAAGCTCCTCTGGTATACTTAGTCTTACTCTTACCCATTCCATTTACACCATACATCTACATTAACATTCGCATCTCTGCCACATGTAATTTTCTCTCATTCGTCTTTTTCATAGCCCAGCACTTAGATACATACAACATGATTGGTCTTATAACAGTTTTATACACCTTCCCATTGAGTTTCAAGGGCATTCGTGGGTTACAAACTACACCAGATACCTATCGCCATTTCATCCATCTTGCATTTATCTTATTATTCATGTCCATGTCTATGTAGGAGTAATTTTAGTTCAGAAAACCGAGATACCGGAAATTCAAGCAAGTTGGTAAGGATACACCATCTAAGGTTATAGGAGAAGAGCTATTGTAGATGGACTACGGAAGTCGCAAGACAAATATTCAGTTTTTCCTCTACTGATTCTAAAACCAACATTCTCCCATTTTCGCCATCTTCCGTCCTACTCTGCACCTTGGCAGCGTCTTCTCTGATAAGAAAGATATTATCAGTAAATAGCTTATATAAGGTATCTCCTCCTGTATGTCTGATGTCAGGGCATCCATAAAAAGAAGGAATAGATAAGGGCTTAAAGCTGAATTCTGGTGCAAACCTGCAGTCATATTGAAACTGTCGGTAACTCCAGCGTTGGACATAACGTGTATTTTGGCTTAACGACATTGTATGTGCGAATACGATACTTTCCAGGCATTTTTTTCCTTCTCAGAGCCCACCATAGAACATCTCGGGGTACTAGGGCATATGCGTTCTCTAGATCAACAAACGCCATAAGCAAATTTTTATGTAGACCTTTTTATTTACTTTATTTCGTTATTCGGACGATTTCAAATAATTTATTAAATTGTTTTTTGTGTTTTTTTTTTATTATCAAATATACATTTTTTCATGCCTTTGCGTTTTCAAGCTAATGACGTAATCTTTCTGTCAACCAATGTTTCAAGTACCCTGTTGTTTTTTATAAATTGAACTTATTTTATAGCATAAAAAAAGAATATTAAAAAAATTCAATGTCAGTGGAGTTTAGATCCAATGTAATATATTGTGTTCTATAGCTATTATGGTTGCAAACCTAGAAATAACATATATCACAACATCTGCTTGTTATTCTATAATATGACAATGAATTTTTTACCGAGAAGACCTCGTTCGGTCGACGACCGGGGTTCAAGTTTGTAAACGAGTTTACCATCTCCATCATTTTACTATTTATTAATAATATTTAGTTATCTGATCTGTTGACACGTGAATTATATTTGAAAATACATAATTATGTTTGAATATTTTTGTAACAGATTAGCTGATAAGCGTCCATTTTGTTTGACGTGACTTTTTATTGGCGCTAAAAAGTGCAAAAGTAAATCGAAAAAAAAAGTTAATTAGTGAGAGAAATCTGAAAAATAAATAAATAACAACCATTTACGACAAACTCCGCGTATTCCTTGAGCTTCTATTTTTTTGCTGTTGCTCTGACGTGATTTCGCAGTTTTATTGGCTTATTGGGTGAGCGTTTGAGGCATTTCTAACAACAACAAGCTCAAGAGCGCCTAAGTGACTAGTGCAGTAACTTTTGATAGAGTTAACCAATTTTAATGAAACTAAGACTAGATGTTACTCGAAGATATGCTTTACAATTTTCACGGTAACGTTTTAATTTGAACGTAGTATTTTGGTAGTGATGCATGTTCAAACAAACATACAAACAGACAGACATTTCTAAAAATGATTGAAATGTATTTTTATGCTTATTTCAAGACACGTGAAGCATTTTTTTTAGAATAATCTAAAAAGTACAGACGTGTTAGATTTACGTTCTTAATATATGTATAGACTAGCTGATACTCGCGACGTCGTTTGCATTGTTTATTATTTTAACAATACAATTCATGTTTAAAGTAGACCGCGATCACTCGCATGGATGGCGAGATTATTCTTATCTTCATCGACATGTATAGATATATATATTTAAATGATATCTTCACAAAAATATAGCTTACATGTTATTTGGATATGTTAACTATGTTACTCTAAAGTTTTATAAATATCCTTTAAGTAGTTTTCGTGTGATACAGCAACAAACGGTCGTACCGTTCTGACACATTCTCGTTTGTATAGTAACACATATTTGTCCACGATGAAATTAATTAAACGATTTTCACGTAACTCTGGCATTTATGTATAATTGTGTCCAATTTAGAGATACAATAATTAATATTTCGATTACTGTCCTTTAAGTTTCATCAATCTCAAACAGATGGCGCCTTAAATTAGTTTGTTGACTGATAATTATTGGACCGAATGTTATATATATCTGGTAGATGGCGCCACGTTTTAATTTTGAATTTATATTTTAATTTAAACTTTGAAACTGAGCCATAGCTATTCGTGGCCGAGTTAACTATTTAAATATATAAAAATCTAATGTCATGTTGTTTGTCCGCGGTGAACTTCGTTACTTCTCGAGCAATCTTCGTAAAACGTTGGCATTTATGTATAGTTTGGTCCTACTTCTCTTAAGTTGGACTATAAACTAATTTATATTTCGTTTATCGCCCTCAACATCTTTTAAATACAAATTATATAATCGTCAATGTTGATTATTGTTATTAATTGTAAGTTTCATCAGTCTCGAACAGATGGCGCTTTATAATAGTTTGATGACAGAAAAAAAGGACCGACTGTTTTAGATATGGTATACATGGCGCCATGTTTTAATTTAGAATTTATTTTTCAACTCCAGTTTACATTACAGCAACGCCTAGTCCGGTCAGCTACTTATATAATAAGAACGTATTAAGCTGAGGTAATAAACACATTTATAAGCTGGATCTCAAGCCATGTTACAAACACGATAAGTCAATTGCAGTGAAAAATGAACTTAGAAGTGATAAACAAAAGACTACATAACTATTTCTCACTATTAATATATCCATATGAAGAGGTTTTTATATATTATACAAAAACTTTATTTCAATTCATTGATATATTCTAACCAAATACACATTTATTTCCATCTTAAATATAAAGTCGATATTTCATGAAATTTCAAACAAAAACTTTCGAACCGAATCGTCGGTTACGGTCGTGAAACACTCAAATAAAACTCTTCCATATTTTATGCTGATCAGATATACGATCGTTCGAAAATAACATCTATACCGTTGCATTAAGGTTCATAAAATACACTGAATGCTTCCTTTGAATCAACGACCACTTTAAATTCAATTGAAGTCATCATTTATTTCAAGTGTGATTAGAAATGACAGCGTATGAAAACACTGCATCAGAATTGGTCACTGATTTATGTAAAACTCTAATTTGGATTAAATTATGTACAAACTGTGTGTCTTATTTAAATAATCCGCAGTTTAAATTTCGAGTCTAAGATGATATGAGAGATTATATGGCTTTTTTTTTCGAACTGACTACGCTATTAGCCCTGGTAGCACCTTTACAGCTTGATCGGACCACAAGATTTTATGGCCTTATAAAAACACTAGTCGCAGCTTATGACTTCGATCGTATCGAGTTTATTTAAATTATTAAATGTTATGTTAGAATTGTATGTTGATCTATTCCAACCAAAATGTTTATGTTATCTGTATTAATTGAATAATAACTAGTTATGGCCCGCAACTTTCAATGCGTTTTTATTAATTTGTTGAAAATTATTGTTATGAACAGTAGAGATATAGGGTGACCCAAAAAACAAATTCTTATTTTTTTTTAGTCTCCTACGAAATTAAGTTAGTTCATAATGTTTTAGAGACCATACCAAAGCGAAGCCGAAAAAAAAATCAACAAAAAAAAAACCAAGCCTTTGAAACTCCTTTTTTTCTCGTTGTTTCAATTTTTTTTCCATTGATTTTCAAATGATTTGGGTTCTGAATTTTTCATGTTGATATTTTAATATTTAAAAGTCGCCCAAGATTATTTTTAGTTTTCAAGTACGTTAGACATTTTATTTGATAAAATCTTTACCGTACCCTTATTTCTCTTCCGTCTCTTTGGTGTGTTAACATCAAGAAAAAATAATAAAAAGGTCTTTAACATTCATGTTTATAAGTTCCGTATGCTATACACTGTAGTCTAAGTTTGCCAGTAGTGGTCTATTTATTATTAATAAAACAAATATTTGATAAGAACTTTGTTTCCAACAAAGGATGTAATTAATTTAATTGCAATGAAAACACTAATACCTTTCAAAAGTTTAAACGTGTTGGAAATTATTTGAAACTTCTCATGCAACCGATTTACGTACAGCATGTTGTAAAAATGTATGAGGTAAATTTACTATTCCCGCCAGTCAGTGTCCGCTGAGAATTAACTCCATCAAGACTTTTTGGGGGGATTTCAGTCTGTCATGTAGTGCATTTTATATTTTATTCATTAATCTTGTGTCATTTGACTCTATATTGTGTAAAGTTGGTGGTGTTTTATGTAATATGGTTAGTTTATTGAGCATAAGTGAAGTGAATGAAAAATAATATCACGGACCATGAATTCTGAGATGCCGCAAAAAATCCCAGGAAAGTTGTAACAAGAGAACCACCATATTGTTATAACATTGAAATAACCGCACGACAGTTTACTTTGCTTATTTATTTACAACAATCAGAACATTTTTTAATGATTATTCGAAGATTAAGAAGATAAAAAATGACTGAAATATTACATAGAAGATTTGGCGCTTATGCCTTTACATTAACTTGGACATAAAAGAAAACAGACTAAAGAATACATAAGAACTATCCGTATTGACAACTTCAGAATTGGCAAAAGAAATGGCTTGAAAATTAAGATATAGAAGATTTGGCGCGTATGCCTTTACTTAAACATAGAATAAAACTCACTGCACAATATACAAGAACGACATATATTGACAACTTCAGAATTGGCAGTATGGATGAATTCCTTCGCCTGTCTTATTTGACGAATATTATTACTACTTAAGTCCATCAAAAATGACAAACTACAAATTTAACCAATAATACACACATTTCTAAATAAAAGTTACTCTTAGCAAAGGGTCGTACAAGTATAACATAAGAAATTTTTTTGTAATTTCTGAGCGCCTCCATTCTCTTGTCTTCTTTGAGTATTGAAAAGACCCATTATGATGGGAGTTTACATGTACGTAAGGTCCAGATATAATCACATTAGTATTAATGTTCTAACCGATATGTGGTGTTCGCATTATAGCGTCCTACAATCAAATTATGAAACACCCTGTAGTTATAATAACACAGCTAAATAACTAATATAAAACGCTTAACTGCATTAAAGTGAGACGTATTGTTTCTCACACGATGCATACGAATACTGCGAAATTTCTCCATTTACAACGGAAAACTTTAATTATATTCGGACTATGGCCTCGAGCGGATTGTAATATTCTATACAAAATTAATAAGATATTTATGTTGATTTTTCAATACACCCTTTTGATTTTCAACGGTATATATATGGTGTCGGTATGGGGTGATATCGATGCGATGTCGCAAGCTTCTTATTTTCTCCTCACGCAAACAACTATGTGTTATAAAGCCACTGCCTTTGTTTACAATGAGGTGAATATTCACAAGATACTCGATATCATGAATAGTGATATGTTTACGCCGGACAATGAAATTCAGGAGAAGTAAGTCAATTGTGTTTAATAGATGTTATTTGCGATTTCATACCGTTAAGTAATCTTGAAGAAATGATGTGTGAAGTAAGACCGTTGCGTTAATTCGATCTATGTAGGGAGTATAGGCTCACAATTCAGCTCTTGTTAACAATGCTCGGTTGACTCTGAAATCTATGTTAGTCACACAATCACTTCGTTTTACTCGTATTTATTTCGAATTGTGTTTGCGTTCGTGTCCATTTAGCGTCCACTATAAAACCTAAAGCTTTTTTATATAACCCTTCAATATAAGATATTTATATTATGTTTTCGTCAATGTAAACTGAGATCTCGTTGGTATTTGAAATCTCTTCAATCGAAACAATGTCCAATGTCCACCTAAAGCTACTAGAGTGCAAATGTCACTTAAGCCGTCTCATTACTAAATTGTACGAGTATTAGGTAGCGAGTTCTAGCGCTTTCTAATTACAGATTCAATTAATATGTAAATGATGCTGACGTCTGGAAATCACATCCCTTTATGTAAATCCGCCAAAAACGAATGTAAAATTATCTATGTTTGTAACAATGTGTAGGAACAAAAAATAAACCATATTGAGTTTCTTGGCGGTTTTTCTCGATGACTGGGTTGTGGTTCGAAACGGTGGTAGTTTTCACATTCATAAATTCTTTTTCAGGGCCTACATTGTATTTGGTTTATAAGAGACAAGAAAACATTAATATATATATATACGTACGTACGTAAAATATAATATATTTTACGTGGTGAAATCCCTTATGGATACCCACCCTCTCGGGGGAGAGGATGGGTTATGTCCGACTCGCACGGACTAAAACCCCACGGTGGACCGACAGACCGTGATGTTGGTGTTATTCCCCTTGAATAGCCGCCCCAACGGTCCACCCGGCGGAAGGTTGCCACCGGGCTCCTACCTATAGAGAGGCAGCTGGGTACACGCCAGCTGCCCCCCTCGTCCGCCGGACGTGTGCAATGAGGAGATGAGCCCCCCGACTACATCCCCTCAGGTCCGGCTACGGTGGCAGGAGGAGTTGGGCATAGCGCCGTCTCCTCCTGCCAGTCCTCCTATGGTGAAGACGTTTACTGAGGGGGTCCGCCTCGCGGGCCCTCTCCGCTGCCTCCTTTTGCGCGATGACTTTCTCGCAAAAGGAGGCTACTGCTCGCCACTCCTGTTCGCTGCCGAGCATGGACGAGACCACGCTCGGCAGCGACAAATCTTCTCCTACCACCGCCACCAGAGTGCGGCGCCCCACCTCCCACGCAGCACACTCAGAGAAAGTGTGCTGCGCGGTATATTCCTCAGCGCCGCACTCATGGCAGGCGGCGGTCGGCTCCCTGCAAGCGATCCGGTGCAGGTACCACCCGAAACAACCGTGTCCGGTTAGCACCTGCACCAGCCTGAACGACAGAGAGTCCCATCTCCTCCCAATCCACTCCCGCAGAACCGGGCGGACGGCGTCGAAGGTGTGCCTCCCGAAGCGCGCGTCTGCTAGGTCCTGTATCCACCTGCCCGTCATAGGTGGCGAAAGGAGCGGCCTGCTACCGTTGCGGGGAAGATGGACACCGCACAGAAACTTGCACTGTGGCTAAGCCAAGATGCGGTGTCTGCGCGGATGCCGGAATACCGGCAGAACACGTCATGGGGGGGCGCCAATGTAAGCCCCCCTCTGTCAAGGGGAAAGCGCGCCTCCTTAAGGAGGTGCATGCGGAGGTAGCTGCTATGGACCATTAATGGACTACATCCATAGCAGCTACCTCCAAGGTAACCTTAACCACTGCGCCGCCGCTCAGGACCTTTTCCTACAGGCGGTGGCGGAGTGGAAAATTGACCTGGCAGTCGTCGCGGAGCCATATCGCGTCCCGGACCAGCCGTACTGGGCTGGCGACTCGAACGGCTTCGTGGCGATCCTGTTCGGAGGGGGCGCGCCCCTCTCCGTCAAGGAGAGGGGTGACGGGTTCGTGGCGGTCGCCTCACGAGGACTCGCAACCCTCGGGGTCTACTTTTCCCCGAACCGGCCCCTGGTGGAGTTCCAGTCTTTCCTAGACTCTCTGGGGCCGGTAGTGAGGCGGCTGGCACCGCTCCCTGTCGTCCTGCTCGGCGATCCTAACACCAAGTCTAGGACGTGGGGAGGGGCAACCACGAACCCGAGAGGTCAGGCGCTCGAGGAGTGGGCAGCCGAACACGAGCTGTCCCTCCTCAACCGGGGGAACGTCTATACGTGTGTGCGGCACAACGGGGGGTTGATCGTGGACGTCACATTCGCCTCCCCGTCGGTCGCACGCCGTATCCGGGGATGGAGGGTGGAAAAGGAGGTGGAGACCCTATCGGACCACCGCTATATCAGGTTCGAGGTCTCCACCTCCCATCACGAGCCGGTCGACCATCCCCGGAGGGGTGCGATGTTCCCCCTCTGGGCGATAAGCCGCCTCGACAGGGAGAAGGCGGAGGAGGCGGCCATCGTCCAGGCCTGGGCCTCGCCCCCCTTGGACAACGAGGATATCGACGCATCCGCTGCCCGCCTCCGTGATGCTCTCACGGAGGTATGCGACGCATCGATGCCGCGGAGCACACACCGCCCTGACAAAAGGGCGGTGTATTGGTGGTCGCCCGAGCTCGCGGAGCTCGGGCGGCCTGCTCTGCGGCCCGGCGGTTGTACGGGTGCAGCCGCCGGAGAAGGGTCAGGGCCCCCGAGGAAGAGGCCCGGCTGTATGGCAAATACAGGCAGAAAAAGAAAACTCTGCAGGCCGTCATCAGCTGGGCCAAGGAGGCGGCATGGGAGGAGCTCTTCCAGACGCTGGAGAGCGACCCGTGGAGGCGCCCGTACCGGATTGTCCGGAAACAACTCCTGGGCCGGGCGCCTCCGACGACGGAAACACCTCAGCCAGAGGTGGCCGAGAGGGTCGTGGGAGAGCTGTTCCCCGACGCTCCGGAGCGCCCTCCTCCTCCTATGCCGCTGCTCTCACTCTCGCGCTTCGCGCCTGTGGCGGAGGTGCTCGACCGTCCTCCTCTGGTGTCGGAGGAGGAAATGGGTAAGGCGGCCGAGTGCCTCCACGGCAAGCGGACGGCGCCTGGGCCGGACGGGGTCCCGGGCCGGGTGTTGGCCGTCTGTATGGGGCACTTCGGGGAGCGGCTTCGGGGGCTGATCGACCGCTGTCTGGCGGAAGGACAGTTCCCGAAGCCCTGGAAGACGGGGCGGCTCGTCCTTATCCCTAAGGCGGGCCGCTCTGCGGACAGCGCGTCGGCATACCGGCCCATCGTCTTGCTGGACGACACCGGGAAGGTGCTCGAGAGGGTGATCGCCTACCGGGTCGTCCGGCACCTGAAAGACGTAGGGCCGAACTTGTCTGACGCGCAGTTCGGCTTCCGGTCGGGGTGTTCAACTCTGGACGCCCTGAGCCTCCTGAAGGAGCTCTCTGCGCAGGCGACCTCCCGGGGTCAGAGGCTGTTGGCGGTGTCATTAGACATCGCCAACGCCTTCAACAGCCTGCCACACGGAGTAATACAGGAGGCGCTCCGATTTTTCGGGGTGCCCCCGTACCTGCGGCGGCTGTTGGAGGCATACCTCGAGGGAAGGGAGGTCGTCTGCGCAGACAGCAGAGGGCGGACGGTCCGACGTGGGACTCCTTGTGGGGTCCCACGTGGCTCGGTCCTGGGGCCCTTGTTGTGGAACCTGGGCTACGACTGGGTGCTCCGCGGCGCGCTCCCTTCAGGAGCGCGTCTAATATGCTACGCGGACGACACCCTAGTCGTAGGCCAGGGAAGGGAATGGACGGAGCTGGTGCGCCTGACCACGCTGGCTACGACCTTCGTGGTCGGGCGCATCCGCCGACTGGGCCTCAGAGTAACCCTCGAAAAAACCGAGGCCCTGCTGTTCCACGGGCCTTGGCAGGGGCCACCCTCTGGGGCCCATATAACGGTGGGAGGAGTACGTATCAGGGTGGGGTCCACGATGAAATATCTGGGCCTCACCCTGGACGGGCCTTGGCGGTTCGAGCCCCACTTCAAGGAGCTCGGACCGCGTATAGGAGGGGCGGCGGCGGCGCTCGGCCGCCTTCTTCCGAACACGGAGGGCCGGGCGCTGCCTGCCGCCGTCTTTATAGTGGGGTGGTGAGGGCCATAACCGCTTACGGGGTGCCGGTGTGGGCGGACTCCCTCAGCGCCACGAACATTCGCGTCCTGCGCAAAGCGCAGCGCACAGTGGCGTTGAGGGAGATCCGCGGGTACCGCACGGTGTCCTCGGCGGCGGCCATGGTGCTCGCGGGCTCTCTACCCTGGGAGCTGGAGGCGAAAACTCTTGCCGCCGTGTACAATTACGCGACGGTAGGAAAATGCTGAGGTCAACCTCCGGCACCCAGGGAGATCGCTGCGCTGCGGGCTGTAGCCGTGAATTCGTACACGGCGGCGAAAACATTAATATATTAGTATAATTATTATTAGTCTTAGTTAATATGTCTTTATTAAATATGTCAATATAGACAGTTTCATTAGACTTTTATAATGCACTAGCCTCTGCCCGCGTCTTCGTTCGCGTTCTCAAAAGGAAAAATACATCCCGATTTTGAAACATTTTTCATCCGTGCTCCGCTCTTATTGGTCTTAGCGTGATGATAGCCTATAACTATTCTCGATGAATGAGCTATATAACACTGAAAGAATTATTCAAATCGGAGCAGTAGTTCCTGAGATTACCCCCTACAACGTCACAACATCACAAACTCAAAACTTTACCTCTTTATAATATTAGTATAGATGTGCTAAATTTCAGGCAAATAAGCAAATTAGTAACGAGAGCCGAGCGTTACGCTCATTATGCTGATCAGGAACACAATTCTATACATATAAATACTGAAAATAAATAATTATTTAAACATGTTTACAGAATTATAAACCAACATTCTAAATTAATAAGGACGATGTATAAGATTATGTTCTTCTTTACCATGTCAATAATAGGAGGATGGACTGTGCTACCCTTTATTGAGGGAAATGAAAAAACTTTTGTATACAACGAGAGTTGGTAAGCATTTTTGATAATTTATAAAATAACTAGGTTATACAGATACGCTTAAAGCGGCGTTGGATTAGTTGATAGCGTCTCTGACACCCATATGTCACCAAGCAGCAACACATTAGTGTTCTGGCGACTGCACTTGAGAACCAGCCCCCTTCTAGTTTTAGCGTGTTTACCATCTCAGACCACATCGAGATTAAACGACACATGAAATTGTGGACAAACACTAAGATCTATAGAGTATAGAAAAAGGTTTTTCGATATTGTAGAAATGAATGATTCGTGTATCGTATTGCAATTTAAGGTGGTTTTGTTTTCAAATGTATCGCCGTCTTTTGTTAATTCGTTTTGGTAATTGAAGTTTGTTACTTCTGTATGCTTAACTTCGTCAGGGCTGAACCGTTTTTGAGGAGACATTTAATGGGAGATTTGCTAAGTATTCTCTAAAGTTTATGACTAGAGTCAGGAGCCACTGAATAATAATAAATTAATTAAAAAAAACAAGCTAACTTGAACATTGTTGGCTGAAGTGGAATTGAGACAATGAAAAATATATATAGTCTGCGATTGTAAAACACGTAGTTACTGTTGAAAATAATAATTAGTTAAAACAAAGTCGAGGGCCCCAGCTAGTGAGTAATATAAATAAAAAAATCTGACATTTCCTGTTGTATGCGTACAGGATATATGAAATCGCCACAAAAAAGTATCTCGTAAAAACATAACGAATTATAATTAGCATCGTAGGTCAGAGCCGGCGCTTCTCGCACATACGCATGTTACAATGACAACGCTAATGAGTAGACCCTGAACTTTATATGTACTTATGATATATAGATGTGCACTTTCGATTCCAAGTCTTGCGTCCTCCAAGTTTTTTTTTCATCCATAATAAAACGAACCATATCTCGCTGTGTTTTATTGTTTTTAAATCGTTTTGTGTCTATTTTGTCTTTCTTGCTTTTGATTAGTTGTTCTTCAACTGAATATCACCTTTTGTTTGTTATATCGCTACCCACAAGTAGTACAATCTAGACATTTAAATAAATTGAGCATTTTAATTAATAATGTATACAATATTAGTTAAGTAGTGTTTAGGTTAATTTCCGAAATAGATCATTCGATTCTAATGAGATCTTTGCTAACAAATGAGAATTTGTAAGAATACTGTATGGTTCAATTATAATTGCGATTACAATTAACACAAACTAGCTTTTGCTCGCAGCTTCGCTCACGTTTTAGTAGAATTTGGGAATAAAATAGTATTTTTATATGACAGAGAATTTTTAAAATCGGTTAATTATTTTTTGAGTTTAACCATTCCAAACATTGAAATCAAATCTTTACTCTTTATATGGTAATGTATATTAAGGTATACGTATTAAAAATACATAGTTTCCGTGAAATAGGTGAACTATTGTTACTAGAATGAAAGTGTGTGCATCAGTTACTGAAGAATAAATGAAGATCTGATTACATTAACATAACAACTCCAAGGCGAACTTTTATAATGCAAGCTCAGGAAAATAAGCCAATCAGGTACTATAGCCAAGCGTTACGCTCACTCTCCTGGGCATATTAGTATACAATTATATACCAAGTTCTTTAAGCTATAAGGTTGCTTTCGAGTGTTTCTTTCCAAACATGATGCCAGATACCTGTAGTTATATTTTTAACTCGTAGGCTAGGGGAGATCTATAAAATAATCTCTTTACGGATTTTCCTTCACTGATAACTAAAACCAACTTTATAGGGGTTACAATGTTTTGGCCATTAATTTACTCTATATCTATAGGATGCCTGTGGATGTGAATAGATCACCGGATTATGAGATAGCTTTTGTGTTACAACTCCTGGCTATTGTCATTAGTGGATCGATATTCATGTCAGTCGACACAGTGACAGCGGCAACGATTATGTGTGCGTGTGCGCAGCTTGATATCATAATGGAGAAAACGAAAGAGGTTTGTTCCATTTTTTTTTTAGATTCATCATGTTATTTCGCATTTTGTAGGCAATCGTAATATAGTATGATGTTCTCTTGGATCAAGTTTCGCTGTTAAGAAACAATGTGTATTTAAGCTATTGTAAAATATAGTTTTAGGGCAATAATTGGTTTCAGTATTGTGTTTCTCTTTGTGATATATTTTGTTAGTTTTCCAATTATTTATGTTAAATTCATAAATCTGTAAAAATCTTTACATATTTAGCTTCATTGAAACATAATTTATTGTTTGAATATGTCATGGCTGTCTATAAATATGGCTACATTAAATTTAATTATAATATTGATACTAATCAATTGAATATATTGAAAAATGCATTGTTATGTTCATGACTCATGATAAATAAATAGTGCTTTTCCTCACAGCAGATTATCACGATACATACTGCTGTTTTAATATCATTCTTTAAATGCAATAAAGTTTCTAAGTACTAACTATATAATTTTTATCATCTAAGTCTAATGACTTGGCTTTTTTTTAAGAAATGATAAATATACTTTAAAGCCTCTTACAGTTATTACTATATAATATTAGTTACTATATGATAAAATGATATTACATGTTGTCAGACGACTTTAAACTCTGAATTGTTTTTAACGCCATCTATCATTTTTTGGACGCTATTTGTATAGCTATCGACAATAAGCTATGATGGGTGTTTTTGGCGGGATTTTAGTTTGTCATGTAGTGGATTTTATATTTTATTTATAATCTTGTGTTATTTAACTCTGTATTGTATAAATTTGGTAGTGTTTTATGTAATATAGTTAGTTTATTGTGCATAAGTGAAGTGAATGGAAAATAATACCCGTTAGTATAAAATTCTGAGATGGCACAAAAACTCCCAGGAAGGTTCTAGCAAGGGATCCACCATATTTTTAGAATATTGATTCGCACGATGCTTAATATTGAATGGCAGTAATCATCAGAAAGATTGATTGACAAAAATACAGTAAAATAAATTAGCTATGATATAAATGTTAGATTATTATTACGTTGTCAGCAAAATTGTTTATCACGCCATCTACATTCTTTTAAAGTAAAACTGTTTTATTTTTAAATTTTACGTTGCGGTATCAGGCGTCACGTGACAATTTGTTTCTTTCATTATTCAATAAGGTAGATTATTATTTAAATGTACTTCTCTTCTTCACTGAAATTTGAGTGTGCATTGAAATTTTATTTATGAATAGTTGTAATTTTAAACAGTGCGTCCTATTATCAAGAGAGATGAAACGTGGAGAAATGTTAGAACAAATGGAGAAGAACTATGCGTTGTTAATTGATTGCATAAAACACCATCAAGCTGTGAATGCGTAAGTCGATTAATAACTTTATGTTTTAGTTTCATTCCCTCAGTAATTTTAATCTGCTTTACCTGAAGAAAATAACTTATTTTGTTACGGATGATTACACCATGGACTCCATAACTTAGACAAACAAGACTTAGTTTCTTTTCTATTCTAAATTACATATTTTCACGCCTAAACACTAAATACCATTGGTATCCTCTGAGATTCATTTGTTTATCACACTATTGCTCAACTAAACTATATAATCACTTACATCTTTTATAGCTGTGGTTTAATGTTTTTCTTTTTATCTTTGTTTTTCTTTGATATCAAAAATATAGCCATCTAGAATGTCAGGTAGCGCGCTAATATTGCTTATTGATTGGAGGGTGGAAATCTCTGGAATGTTGACGTCATTATTCTGGATTGCAGTCCTGTCTGAAGATACGTAGTGGCTATTAAATTCTATATGCGATGTTTTGTTTTCAAGTGAATGGAAATAATATATATATTTTTTTTATTGAAGCACGACAAAGTGACTGCACTATACCTGATGGTAAGCATAGTACAATCCAAAAACAGTGGCGACCACCGAGAGACAGATCATCCATCGTCGGTCGCCGCTGTCATGCCGGCCATAATGACGAAAGTCGTCTGGTACTGGATATGCACAGGCTGATCCCGAATCGCGACGCGCAAAAGCGAGTCACTATGACGGGCTTTTTCGCCATGTACATGGTGGTTGCGACCCAGTCGGGCTCTAAAACCCTACCACCCCGCTATCGCCATTGCCTCGTTCGTTGATCAGCAGGGTGCACCACGTGCAGGTGAGGTTGGCTTGGGTGTCTCAAGTCTTAAGATGTTACTCGACACCCCTTACACCCCTGAAATATATAAATATTATTAAAATAAAGGATATGAATTTCTCTAGGTTTGTAGAACTAATAGAGGACACGTTCCACGTTCACGTGTTTTTCCAACTGTGTGACACCGTGCTCATAATATCAATTCTAAGTTATTGTACTGCGGATGTAAGTCTCACTTTAATACATATTAGTTCTTATGACACGGTTCTCCGTTTTTATTTTTAATAAAATATAATGGTTTATATGTTGACATTATTATTCACAGATCTAAAGGAACCGTATTAGTTGAACTTAAATTTAAAGCTATATATAAAGAGAGAATAATCTTTAATACTGGAGTTTTTGGCGGGATTTCAGTCTGTCATGTAGTGGATTTTATATTTTATTCATAATCTTGTGTTACTTGACTGTATATTGTATAAAGTTGGTGGTGTTTTATGTAATATGGTTAGTTTATTATGCATAAGTGAAGTGAATGGAAAATAATACCACGGAGCATGCAATTCTGAGATGCCACAAAAACGCCATGGAAGGTTCTAACAAGGGAGCCACCATCTTGTTAGAATATTGATTCACACGACGCTTGATATTGAAATGATCGTACTACGTTTGTAATATTATTGATTACGTGACAATGGCAGTAATAATTTGAACGGTTGATTGCCAAAAATAAAGTTAAAAAAAAAAATCTTTAATACTATAAAATATTCTATCTGATAAAAAGTCGCGGTGGACTAGTGGTTTGAGCGGTGGAATATTAACTCAATGTCCGCAGGTTTGAACCCCGGCATGTACCGACATATTTTACCGAATTCGCGTATATTTTAAATTAGTAACAATATCGGTTGAAGTGAAGGAAAACATCATGAGGACACTTGAACCTGAGAAATGTTCTTGTAGTACTAATGTATGTGGGCAAAAGACAACTGTTTCTCCGAGTTACCAATATGTCGTGGGCTGGCGTGGTGATTATGTTCATACCTATTTTTGGGAAGAGGCTTATAGCCCTACAGTGGCTACAAGTTGGTGATACTATCCGATAAGAAAGTTTTGTAGGTGGTAGAGCAACGCTGACGCTATTAATGATTTCAGCATGAATGGGTCAGCTTGTCCGAGGTAGTACCACTCGCTTACAGAAAATCGACGTTAAGTAACAGTGCTTGCATTGTGTTTCGTTCGGTCAGTGAGAACGCCTGAGGCTAACCTCCCATCCCCAGTTCCCTCTTTTTTCCCTCATCCTTCCTCATTCACTCTTCTCCCTACCCCCCAAAGAGGCTGTCAACGCACTTGTAACTCCCCTGGTGTTGCTAGTGTCTATGGGCGGTGGTGATCACTTACCGTCTGGTGACCCACCTGTTCGTTTGCCTCCTATAATATAAAAAAAGAAGATAAATTTGTTCTAATTCAAACAGAATAAATATGGTGACATCAGTATTAAATTCAAATAATTGCGCAATATAAGTGACCAATAGTTTCAGATGATTTTGATGAACAAAGCATAACTGTAGCAAAACTGTCCAATAAGTGATCGTTTTTGAATTGTGTTAATTTTGCAGGAACCACCGAACACAGTGCATTTTTATATATCAATCAATTATTTATTTATAATGCTGACACAGTTGTACCTTTACTGTTGGTGTGGAAGTGAGCTTACATCAAGGGTAGTTATTTTTTATTGGCAAATAAAATAGTAGTTGCGAAAGAGCAGATGCATTTTGCGTCCTTGACAGCTACACGCAAATATCTTGCTTAGTCATAGTTTTAAATTTAAATAAAACTTTCCGGGTTTTAGAGTAGCGATATCCAAGATTGGCTGTATCAGATGCCATGGCACGAGCAGAATCTCAAATTCAAGAAGACGCTAATGATAACGATGGAGTGTATCAAAAAGCCAATAGTATTCAAAGCAGGTCACTATATACCATTATCGCGGACTACATTTGTTTCGGTGGGTAAATAATACTTACCATTAAAGACGCGAAATGAATTATGTTGATAGTTTCTCATATGTAATAAAACATTCTCTAGTTTTTTAGATAATAATGTATACTATTTATACTATGTATACTAATATTTAAAAGCTGAAGAGATAATTTGTTTCAACGCGCTAATCTCAGGAACAGGAACAGGTCCGATTTGACAAATTCTTTCAAATGACGTTAAGACCAATAGGAGCGGAGTATCAATGAAAAATGTTCCAAATTCGTTTTTTTTCCCTTTTGAAAGATTCCGCTACGTGTTAGCATTAATGAAAAGTAACTATTCCACGCAGACGAAGTTGCGGGTAGAAGCTAGTATTACATAAAGATTAAAATCCTTATTTTCGCTCAGTTTGCTAGCACATCAAACAGTTTAGTATTCACTTAACACTGTATATCATTTTTGTTGATACTTACGTGAAGCTATCTGGTATAAATAGATGATTCGTGAGAGCTTTTAACAAATGTGTTAAATTTTGTTTCAGATTCTTCGTTGCTCCTATTCATATTTTGCTGTCTTAAAACAATCAAAAGATTAATTAGGATATTTATCCTTAATTTTATCCATTATATTACTTTTCACTTTATGATACAATTTTGCTCCTTATAATCTACACTAGATATTACTTATTATGCGGAATAGCTATAAGAATATACAAGTAAATAGTAAGCACATCTTGTAGGACCATTACTTGTAGTTGTTGCAGTAGAAGTTATTGAAGTTCTTGTAATTACAATTAATGCTAATACTAAATGAAGAATATGTTAAGCAAAACTAAAATTACTGAGTCTTGTTGTATAAGACAACTACATATTATAAAGCAAAGTCGTGGCTGTCTGTTTGCGATAAATTCAAGAACTACTTGGTGGTTTGGCACGCTGTTTAATACATAGAGTAATTTACGAGGAAGGTTTTGATATATTATTTATCAAAATTTTTTGTAAATTCTTGGAAATATAATGATAACTGTTGGAAGTTTCGGAAAAAGTCAAGCCGGCTGGGAACTTTCATCGAAAACGCTGCCTAATAATCCTTTTAATATAATAAACGAAGCAGATGAAGTTGCGGGAATCAGCAAGTTATAATCTAAACAATTACGAAAACAAGAAACTTGTGACTAAAATTAATAATTAATATTAGAAGTAAAAAATTAAAAAAATGTAAAAGCTGTTAAAGTATTTTATACTTTATTATTATTTTTAATAGATACAATATATGCCGAAGTTATATTCTTCATCAGTCTATTTAGCGGAGCTTCCACCATTAAGAAGAATGGAACTGATAGGAGATACGACAACGTTGCTATTCCGAACATATAGATATGCTGAAAGAGAAAATGTTTAGTAGTTTACAGAAGACTATGACATTCTCAATATAAAAATTGCATACAATCTGTCAAAAATCAATTTAAACAATGAAGATAAAAATTGGCATGTTACTGATAGTTATTCTCAATTATTTCCAGCTATAAAAATAATGCCTGTAGCTAATTAATAACATTTGTTAACCCGTAGTATAAAATATTGTGTCAGGCGCTAGAGTATGTGAGTTCGGCCATAGAGATTTATCAAATAATAAATCAAATGATCTTTCAATAAAGGATATGACAGGAGAATTCACACAAGTTCAGTAACTACAGTGATGCCTGGAAATGACGTCTCTCTCTGTGCATCCACTAAACACGGATATATTATGTCTTGCGAAAATATACGGCATGAAAAGATAAACCAGATCGAGTTTCTTGCCGGTCCTTTTCGATCTCTGGGTTGTTTTCCAAACTGGCGGTAGCTTTGATATTTGTAAGCACATTCCCAGAGCCTAAACTGAATAAAGTATACTTCTATTTTGATCTTTGAGTACAATACAGATTAGTTAATTAATAATTTTAGATATGGCGCAAATTACTCTAAAATTTTGTTGGGTTATTATTCTTTATCCTGCATTGTGACATTTGAATCAAAGGACATTTTCATTATCGATTTAAGTAAGTATTTCTGGTATTGTAAACCCCAACGGCCATGACCTACTCACTGTTGACTTTCATAATTATCAGTGTTTAAAAAAAAACGAATTTTGCTGAACTAGTTACTGAACTGACGTAAACTATCCTGTCAAATCCTTTATTGAAGCAATATTAACATACATGTATTTTTTAAATCATAAACATCAACCATGTTATTCCAAAAAAGTTAAATACGTATTGAATACTTGCTTTATAAAAGTTTCAGTATTTTCGTATTAAATGTACCGCGCTCACCGAACGTCCATCTTGCTGTTTTATCTCTCGTTGGTTAGGTTAGGTTAGACTTGTGAAAAAGGATAACGCGAGCTTCCCGCGACTGTGGTCGGCGAGAGCGGTGCATTTAATAAGAAAGTACTTAAACTTTTTTAAAGCAAGTATTTAATACGTATTTAACTTTTTTGTAATAACATGGTTTCGATATTATATTATACTTTTAGACACAACGTTCTTAGCTATAAAATACAATCTACTTACCATAAACCAAAAAGACACGGGGATCATATTATATCTGACGCCCAGTAGAATATAAATAAAGTTGAAATGTATGAGATATACGCTGTATGTAAGTCTACTGGGGACAACCCATCCTCTCCACTCTATGATGTCACGAAGAATTGCTGCAAATACGGAGATAGAATTTGCAGTTCAATAGCCTGTGACATATAGAATTGTTGTAAGAATAAATTGGTAGGTTATCTTAAATCCCCTTTCTTGGTTTTCTAATCGAGTGAAATATTTTAATTGAATTCTACTTGAAAATTTTGAACATAGCCCAAAAATGGATTATTAAATACAAGATACAAATTAATTAAATAACAGTAAAAGGAACTTGAAATATATTGCAACATGTCACAAACACAACACAAAAGAAACAGAAAAACCACGATTAATATATGTGAATGTGTCAAATAATATCTCTTAACCTCATAAAGGTCTGAAACACAAAAGTTTCTTGAAGTCTTACAGATTGTCGTAAAAAATTGTGATTACTAATTTTATGTATAAAATACTTATACATGATGAAAAAAAAAATCTTTGAGAATATAGCTCTCTACTGTTGTTCTTTTTCAAACTGACTATCCTTTTGGCCAAAGGACCATTACAGCTCCACCGAACAACTGTTGTTTAACGTGGACAATCCAATATAAGATGACATTGGTCCAGCTGTATTTTGTTCGTAATAGAGGTTCGTCTTTGAATTGCCATTACCCTTTGTTCATACTCAATAATTAATATACTTTTTAAATTAAATCTCCTATAGTTGGCAGTGAAACCCTTACTTTGACACTTCATAACCACACCAACGATACCAAAGGCGATTATTAAAGATATTATGAATCGATGCGTTGCAGCGTACAACATCCGTACAACAAGAGATGCCCTCCCCTCTCGTGCATAGAAAAAACTAGCCGAATAAACAATTCCAACCATCCCTGGTACAACTAGCCATAGAAGAGCTGCATATATCTAGAACAAAAACGAAGAATAAATATATAATTAGCAAATGTCCATCTGTACCGAATAGCAATTCTAAATAAAACTTATGGAAAAGCATCAATTTGGAAGGAAAGTATTTAAAGATTCCGATGTAGACCTAAAGTCTTATTCATCACACAATTAATCCGACAGATTTGTACATTGTTTTTATATAGTATAAAAATGTTAATATTAAAACAGTTTGTGAGAAAAACTGTTAGGATTAAATACAGTTGCAAAGAAAAACTGTTGGTTTTGGAAATAACTCATAACAAAGTTGGAAAATGTAACGCATTTAGCAGGCCCTGTTGAGAAAATAACTGGTTTATTCGGATATTAATTACAATAAGTTTAATAAGTTATCCAATGTACTTATGAGTTTATGTTCTATACTAGTTAGAACCTTCTGCAGGCCTTTATGAAGGTTAAAAGTGTATTTTTTTGCAAATTTTTTTTTTGCTTTAACATAACCGAACCAAAGTAAATAAATTTCCTATGAATCTCAAGTTCTGATTTATTAAATTTTAATAATTTCAATTACTAATTTAGTAATTATTCTAGGATGTAATTCATACGAAGATGTAAATATATGAAACCCACCTTGTTTTCAGAAAGGTGGAGTCCTTTGTTCTGAGAGTTATATATAAAAAGCGCTATGATCATACCAACGGTATAACTAGACATATTGTTATGTCCATAGATATGAAGGTGGAAGAACGTATCGCTAATGAATCCTCTGAAGAATCTGGTCCAAATTATAATATAGGCATCAATACAGAAGTTATATACAGTGAACAGTCAGCAAGCTTCCTTTCAATTGTTTTTCCAATAACTTTCAATTTCGAATAACGATTGATGATAAGCAGTTTGCATTAGTCTAGCCAACGATCCTCAACCTAATTACTACACGAACGTCAGTCTTTGGAGTGGCCTATTTTAATTTAAGAAGAACAGTATTAAAAACAAAACAGTAGTAGGTGGTAGATCCACGCTGAAGCAATTATTGGTTTCAGCATGAATGGGTCGGCTCAACCGGGGTAGCACCACCCTCTCTCAGAAAACCGACGTGAAGTAACAGTGCTTACATTGTTGCGTTTCGTTCGGTCAGTGACAACGCCGGAGATCCATCTCCTCTCCCTTCCCCTCTCCCTTTCTCTCCATTCCCCCAAACACAAGCTGGCAATGCACTTGCGACTCCTCTAGGGATACTAGTGTCTATAGACGGCGGTGATCGCTTATCAACAGGTGACCCGCATGTTCGTTTGCCTCCAATATGATATAAAAAAAAAAAAATCAAACAAATCTTATGTTATTATAACAAGCGTAATGTTAAATAGAATTGGAACTAATCTGTAAGAATATAGTAATTGGTTTTCGACAACAGATTTGTAATTTGATTATTAATGTGACAGGAGCATTATAGCATGTTACGCTCGTAAAAGTATACCTGGAGATGGTACGAAATTATACTTACTCTGGCGTCAAAAACGCTACAGCGTCTAGATCGTGTAGCCAAACGTGAAATGCTGGTAGGATTAGAGAGAGGACAAGAAGAAGTGCAAGAGCCACACCGCGACCTCTGGATGTGGTTGCAACAAGTATTATCAAACCTATGAGAAATAACTGAGAGTCTACTGCAATGTACCTAGAAAAGAAGAAAAATCATTCTTCAATATTTTTTACATTAATAACGGATTGTATAGTAAGTAAATACCATATATAATACAACCACGCAACCACGGTCACGTCAAGATCAATTAAACTGTGGAATCTATAGTATTGCCTTCCAACTAGGAGATACAAATATTGAAATGTTTCTCTTGTTATGTTTTTTTCTACACTAGTACCTCTCTACATAAGGCTATTATAGGGTGGATCAATATGTGAACAATAGTGACATTTGGAAATGACGCCAATCTCTGTGCATGCACCAGAAACGAATGTAGTAGCTATCGGCTTGTAAATGTATCTATTATGACAAGATAAACCATGTCTAGTTTCTTGCCGATTGTTTTCGATAATTTCCCAAACCGGTGGTAATTTTGACGTTGATAAGTGTCTTCTCAGGGCCTAGGTTGAATAATATTGATTTTCACACTGAATTAAAATATATACCTAAGCTGCACGATTATTCATACATAGTAACTGTTATAAATATATTTCTTCGTTAAAATATATATTTTTTATTATTCCAATTACTCACCATGTTTGGATGGCGCAGTATTTATTATCAGGTATGTAGTTGTTGAAATAAAAGACGTGGGACCACCAGTACTCATGACAGTCGTGTATAACTGCATTCGTAATATACAAGTTCCAGAGCGGTCCGGATCCGAGATGCCGAAGCCACGTCATTGAGAATGCTATAATCACCGCTAGTGCTGGTGTCAGTCTGCAATAATTTCAGTCTGCAAATACGTAGCACATAAGTTCCCCACCTCTTCGATCTGATACTAAAATTTCTAAATGATCATTTTAACCATAGACGTTGCTATCATCCCTCTAAAATTCAAAATTTAAACTCATTTATGCTCAAATGGTGTGCAGACTAATCATATATCTTTCTTAAGGGCGTCATCAACCGGATTCTGAGAAAGCATGTACTGCTTCCGGATGTGGTACAGATCATCATCATCATCTCAGCCTATAGTCGTCCACTGCTGGACAAAGGACTCACCACACGTTCTCCACAGCGTACGGCTCTGTGCCGCGTGTAACCAACGGCTCCCCGCGACCTTTATAATGTCATCGGTTCATCTGGTGGGGGGCCGTCCCACGCTGCGCTTTCCGGTGCGTGGTCGCCACTCTAGGACTTTTTTGCCCCATCGCTCATCAGTCCTTCGAGCTATGTGCCCTGCCCAATTCCACTTCAACTGTGATATTCGGTGAGCTATGTCGGCAACTTTAGTTCTCCTACGGATCTCCTCATTTCTGATTCGATCACGTAGAGAAACCCCGAGCATTGCTCTTTCCATCGCTCGTTGGGTGATATTGAGCTTTCTTATGAGGCCCACAGTTAGCGGCCACGTATCAGTGCCGTAAGTCATCACTGGCAACACGCATTGGTTGAAGACTTTAGTCTTCAAGCACTGGGGTATTAAGGAAGAGAAAATAGTTCTGAGTTTCCCAAACGCTGCCCAACCAAGTTGGATTCGGCGATTTACCTCTTTCTCGAAGTTGGACCTACCAAGTCGAATAGTTTGTCCTAGGTATATGTACTCGTTAACAACTTCGAGTGTAGAATTCCCAATAATTATTGGGGTAGACACTACGTGGCTATTCGTCATGACTTTTGTCTTCTCCATGTTCATTTTGAGGCCCACTCGTTCAGAAACTCTACTGAGGCTATCTAGCATCGTCCAAAGTCCTCCGGAGATTTTGCCATGACCATGATATCGTCGACGAAACGAAAGTGGGTGATGTACTCACCATTTATGTTAATGCCAAGTCCATCCCACTCCAGAAGCTTGAAGACATCTTCCAACGCAGTTATGAATAGTTTCGGAGATATAACATCTCCCTGTCTCACACCTTTCTGCAGTTGAATTGGTTTCGAGCTCTGATTCTGGAGTCGAACTGACATGGTGGCGTTTTTGTACAAACACCTTAGCACCTTGATGTACCGATAGTCGATTTGGCACCTCTGAAGAGCCTCCAGCACCACCCATATCTCAACCGAATCAAAGGCTTTCTCATAGTCCACAAACGCCAAGCAAAGAGGCTGATTATACTCCTCGGTTTTCTGTATAACCTGCCGCAGCGTATGTATATGGTCTATGGTACTATAGCCTTTCCGGAAACCGGCTTGTTCGGGTGGCTGGAAGTCGTCGAGCTTGCGAGCAAGACGATTCGCGATGACTCTCGAAAACAGCTTATAAACATGACTCAGAAGCGTGATGGGTCTGTAATTCTTAAGAAGTGTGTTGTCACCTTTCTTAAAAAATAGTATCACCATGCCTCTGTGCCATGCTTGTGGCGTAGTACCCTCGAGTATGACAACGTTAAAGAGCCTCTGAAGGACTTTCAACACCGGTATTCCACCCGCTTTCAGAAGCTCCACCGTAATTCCATCATCACCCGGTGCTTTTTGTTCTTCAGCTGTTTAAGAGCCATACTAATCTCGTACATGCTGACGTCCGGGATATCTTCGGTATAATTCGGAATCAGTTCAGCTCTTGGGTCTATAGCTGATACAGATACAGATGCTCTCATCCAAAAAAGTCCTGCAGTTTTTAAATGCTATAGGACTGGGCGGGGAGCTTTAGTAATATAGAGCGATCACAATAGACCACTACTTGTCGCAGTGATACAGGACTTAAAGCCTGCATAGCCTCTTTTTCCAGAATAAAAATGGGCGTCATCGTTGGTAATGGGTACTCAAAAGACTTATTATGTATAAGTATCACTTTGAATTGACTGCAGTATTTTATTTTCCACAACTACAATAAACTCATATTGGTTTTACTGTATACATTCATCCGAGTCCATCTGGTATATCAAATGCCATGACCAGTTGTACATGCTATAGTATCTGTTGCAGGGTTTTAAATTTTACATAACAATGTAATTCAAACCTATGGTCATCTCTATTCAATTTCGCTGATAATTAGGCATTTCTTTACCCATCGAAAAGGAAGAATAACGGTATGTTAGACTTACCTCCACCAACGTAGGAATATACTGACAGGGATTACGCTCCACGTAATTCTCGATTTGTATGTAGGCTTCGGCACGTACCAAAAAATAGTATGTCATTAAAAATCCCGACATGAGGAAGAATGTTTGTACAACCATCATTCCATTAAACAAGAGAAGGTATAGCGATGAGTCGTAATTCTAAAATCAAATACATTTGTAAATTATACAATGAGGTGTCTATGCTGATACAGTAAATACTTATCTGACTAGATCACATACATTGTTAGGGATCATATTCAGACCCTAGCGTTTAAGGATCAGTTATAGTCTTACTATTTACAAGCTAACATAACTAAAACAGTCATCTGATATTTGTCCAAATGCCTTTACTCTTGCTTTATTGCATTAATGTTAGCCAAATGTGTTATCGAATATTTTGATAAATATTTTCACCTTTTCGAATGAGTGTGGATTGTCTGTATACCCGACTCCAATGATACTTATTGTGTGACTGTATATTGTTAGTATATTTGTTAACGTCCTGAAATGTGTAAAATTGAAATATTAAGAAATGTACTTAATGCAGGTATACTAGATATAGGTAGAATAGAACCACAGATAATGTGTCCTATAGTCCGGTGAAGTTGTTAAGACCTTGCTGGGTCAACAGCGTAGTCAGTTCGAAAAAAAAAAATCAACGATAGATAAAAATTTATTGTTGTGATAACACTCAGACTGTAGAATTATTTCATAGTCAGTTGACTGAATCAATGCTTGAAAAATATAAAATTTAAATAATATATAATCAGGTGATAAAATAAATTTGAACATTTCTCATACCTTCAATGGTAACTGTAGTAGTATTGTAACGAGAAATAGTTTTCTCAGATAAATTCAAAATTACCTTACTCCATAAAATGGCTTTAGGCTTTTCAACTTTGGCTCTTCAAATTCTGAATTCACCAGCCAGTCCCAGTTTCGCATAACAGAGAAACTCAATAGGTATTTGTTACCTTAAATATTTCACAAATTGATTAGTTATTTATTATTATTGTATTAAACATTAGATATAATATCTATAAATATTTGATTGCTAGAGAAATCGTCTATAATATTATAATGTAAAAGAGTGGCGAGTTAATCATGTTACAGATCTAAAATACTCAACAACGGTGACAATATTTCAATGAGTTATTAAATTTGTTCTTTTCTTTCAAATGAATGATATCTAATTTGTTTAATTTTCGTTTACAGGTTTGCAATATAGATAGTAATTGATATAATTAGTTTAACTACCTTCACCATAATCTTTATTACTTGGGTACGGAAGAAGTATCAACTTTTCTACACATTACCTATTAATTAATACTACACATTTCCTATAGTGATTTTTAGTTTTTACATAATTCCTAAATTATAGTTGTTCATACTAATATCCCCAAAGCCCGCATATAGAGTAAATCAAGAAAACATTTAATTTAGAGTAAGTTAAAGTAAGTACTAAAATATTTAACTATTGATAGGAGTTACTTTCATCTGCAAACGTACTGTTATTGACTTTTTCTTTATTCCTCTACATACCAATAGTGTCTAAGGGTTCCACCCACTCCTTTGTTATTTCCGTCACTAATATTTGGTGTGATTTTGGTTTGTTTACAACTAGTTTCAGATTTAACTTTTTCAGCAACACAGACGTCACGGAAATAAAATCAAATTTTTCTTACAGAGGGACGTGGTAGCAGTCGATCAATTTCAGACGAATTAAAACCTAAAAACTCTACGAAGTGTCAATGAAAATTTAATAAAAAGCTATATTCTTTAAATATTTTGAAAACAGTAAATAAAGAGTTTGATCAATGATGATGAGGTCTGCAACATGTATCAGATGATTATACAATCGACCGATGGCAAAGGAAAACAAAGGAATACGGGAAGGTGCAAATATCCTGACTATACCAAAATATATTTATTCGAAGAATGCGGCCGTTTATTTTGTGGAAATCAACTGTTAAACATTACAGTGGGCGATACTTTGCACTTCTGCCTGGAATTATTTGGCCGCTAGCATTTCTTACTGTATTACTTGTTGTCATAGTTACTAATATGTCATTCTTTCTATTATTATTTTCAAAACTAACTTATTCAGGTTCATATCGCACAAATAATCAAACAAATCAAACATTTTATGTTCCAGTGAGACGTGATTACGTCCAATCAATTCCAGGTGGTTGTGCAAAGTAACGTCCATTATAATATTTATACCAAAAGAGTTTTTTTCCAGGGTACTAGTTAATCAACTAATAACATTATTACATGAACGTATTGTTCATGTAATAATGTAAAAAGGTTTATACTTTAATTTTTAATCAATTCGTATTATCTTATCAACTATAGCAGCTCGTATCTTACCTTGGTCTTTCTCTTCTCGGCTGTTGTTAAGAACGTAATCATAACAGCTTCCAATAAGATTGATTAACAAAATTGCGAAGAACACCGCAGCTACACACCAATCAAGGAGATTTATTTCCCTTCTGACACCCTTCCTATCGCAATAACTGAGTTTTGATATCTTTGACTGCAGTTTGTAGGATCTAAATATACTTGTGTTGAGGCACTCATCGAGAATGTGTCTTAGTTTGGTACTGTCATGGAGTGTATGATCTTTTATAAATTTACTACATGTTTTCTTAACACACACGCCTCTCTCTATATAACTGTAGTTGTAATGTTTCATTGTTGCCTTCGAGTATTCCTGAAATTATTGCAACATTTATTATTATAATAACTATCGAGTTTCTATATTAAACACTAGCTGTGCTCGCGACTCCATCTGCGTGAAACCTAATGTTAACAGTGACTAATAACATAATTTTTTTTTATATCATAGGAGGCAAACGAACTGGTGGGTCACGTGATGTTAAGTGATCACCACCGTCCATAGACACTAGCCACATCAGGGACGTCGCAAATGTGTTGCTACCCTGTATATAGAAGAAGGGGGAGGGGAAGGAAAGGAAAAGAAGGAAAGAGGAAGGGACGTGGGCCTCCGGCTCTCTCACTGACCGAACGAAACACAACATTACAAGCACTGTTATTTCACGTCAGTTATCTGTGAGAGGGGTGGTATTACCCCAGAGGATCCGACCCATTCATGCTGAAACCAAAAATAGCTTCAGCGTGGCTCTATCACCAACAAAATTCATCATTAGCCTGTAAGAGACCCACTGCAGGGCCATAGGCCTCTCCCCGAAGGAAGGTATGGGCGTAATCACTACGCCAGCCCACGACGTATTAGCGATTTTAAACTCTGAGAAATGCACAGTTCTATGTCTTTCCCACATACAGTAATACTACAAGAACATTTCTCATATTAAGATTTCCTCACGATGGTTTCCTTCACCGTCAGCTGATACTGTTACCAGTCGAAATTAGTAAAT
>JACEII010000076.1:953029-988774 GCA_014332785.1 Antheraea mylitta | reverse complement strand
CTGCATTGCGGTATCAAGATCGTTTTCCATTTCATCATTTCAATATACTATTATATTAAGAGATAATAGTGGTTGATTTTTGGAAAATCTCATAGAAGTATTTTTTAATCTATTTTACTTACTTTTATGAGCTTCATCAGATCATTGTTTGGACCATCCATCAGGTTTACCTTCAACACGCAGTAAATTCCATCGTTCTCATCAAGACAGGAATCGTAGTCATCGAGGCCGAATAGAGCTGGCATACGTGCGTACTCGGTGTCTAAAAGTTTACCAACATATTATATCAGGAAAAAAGTTAAGGCAGCCTATAGAAGTGAAAACTCAAAATAATGGAATTTAATCTGTGTTCTCTTTTGAATTTGAAAAGTAATTATGGTCTAAATTATTTCAATTTCAAAAATTTGTAAATTGAAATCACTATTATTAGATTTTCTTTAACATTTATTGGCGTTTTTATAGGATTATTATGCAGTTTATTAACTCATCAAACATTGTATTCCGGTTTGCTCACGTGTTTTATTATCACATCTACAGGGATTATCTATAGTGTATTTAATATTAATGATATTCAATATTCTTTTTATGGAAAACACATTACTGCCTCTGCCGGGGCCCTCTACGTCACCCGACAAAATTTTATATTTAACAACTAAGGAGCTGTTTTTTTATGTGTTTTGAATAAATAAACATATCAAATATGTTAAAAATGTGTTCAGTAACTAACCGGATCATTGTTAACGTTGTATGAAGTAGACTTCGAGTAGGGGCCGTTTAAGTTGAAAATTAAGGATACTGTATTCAGTTTAGGCCCTAATAAGGCGCTTATGAACGTCAAAAACTACCACCGGTTCGGAAAACAACTCAGCCATCGAGAAGAACTGGCAAGAAACTCGATCGGGTACATTTTTTTTACATATATTTACAATACCCCATACAATAGCTTATAGTGAATGCACAGTTAGGAGTCAAGTCCAGACATCACTATCGTTCACATACTGGACCACTCTATAATATCCTTTTGACACTAAAACCCGCTTGACGTAGTGGTAATATGTCGGAAGTATTTTTATAATTTCTCTCCCCCCCCCCCTTGTTAGATAAAGTAAGAAAACTTACCCCTCTTTCATGGCTATGTAAACATTACACTACTGAATTTTAAAGTAAATGATTAATATTGCTGACGTAATCAACTTTCAAACCTCCGAACGTCCATGTCATCAAAAATAAGCAATTAAAAAATATTGTGTGGAATAACCTTTAATGAAACAGTGGATTCACACCTCCTCCATGGTAGCGTTAAACGTTTAACGCAATCTTGTTGGAAGTCGCATTAGAAGTTTCACTTCAATTAATCTTCATTTAATAGAAGGATAAAAACCATGAAGAATAAAAAACATGTGTCAAATTTAATCTGTTTATAGGAACTCTAAAGTTACAAATAATAACAATTACGTTGTTGAAGGCTTCTTAGACTGTCGTGTAACTTTTTTGAAGTGAATCTTCTAATGCGACTTCTAACAAGGTTGCGTTAAACGTTCAACGCTCCTAGGGCGGGGTAATTGAAAGAGACAGAGCGAGAATGAATGCGTGGAACTCGAGCGCATACGCTGGTATACCTGTTTATTCATACTAATATTATAAGAGGTAAAGTTTGTGAGAGGGTAATCTCAGGAACTACTGGATCGATTTGAAAAATTCTGTCATTGTTATATAGCTCATTTATCGAGGATGGTTATAGGCTATATACCATCACGCTAATAAGAGCGGAGCATCAATGAAGAATGATTAAAAATCGGGGCTTTTTCCCTCTTGAGAGCTTCCGCTGGGTGTTACTGTTACCCTAAAGTAACTATTCCACGCGAACGATGTCACGGACAGAGGCTAGTATAACTATAATATATATATATATCTACCTGTTTCTATTTTCATTTCCATGTTACGAAGTTTTACTTCCTCCGAGCGGAAGGACTCCACACACTATTTTTTCTTTTACAAGTATCCATCAGCGACTTTACCTGCCTTTGTATCCTTATAAAGGAGTACACCATAAATTACCTTCGTATAACTCAACTATTTAAGGCTGAGATAACTCTCAAATTTCAAATCTAATGTTTATGTTTTGTATTGAGATTGTGTAGCCCATATGTTAGATAAATAAAGTTTAAGTAAACTGTATATAATTATTGTTCAGAGTACCAAGATATAACAAAGCAATTGAGATAATAAACGAAGCAGACGGAGTCGCGGTAATCAGCTAGTTAAGTTATACAATAAGGTCCCGGATAGCATTATAAACTAGCTGGATATCGTTTCAAACACTTTGTCGAGGAAATTATGATTTCAAATAGTTATTTATTACAGATTGGGGCAATGTGTCAACGATAGTGTTGCCTGGAAGTGACACCATTCTATACATCTGCTAAAGTGATTGTAGCTACTGTGAATTGTTATAGAAATTATACAATATTACATAGTATAATGATATAAACTTCCTAGCCGATTTAGACTACAGCGACCAAACTCAGGAGCTGGAGGGGTGCTTGGCTCGTAGATGGCTGAAGTACCCAATTTTAGTTGTAAATTTACTCGCACAAAAAGGACATGTTAAGGTACCATTAACATGGTTATAGTTTATTTTTGAAGGCGGTTTACTTTTGAGGTGTGAAGTTTATTGTCTAAGTCACGCCTTCTTTGATCCTTGAATGTATTTGTTCTCTCCTGAACAAGTTGCCTCCATTCATCACGCTTTTCAGTGAACGACTCCCAATGAGAAGGTTCAATGTTGCATCTTTTCATTTTTTTCCATATAAAGAACTATAGAAAGATTCTATAACTATATAAAGATAAATTAAATTGACTTTATTGCCGGTCCTTCTCGATGTCTGCGTGGATTATTTGAATCACTGGTAAAGTTTCAATATTTATAAATTAGTTGGACAAAGTAATTTTAGGTTTCGATTTTTCTCGAAGCGTCTATTGATGTAGGCTTGAAGCCTTGTGACTGAGTCGGAGGTTACGGTGACGGAAAACATCCTGATGTAACCATAATCTGATGTTAGGTTTTTTATTTTCGAAATGTCTACGCTATTGACCCAACAAGGTCTTAACAGCTTCACCGGACTACTAAGGCGAGCGCTTAAGGCACTCAGCCGATTTTATTATGGCAACCAGCTCAAGAGTGCACGGCACACCTCGGCTAGGCTGTTGCCTGTTGCATGCAAAATCACGACCTATCTTAGCTAACCTAGCTAACTATTCATATGTGTATGAGTTGTTGAAACGTATATGTGTACCAAGCATACACGCCTCAACAACTCCTCCATGTTAGAGGCCAAACAGTAAGCCACAGAATTAATGACAATAATTCTTATCTCATTTATTCTATAATTATTTAGAATCTTTTATATTTTCATCTCTATGTTTAAATAGATTGAATAAAATCCTTAAACTTTTGCTATTAGTTAATTTGTAAATTCTTGTGATCAGTTTTGTATCGGAACCGTTTAAGGTTTCGTTCAAAGTTTCGCTTATAAATGTAACTTAAAATAAAAAAAGCTGTATTCACTCACCATTTAAATTGTAAATTACAGCGGAACTTTCGTTTAACAAAATAAATAACACGACATAAGAAATGTGAAACATTTTTTCTTCACGCATAACTATTTTTTTTAATTTGAAGCAAAGGTCTTAACTTGACTATCTATAATGAACGACTGTCAATATTCTTTCTTTAAGCAGTTCTACCAGAATAACAACAATGTAAAAATGTACCTAAATGTATCTTTATGTAAATATATTACTAATAAAATTATGTCTGTTTGATTATTTATTCTTAGTATGTAAATTTCGACATTTATTTAAAGGTCGTAGAGAAAATTGTATGATTTATTTATTCAAATATCTCTTAAACTGGTTTCTAATATAAAATACATATGAAATCATTATTTAAATATAGTTCATTAGCGAGACCGGTGGACGTTGCTCCGCTCTTATAATAAAGCAAACCTAGACTCTTGTCTCTACTGGTAGAACATCTACTGGTGAAAACCGCATGAAAATCCGTTGAGTAGTTTTCGAGTTTATCTCAAACAGACCAACGGACGTGGCAGAGGATTTTGTTTTGTACAATGGTAATGCTATATTTTTGGAGTTCACTGCATATTTTACGTATGTGTGTGTGTCGTGAGTATACTGTTCGTTTATTTACGTATTCTATCCGTGGCTAGTTAAAATACCGTTTGTATAGAAGATTCTATTTGCCCAAATGATATTCAGTGAATAATTAACGTCATAAATGCCAAGAATCTTCATTAAGCTTAACTATACCTTTTTTACACATTGTATAGGTTTAAGCGTATAACGACTATCTTATTTTCTATCATCTATACTAATATTATAAAGAGGTAAAGTTTATGAGTTTGTGACGTTGTAGGGGGTAATCTCAAGAACTACTCGTCCGATTTGAATAATTCTTTCAGTATTAAATAGCTCATTCATCGAGAACGGTTATAGGCTGTATATCATCACGCGAAGACCAATAAGAGCGGAGCACAGATGAAAAATGTTTCAAAATCGGAATGTTTTTTCGCGTGTTAGTGTTAGACCAAAGTATCTATTCCACACGAACGAAGTCGCGAGCAGAGGCTAGTCTTCTATAAGAATGTAAATCGAAAGAGTCTGTACTTATTTTTGTAAAAACAAATGTTGCTGGTGTCTAGGAACAAACTACATTTCAAACAATTTTAGAAACGTCTGTTTTTATGAAAACACGCATCACTTCTACATTGTTGCGTTCATTATAAAACCTTTTTCAAGAAAATTATAATTCATATCTTCGAGCATCATTAATATTTAGTCTTTGTTTCATTAAAGTCGATTCACTCTATTATAAGTTATTATACTTTTAATGATGACGCGCCGTAAGTAAGAGAGAAAAGTATATAAATAAATGAACTTAATACATTTAGATTACTTTATTAAATCGCTGTTTTTACATAAAGTTTCACGTGGACGAAGTCGCAGGCAGATATTATTTAATGTGTGAGTAAGATTACATGATAATCATTTTTTTTCTATATCATAGGAGGCAAATGAACAGATGGGTCACCTGATGTTAAGTGATCACCACCGTCCATAGATACTTGCAACACCAGGGGAGTCACAAGTGCGTTGCCAGCCTGTGTTTGGAAGGAGGGCGGGGGGGACAGGAAGGGAAGGAGGAAGGGGAAGGGGAGGGTAGGTGGGTCTCCGGCTCTCTCACTGACCGAACGAAACGCAACAATGCAAGCACTGTTACTTCACGTCGGTTTTCTGTGAGAGGGTGGTGCTTCCCCGGACGAGCCGACCCATTCGTGCTGAAAACAATAATAGCTTCAGCTTGGCTCTATCACTACATCTGGGTAGTTAAAACGTAACAATCAATAATTTAATGTGAGTTAAAAAAATAGAATTGCAGTTAGAATAGTTAGAACCTGGAATAGTTAGGATTGGTTAGGTTATTGCTGAATTTCATTAGTAACTATAATCTTTTGCAGTAATTACCCTTTTAAATTCAATTTTCAAGCATCTATTTAAACTGATGCATACTAATGGTACACGTAAATGAAAGAGTTCCGATATACGACGTCTTACTAATTTCATAGAATCTATTTGAAAAAAAACTTATAGAAAATAATAACTTCGTAGTTAAAGGAGATGAAACCAATAAATATAAAAGTAGACGAACTTATGAAATTATTTCATTCTTTTTTGTCCCTAAGAGATTTCAAATTTGTGGAAGTTATATTTTTAATCAACCTATCTGCCGGGGCTTCCACCATTAAGTAGAAAGGAATCGCCAGGAGGTACGACATCACTGCTATACCGAAATAATATGTATGCTGAAAAAGAAAAAAAAGTTTCAATATTGCAAATGAGTGAACTATTTAAATACTATATATTATTAATGAAATCAAATAAAAAACAAAATCTTTATTCAGATCAGACCCAAACAAGGCGGTTATGAATATAATAATGAAAAACCGGCATGAAACTCGATCGGGCTGATATTTTTAACATGTATATATTTAAAATACATTACACATAACAATCATGTTTAGTTGATACACAGAAAGGTGTCAATGCAAGACATCACTATAGTTTATATATTGTTGAAATGTTAAGTAAGTTAATAGACGGGTTGGAAGTCGTATACAACTCCTAAGTTGTTGTTGGTTATCGTTAATTACTTCTAGGTATTTGAGAAGTGCTTGTATCCCATTAACATCATATTATATGTCAAGTCCTAGAATTGGCAATCTCGATCAGATATTGGATTGTACTAATAATTTTTGGGTATCCAACAATTTATTTAACCTAACGAATATTACTGTTCACTGCACTGCATTGTAGTTTCGAAATTATGGTTCAATTTCATTCAGTGCTTACACTGTAAAGTTGCGGTTGGTAGTTTGGTGTTACTGTAAATACAATGACATACTCGCCAAAGACTACAGTTGGTATTAGTAACGAAAACTAAATGAAAACTTGCTTAACCACACAAAATAGTTGAATTTAACTGTGAAATCGTTTATTAAAGTATTATCTAGAGGCTACTAAATAGGTCATATTGTAGGTACGATAAAATAAAATGTACTTACCATAAACCAGAAAGATACAGGCAACATAGTATATTTGACGCCCAGCAGAATGTAAACGAAGTTGAAATGTATAAGATAAACACTGTATGTAAGTTTACTGGGAACGACCCATCCTTTCCACTCGAAGATTTCACGAATAATTGCTGAAAAATACGATGACAGAATTAGGAGTGCAATTACTTTACTATATACAGAATTGTTTCAAGAGAATAATTTTTACTTCATTTATGGTCTTTTTTGTATGTCAGTTCGAGTGCAATTTGCTGACTAACTTCTTGATGAGATATAGACTTTATTATTTTGAAATAACCTATGGTTATAGGACAATATAACGTATTAAAGAGAAAAGGGACAAGGAAAAGAGGGAAGAAACTGGTATGTTTAAAGTGTGATGCAATTAAAAGAAACATAAGTATATTTGAAATTTATCGTGAAACTTACTAGACACGTAATAGTCTACAGAATGTAAAATCGTTATAACTATATTTAAAGTCAAAACAAACAAAATATAGATTAAACAATATTTTATCGTAAAGAATTGTAAAGGTTAAATACTATAGATCCCGAAACTTCTACACGTTGTGATGAAAATTGATAATTTTGAATTTAAAATAACTATTAAAATTCATAATCTGTGATGTTAAAAGCGAAAGTCGCGTAACACTTAACTCTATGCTGATACCAAGCGTAGAAAGCCCAATAAAAGATAAACTTAGTCTAGATGAGTTTTGGTTGTAATAGCCATACATTATATAATACATTTATTTTATATTTGATACAAATAGTATCGATTTATTTTTTTAAATCTATTACTTAAAACTGAAATCCTTACTTCGGTATTTCAAAATGAAGCAAATGATCCCGAAGGCAGTTATGAGAGACAGTATAAATCGATGAGTCCCAGCGTACAGCATACGGGCAACGAGGGATAACTGTTCCCCGTCGTTGTAGAAGAAACTACCCAAATGACTCACTCCAAACATCGCTGGTATCGCTAGCCATAAAAAAGCTGTATACATCTAAAACAGTACATTTAGAAAATCTATTCTATATTCTATAGAAAAGCATTTCTTATTGTAACCATATAACTAATATAAACATGCAGGCATAAGGTTAAACAGTCTCTCCAAGTAAGCCTAGACTTACCTGGAGAGCGTGACGAAAAACTCGGGAGTGTATAATACGATGTTTAATTTTGACTCTACATTTATAATATAGGAGCGTCGGGATCGCTTCTGTAGGAGTCTAGACTGACTTGGACAGCGTAACAATAAGATTCGGAATGTGTAAAAAATACTGTTTATTTCCGACGCCATATAATATGTTATTTATACATACAAGTAATCGTTAATTTATAACGAATAGAATATTTACAATATATTCAATCGTTTCAGTCAGTCTGCCAAAGGGGATGACCTACTTGGTAGCAAACATAATTTCCCCTCAAGTATCGACATCTTGATGCTTCAACCGGAACGTATCTTCTTCAGAGTGATTGGCTTGGATGAGTTCGATGTAGCGTTGCTTAAAGTAGTACTCGGTTGATCCACTCCGTTGAAACTGTAGGCAGGTTTTAAACGGTCAATGGATACTGTTGCTGCTCTGGACTCGCTCCGTCGTCAAGTGCGCACGAAGACTACTACAAGATTTCCACGACACCGCTTGTGCTGTGCAACGATGCGCCGCTCTAGCGCCGCCGCGTCGACTTCGTCGAGTCGACGAGCCAAGAAGGGCCCTCCTAAGGTCCTTCAAGAAGCCGTTGTTGAACAACAACAACCGACCACCAGCTTGCCTACAGACTCCGATGATTCCGGCATTACGAAGACCTCCGCTACGCCCACTGAAACCTGCCCCAGTGAGCCCCCGTTTGATTCCGTGCCTGATGAGACGCAGCAGCCGCCGCCCGACGCAGAACCTTCCTCGATGGAGCTGTACGAGAGCGACTGTGTCACTTTCGCCCGATTAGTGGTAATCGGTACTCCATCGGGGAAGATGATGCGATAGATAGCGCTGTATTTGCGTATAATCAAGGACGAAGCAGAAAATTACGAACTTAGCCTAGAAGATACGACTGCCCTAAAGTCAGCCGTACTCAAGATTGCTGACACTCCCAGAGATTCCTAACTCCCAGGTCGACGTGATTAACCCTCTAGTAAGGGCAGCGCGCCGTGAGCTGAAAAAACCCCGGGAGGAGAAAGAAACGTAAACGTCGAGAGACAGAGACGACATGATACCCGCTGTAAACAATGCGACTACAGCGCCACAGCAGAAGCCAAACGAACTAGGTGCGGAAACCCAAAAAGGCGTTACCGTAACGAAAGCACCTTACGCTGCGATAGCAGCACCACATCAGAAGCCGCAAGATTCCTCGGTACCCGCAAAGAGCGTTACCGTAGAGAGAGCACTCAACAAAACTAGATTCCCAACAATCATTGTTGAACACCTGCCTCAATGGAGAAAGCATTTTCAACAACTGGCAGAATTGTTGAAGGTGCCGAGACCGCCAGTAATACTAGTGAAGGGAGTAATCAACATCCTTCCTACGAACCACAAAGACGACCAAATCATCCGAGATTACCTTCGGAAGATGGAAAAAGAAGAAGGCGTGAGATGGTCCGCCCCCGCATCTCCCGCCTACAGCAGCCCACCAACAGTAGTCGAACAAGAAAGTTCGACGAAAGGAAGCTCGTGCATACCGCCACAACAACAATCACAAGAGACGACACCTCGGGAGCGCTTCCCGCCATTTGTTGTTGAGTGTCTGCCCAGATGGGCAGAACACCTCAAACAGCTGGCGGCCAAGTTAGGACGCGCACCGAATGCACACCCGTACGGGAAGGGTGTTCGCTTCTTCCCGACGGACTCAAAGGAGAGCACCATTCTAAGAGAATACCTCGCCGAATTAGAGCGAGTTGAGGGGGTGAGCTGGTTCACATACTCACCCCCCTCCGAACGCAGCTTAAAAGTCGCAATACGCGGCCTCCCCGAAGAATCCAGCTCAGACGACATCGCCGAGGCCCTCCGGGAAAAAGGACTGCACCCGGAATGCGTCCAGGAAATTAAGGGAAAAGGAGGAAGACAGGGAAGCATCTTCTTCTGTTCCCTAAAGAGAACGCCAGAATGTCATGAAAATCTACGCGATCACGGAGATTACCTTCATGAGTGTGAAGATCGAAGGATGGCGTGGGAAGAGAGGCCTGGCATAATGCCACCGGTGCCAGCAGTTCCGGCACTCTTCCCACAATTGCCACCGTCCCGTCGCATGCGTGCGATGCGGTGGCCCTCTCTTCGCACACCTATGTAAGCGCCCAAAGGAAGAACCGCCCACCTGTGCCAATTGCGGGGGTGCCCATCCCTCCAATAATCGGACTGCGTGCCCGGTTTACAAGAAGGAGCAGAAAAACCAGAGAGCAGGCACTCTCGCCCGGTCACATGGTGTCGAAAAAGCGAGGGTGCCAGTTACTCAAGCCCACGTGAATGTCGAGGAGTCGGCGACGGGAAGCCTAATGGCACCCGCCAACAACCCTCCCACGCAAAGATGCCAGAGAAGAATAAAACAATAGAGGACTCCACGTTCCGAAGAAGAACGTTATCGCAGATACCTGACGAAGAATTGGTGGCCCTTCAAACAACTCAATATGACTCCTGACCCATTGCTTCCTAACGACCCCGAAAGTTGTCACAATACAACACCACAGTCAACGCACTAATGTGCAATCCAAGGATCGGCCTGTGTTCACGGGCTGCAATGGAATAGCCACTGAAAGAGGCAAAACGCCTCGATACAGTTCCCTCCTCCGCCCACGCAAGGGGGTGGAGTGAGACGACCAGAGCCAGTGTTGCTTCTCTAATAGGCTGTTGTAGGATGAAATTTTGTCGCTTCTGTGAAGTACTATGTAAGGTGCTTACAAATGTTTCTTAAGAGCGTCGACAGGTAGGAAAACATATTTTGATGACTGAAGATCTGAATTAATCAAAAACTGTCGGTTTGCAAACAACGGTATGAGTGTTCGATTACACCATTGCTCTGTGAGTCGTACGATGTTGTATGCACTCGCTTGACTCCTGCTAGGGTTTTAAATGCGGTAGTTACGTTCCGCGATGCTGGATTCCTGGATTTATAGCAGAGTAATATGTGTCGCCTTGTATTCTTGATAAACAGTCGATTATAGTAGTAATATAGTGACGGCGATGATGTGCAGGAATCTCGTGAGTAATTTTTTTTTCTAATGAGCTTGTGTTTACAGCGAACGAATAATCGTTTCATGACTTGACATTTTCTTTCCTGTGTTTTTTTTTTCGTCAGGAGTTGCTTCTGATGACGAGGTTTCGGTGCGTGGACATGTCGTAGAGTCGAGGACTCTATTGTAGGTGCTTAGGTATTTTCCGTAGAGATCACTAAATGTAAAAAAACTCGGCATCCTACCGCTGTCATCATTGTAGGTGCAGTACCTAAGTCATGATACCGAGATTGACTATCATGTTGGGGTCACCAAATATAGAAGCCGTGAGCTACTACTGCAGGGGTCTCAACTGACTTGGATAGCGTAACACTAAGATTCGAAATGCGTAAAATAAACTGTTTGATTCTAACTCTATGTAAGCGTACTCATTGTTTAATCTATGAAAGCTGTAATCATTGTTTATTAATGTATGTAGTGATTTTTTGTATAATGACAACAGTGTGTTGGCGGTAAGACATGAAATGAATTTGAATATCAATATCTTTTTAAATATTATTCATGGTCAGTTTGCTTTTTTTTTATTAATTCTAAAATATTGACATCTAAAATAAATTTGTTATAATTTCCAAAATCCTGCAGTTTTTCTGAGTTGAATACCTGTATCTTTCAATATGGTAATTATACAGACAAGTGATCGTCTATTTGAACGACATTCTGTTTAACATATATTCAAACGTTTCAGCCAGTTTGCCAAAGAGATATACTCGGTAAATACAATAGTTACAAGAGATCTTTCAATAGTTTTTTTTTCCATTTATGATAAATGTAAACGCTGAAGCTAGCCTGCCAAAAATGGCATACTCGAATCACCGGGAACTACAAATCTAATGTAACATATTGAGCAGTCCTTTTCTTTATAAAAGCATCATCTAGTTCTATCAGGCATGAGATAAAATACGATTAATTTGAGAATTTATAAACCAGCTAGTTTACACCTACCCGAAAATTTTGGTGGAAATTTGCAAGTATATTAATTGTTATTGTATTTTATTTTTGGGGTAAATTCTATGGTTTTTTTTTGTAAATGTCTTTAAGGATTTTTTAATAAGCACTTTTCCTATTACATTGAGCTTATTTATAATATTATTCTTGTTTTTTTTTTTATGAGGAGGCTTAGAGTATTTGAAACTCACCTTGTTTTCAGTAATGATAACACCTTTGTTCTGCCACTTGCGTATGAGTATGGCTACGACCATTCCAACGATGTAACTAGATAGGTTGTGGTGCCCATTGAATTGAAGGTAGTAGAATGTATCGCTGTAAAATGCTCGGAATACCCTGGTATCGATTATAATACTGGCATAAATACAAGAGTCAAAAACAATATAAGAAACAACAAGTTTTTAAAGAATAGTAATCCTAACTTGATGCTTATTGGTAAATACTAGCAGACAATGACACAATGTTTGTTTAATGTAAACAATTAATAGTGATTAATTTCTGTAAGTCAAATCCACGATTTAAAGACAATATCAGTACATAGACATTATTTTTTAAAGTAACCATATTTAGGTATAGCGATAACTATTGACAGATGGAGATCCATCCATAACCATCGTAATCGTAAACGAATAATAAAGTATTCCATAACAACGACTTCTTAAGATATTAATAATCATCTTTAAAAATCATTCATTATCTCAGCTATAAGAGCATACTTTTGAGTTCTCGACCACATCTTCTGAACAGAGAGACCGGTTGGATAGGAGCATGGAAAAATGTACACTAGAAAAAAGAATGGTACAAAAGTATACTTACTCGGGTGTAAAAATTGCCATAGCATTGAGATCGTGCTTCCAAACGTGAAATGCAGGTAGACTTAAAGAAAGAACAAGAAGGAGTGCGAGTACCATAATGCGGCCTTTGGACATCGTTGCAACAAGTACAACCAAACCTACGAGGAATAACTGAGAATCTGCTGCGATTTGCCTAGAACATAACAATATCGATGTTCATACATACTTACAATAATATGATATAGTCTCATAGATAAATCATTATTAGGAATACAAGTCTCTTTTTTCAAGCTAAGCCGAGGATGGCTTTATTTTGTAATTATTAGAACATCCCTCGTCTTACAATTTCTTCAACTTCTATTAATCTATCTTATATACATTATCTTTGCTATAATAAATCTGTAACAAGGCCAAATCTGTACATTATACATTATTACATACATTAGTACAGTATACAAAATTATAATCGGGCTAGACTATGTTATCGATATAGAATCCAAAAATAATCTTTTTACAATTTTTGTCTGTCTGTCTGTCTTTGTGAACACGTATCAGTCTGAAAATACTGAACCAATTTTGACGATACTTGACACAGTGATAATTAATATTACGAGATTATATCTAGGATACTTTTTGTTCCATAAAACGCAAGGGGATTTCCAGGATAACAAAAGACAAAAAATTGTAGTTAATGTAACTAGACTTTTTTGCGACACCTTAGTACAAGAGCCACTAACGTTGGAAGAACATGAATTTTAGAAAAGCTAGTTCTTTAATATATGTTTCTTTATGCCCTTCCAAGCAGGATTAGGATAAGAGTAATCCGTTAACGTTGTATTTGTAATGCGCATCACACCTATACAGGTCAAAATTTTGATTTATAAATAATTTTAGGAACATTCTTTTTTCAGTAACTTTTAAACGCTATAAAAACAATTTATCACAGCCAGACATTTTTTTATATACAATAATGTGCCTCACGATATATTTTATAAATAAAAATAATTACTTTCAAATCATTTTATTTATCCATTGCAAATAACACAGTTCATTTTATTAACCACTGTGATATTAATATTTCACCGTAAATAATGATAAACGTAAACATATGAGTTGGGACTGACATGGGGATACATGCGTCGATAACATATGCTGCCATAGTTATCGTTATCTTTCACGTACAGCCAGTACACCAAACTATAGCTATAGTTAAGTTATTCTATATACATATTATTTTTATAGCAAATAGATGTCTTTTTTTAGTAAATTACTGAACTAATGTGTGGAAGAATTTTTTTTACTTATTTTTGTCTAAATGAAATAATAATAACATCACGGCTATCCACGGTTTGAAATTAATTTAATTTTTATTTACAAAAAATATCATCATGCACATTATTGTTAATGCAATGTCTGGTAATAATAATTCCTTGTTTTAACAGCGTTTCAAAGTTAGTGAAAAAAAAACGTTCTAAAAAAAAACAATATTTTCGTCTATGAAGATGCGATATGCACAAGTAAGCACAACGTTTACCGACAGCCAGGTTGCCCGCATGTTTTTTGGAAGAACATAAAGATATATAAAAACTGGCTTATTAAAATACGATTTCGAAAACGTTTCTAGCTCTTAGACGAATTTATAGTTATAGCCAAGTGACAGTTGACGCGTCGATGCGATGCTCTTTTTCATATTTATATTTTTCTTCAATATAACGGAGTGTGAAAAAGTTTTAATACAAGTAGAGATTTCTTTTTCTTCATTTATAATTGGAGTTTGGTCACAAATTGACCATGCCACCCCAGTAATTAACAACAAAATAAAAAAAAAAACAAACAATCAATAATTTGCTGGTTTTTTAATCTACACATAACCAGCCTATAAAGCATTTTTGCTTCCTCGGATGTCGGGAAAGCAAGAATGATACTACATAAACCTACAGAATTTAATGATTCATTCATTTAATTTTTTAGTGCTTACTCTTGGAGCCGAAGATAGTTATGATAAAGTAAGTGGCATAGATGATTATTTAATTTTATTTTTACGTATTGTGCATGCGACAAAAAAAAAGAGGCAGAGAGAGTGTATGTAATATATACATATATCAAATTTTCATCTCAATAGCAAACCAACTCAAGGATTACCTATTGATATATTAACTTTTAGATTATCCGAGATGTTTAATTGATCACTATTTATTTTATGAATATATTTTATCCTTTAATTAACAACTTAACTCTATCAACTTGATATTTTATAATGTAAACCATTCTGACTATATAGTGAACGTCTACAAAAAAGGGCAAGGAGGATTCGCCCTCGCCGCCCTCGAGAGTGCACGAGTCCTAGTCCGCGCTCGCGCTGGTTGCATCTGTCCAGGCAACCAGCGCTAAGAGAACTCCGGGTGCGCCTCGGCGCACTCAGGACTGCACCGCGGCGTGAATAATTGAAGACCACGTACCACCATGGAGCCCAGCTCTGGCGGTGCGCGAAGAAAAGGCCCTTCTCAGGGCCAACCGACGACCCAGCCTGCCCAACCGGACCTTGAATTTGCAACTATGACGACCCCAGCTACACCTACAGGACACCAGATTGAACGTCGCCCGCAGCCCGTCTCACCGGACAGCGAGACGATACCTACACTCGCCTCCGCGAGTAGTAAATCTACCGCCCACGCGTCGAGCGCCGCGTCAGCGATAGAGAAGAGTACCGTGTTAGAGACCTACGAGTTCGACCTATTTGCGGTCGCCCAAATCCTGAAACAAGGAATACTCTCGGATAAGATGATCCGTTGGTGCGCCCTCGCACTGAGGATACAAGAAGCGGGGATGGAAAAGATACCCCTATGTCCAGAGGATCAGAAATACCTCGCCTTAGCGACAAAAGGAGTGCTAGCACCTCTAGAGGTACCAAAGCACGCCCACTCAACCAGCCCACTCGGAAGAGCCGTGAGGAGTCTCAGAGAAGCGGACGACATCCAGGAAGAGAGCCAAAAGCGTTTGAAGCTGCTCCCGGAACTCACACCAACTCGAGAAAGCACTGCGGCAAGAATAGTGAAACCACAAATATCGCAGAATGCCCCGAAAACATCGACCGTAAATACGGTACCGAAACCGCCAAGAACAATTTCACGGTTACCTGTTGACCCAGTTCCCACGGTCCGAGCGAGAACACAAAGCGCAACAGGTGGAATCGTGAAAAGGTCAACGACCCTGACCCAGAAACCTACTGCCCTGAAAACCTTGAATTCCACCAGTAGTTGTACAACAACGCCGAATGTAAACACTGGCGCTAGTGAGTCGCCCGACTGGTCCTCAACAAGGTATAGCCGGCCGACTACATATGCAACAGCGACCTCTACAGGGAAACAAACGACTGCTATCTACACAGAGCGAGAGCCACAATCTAGGGCCAGCCAATCAGCGAGCTCCGTTGCCGCGAGCACTACAACCGATGTCGGCGCCGCGACGACTGCGGAACCCCAAAAAGGAGATAGAAAATATCCCCCTCTCATTGTGGAGTCATTACCGGACTGGGCAAAGCACTTCCAAATTATTGCACGGGAGCTCGGGAAGACACCGAGTGCGCGTCCCTTCGGCGCCGGGGTGCGCTTCCAGCGGGCAGATGAAAAAGAATACCGAATTATACAGAAATATCTCTGCGAATTAGAGAGAACAGAGGACATATCATAGTTCTCTTACTCGCTCCCTCAGGAAACTAACCTGAAGGTAGCGATTAAAGGACTTCCCACTTCGACAAAGGAGGACGATATCATGAAGGACTTGGAAAACAAAGGCTTTCAGCCTGAAACAGTGCGGAATATTAGAGCTCGGGGGGACCGACCGGGCAGTATATTCTATGCCGCACTTAAGAAGACTGCAGATCTGATTCCCCGAATCTACCAGGTCGACGAGATAACGTCGATGCCGGAAGTAAGAGCTGAAGCCTGGCGGGGCAAAACTGGCCCCGCCCAATGCCATCGCTGCCAGAAGTTTCGACACAGCTCGCACCAATGCCATCGTAAACAGGCGTGCGTGAGATGCGGAGGGCCTCACTTCGCGGCCGATTGCGACCGCCCTAGAGACGCCCCCGCAACGTGCGCCAACTGCGGCGGGCCTCACCCAGCCAACCACTCTATGTGCCCCGTTAGGCGTCGCGAGGCACGTAACAAGAGGGCAGGAACGCTCGCACAAACGGGACGAAAAGGGCAGACTTTGCCGGAGCAGAACACCGTGGTGGAGGCGGCACCGGCGAATAACCCGGTGGAACGCAAGAGCCAAGCGGGTCCCAGCAGCAGGAAAAACAAGAAAATGCGCAGTAAAAATAAAAAGGCCACAACCACTAAGAAAACTCGCAAGACCGGGATCATTGATGAGTTAAGAACAATTATAGCCGAGGGGAGGGGGGGCCATAAAACTCATCAAAGAGCTTATCAGAAGTCCTAAAACCAAAAGGCCTTCTTAATGGATAATACGCCCTTAAGAATCGTTCATTGGAATGCCCACTCTCTAAAGGAAAAAAGAAGACTTCTGATACACTTCCTGAGGGAGCACAAAGTAGATGTGATGTTGATCTCGGAGACATTTTTACATCACAAAGACGCCTACAAGATCCCCTGTTATACAGTATACAGGAAGGATGAAACCACGGCCGCTGGCACTGCCTACAGGAGGATGGCAGTACTAGTAAAGAATAATATATTACACCAGTGCATCCCACACGTGGAGTATCGCTCGCTCTACGCGCTGGGTATGCTGGTTAATATGCGAGAGTAAGATTTCCCCCCCACGCATAGAAATATGCTGGGAGAAGTTCAGGGATGTACTTCAAGAAAACACTCCTACTAGAAGTATGAGCACAAGAGAGGACGTCGAGGCACTGAATGAGGACATCACACGGTGTATCCACAACGCCGTGGAGGTGTCCTCCAAAGCCAGACCTGCTAATAGCAGTCACTACTCTCTACCCAGAGATATTAGAGAGCTAATAACTGAAAAACGAAGACTTCGTAAACAATGGCAGAATACCCGTTGCCCGAGCTTAAAAACTCGCCTCAACTCGTTGGTGACGCGCGTTAAGCTCGCATTAGACAACCACGCGGCCGCCTCATGGGATGCGCATGTCGAGAGCATTGAAGATCACATCCCTTCGGTGCACCGGCTGTGCCGCAGCCTCTCAGCGGCCCCCAGAACACCGCACCCATTAATACCCGAAATATTTGCCGTGCATTTACAGCGGCAATTCACACCGAACCCTATCAGCAACCAACAGCATCGTGATGCGGTCATACAAAAATTGAATTCTCGCTTATCGGAAGTAGAGTTAGAGCTTCCGACAACAGACGACCTCTTTATAAAGCCGCGTGTCGTTCAACGCGCTATTAAACGCCTCAAACCCAAGAAAGCCCCTGGAATCGACAGAATCACTAACAGTATGCTACGTCATGCGCCTTACAAAACCGTCGTGGCCTTGACTAGACTGTACAACGGTATTCTGAGGGCGGGCCACTACCCCAGCCAGTGGAAGCGGGGTCTGGTAGTCATGATCCCTAAACAAGGAAAGAGTATGAAAAATCCTGAAAGCTACAGACCCATCACGCTGCTCAGCACTCTCTGGAAAGTTTTCGAGAGAGTTTTGCTGAGCATGCTGAAACCCCACATCAAGTTACGCAAAGAGCAGTTCGGGTTTAGAGATGGCCACTCAACAACCCTTCAACTGGCGAGGGTGATCCACAGCCTTGTCGACGCACATAACAAAAGCCACCACGCCGCCATGGTGCTTCTCGACGTCGAGAAAGCGTTCGACAAAGTGTGGCACGAAGGACTTCTCATTAAACTGGTTGAGTCGACTACCACCCCCGCACGCCTACTAAGAGTGCTCAAATCCTTCTTGACGGATAGGAAGATCTCAGTAAGAGTCGACGACAAGATCTCCCGGGAGGTAGAGGTACACACAGGAGTACCACAGGGCAGCTGCCTCTCGCCCTTGCTGTACGCACTGTACACGGACGATGTCCCCGCGGCAGGCAAGGCAAAACTAGCCTTGTTTGCTGACGACACCGCATACTGGGCGACATCTATTAACAGAAAAAGAGCCGCCGGGTTGTTACAACCGACACTCGACGCACTTCCTGACTGGCTCGGAAAATGGCGGATTTCTGTCAATGTCGGGAAGACACAAGCCCTATAGATTAGAGACTCTGTTAAGACGACACCTCCGCTTACACTTCAAGGTCAGACGCTGCAATGGAGGAGCGACGTCAAGTACCTCGGGGTCACCATAGACAAAAGACTCACCTTTAGCAAACACGCACAAGACGTAGTTACGCGGGCGAGGGTGGCGAGGAGAGTGCTGGCGCCGGTATTCACCTCAAAACTGCCGTATCGCACGAAGCTAGGACTTTATAAGACGTACGTGAGGTCACGCCTCACGTACGCAGCCCCGGCTTGGTTCGGTTGCGTATCAGAATCTTTGAAACGCAGATTACGAGCTCAACAAAGCCAGACGTTAAGATCGATTGTCGGGGCCCCGCGATACGTGAGGAACTCAACAATCGCACGCGATCTGCGAATTGAAAGCCTCGACAGCTTTATAAGCAGCCTCGCCACGAATTTATTTCGAAGGGCAGACTCATCGGTGCATGTCCACCTCCAGGACATTGCACCGCTGCACACGAGACCTCCAGATAGCACAGCTCCTGAAAACATACAGAGATCTAGAGGAATCAGGATTACGAAACCGCTAGCACGAGAACTCATTCGCTCGCAAGATGAGTGAAGCAGACGTGCCCCGAGATGCCACAAGAGGCACTAACGCCTCTAAATCATAGACGCACCCTATAACGGGTGTCGAACCACTACCACCGACATAGGGTACGCCCTGGTTCGGTTTCCCCACACTGTACTGTACTAATTATTACCTTTTATGTATGTTACAGAGCGAGAAGATTGCGAGAGGGGGCAAGGAACTTCGTTCCAATCGGGGGTCTATACACTCCTCAAGCTTTTTGTTTACTTTACCGCCAATATATGTAGGTTAGTTTTTATCTTGATTGAACCCAGTAGATGATTCTACGAACGGGTTCTAGGCTTATTTTAAAAGATTTCTCACATACCATCTGGGTATATGTTTGAGTAAGTCCCTTGATAGTTTGGATCACAATTGCAAACCGTAGGTGTGGCGGCAATCGGGTAAGATTTATTAAATTTTTTCGCGTTTAAAAATACAATTGAAACCGATTTGGTGCAGACTAAGTTGCACGGGTCGGCTAGTAATCAATATATTAATCAAGATATCAATAAAATAGATTCGTATTTTTTATTATTTGCTTTCCTTACCACGTATGGACTGCACAATGCCTGTTATCAGGTAAAAAGTTGTTGAAATAAAAGATATGGGACCACCAGTACTTTCGGCAACCTTGCACAACAGAGTTAGTCACATAGAAGTTCCAAAGTGGCCCCGATCCGAGGTGTCGAAGCCAAGTCATTGTGAATGCTATTATTATTGCGAGCGATGGAGTCAATCTGTAATTAATTGATTATTTGTAATTGTAAGACGCTGCACACAGAACTAATAATACCAGTGACATTTTGAAGTGGAATGACAATATAATGTGCGCTCTCCACTCATCTAATCTGATATAAACTTTATATATAAGCATTTTAACTAGCAGCATAATAACTGTGAACTGGAAACTAGATGCTATCTTACCGCTAACTACAATTTAACTTCTATGAAGTGCTATCTTTCCAAAATATTTATTTTTTCGAAATTTGGAATCAACGTATATACAGATGGTTAATGGGATAAGAAATTTAATTTACTTAACTTAAGATTCAGCTAAAAATATTGTGTCCATATAGGAACTGTAAATTTGTTTTGTATGTATTTGCGATTTAATCGTCTCTGAGTTTGAATAGATTATATTATATGTGAAATGAAAATGTATTTAATTAAAATTCTACGTTTAAAATACTTCTCTACAAGTTATGCTTTGTGATCAGTACCTAACATGTGTTATGTAAGGAGTCCAGTACCATAACATTGTCTGAGGCCGTACTGAATTCTCAAGTGCTTCTTTATTGAATTTTTTCTTAATCTGGGTATTTCTGGACCCTTTGAAAAAATAGTAATGTGTTTGAGTTACCTCCACCAACGCAAGAGTACATCCTTAAGGATTGTAATCCAATTGGTTCTTAATTTGGAGCTTTCGGTACGAGCCAAAAAGTTATACGTCATTAGAAACCCCGACATGAGGGAGAATATTTGTATAATCATTGGTGTATTATACAGGAGACGGTAAACTGATGAGTTATAAGACTGAAAGTAAATAAATAATATAATAATAATTCGTAGTGATACAGAGAGTTCTAGTATGACTTGATTATGATTAAGAAGCGTATATCTTTTGGCTTGATTTATTTTGACTACTGTTGATTTGATAAGCATTCGAGGATTAGCTAAAATGAGTTGCATGATCTGGACATTGCATATTTATTTAAGTTTTTACTTTTAGTTTTGGATTAATCTCCTAGAGCAAGGGTGCACACACCGCGGCTCTTGGTCGATGTACTTACGGCCCGTCAAAATAGCGAAAAACAAAATCACACAGAATTAATAAAACTAAATTAATACTTTTGTAAAATCTTTTAACAGGCTTATTAAATTGTTTTAAATTACAGCGGCCCGTCTTCAGCTCATAATCTGCCAGAGTGGCCCTCAGTTCCAAAATGTGGGGTGTAAGGGGTGGTGCACCCTGCTGAATAACGAACGAGGCAATGGCGAAAGCGGGGTGGTAGGGTTTTACAGCTTGTCTGGGTCGCAACCACCATGTATATAGCGAAAAAGCCCGTCATAGTGACTCGCTTCTGCGTGTCGCGTTTCGGGATCAGCCTGTGCATATCCAGTACCGGGTGACTTTCGTCATTATGTCCGGCATGACAGCGGCGACCGGCGATGGATAATCTGTCTCTCGGTGGTTGCCGATGTTTTTGGATTGTACTATGCTTAACATCAGGCATAGTGCAGTCACTATGTTGTGCTTCAATAAAAAAAAAACGAAAAAAAAGGTCTAGAGTTATATTTGAAGTAATAGAAAACTGTATAGTCACCTTTTCAAATAAGTGTGGCCTGTCCGTAAATCCGGTTGCAATTAGACATATTGTGTGACAATAGATCATTATTAAGTTTGTAATCGTCCTGAAATGTGTAAAATCAGAATGTTATGGTAAATAAAGGATGTAGATATTTTCTAAAAGTCAAAATAAAAATAATGTGTGGCTCAATTTTTAATCCTTTCTTTGTGCACTGAATGCTAAATTATGAAATGTGACGATATTTTAGCTGTTAATATCTGATGATATACATGAGGAATGATGAAAATTATGTCATAGTAGCATTAAAGGCTAGCTTTTTTTTATAGTAACTCGGCAAAGTGACTACATTATGCCTGATGGTAAGCACAGTGCAATCCAAAAACAACGGCGACTGCCGAGAAATACGTCATCCTTCGTCGGACGCCGCTGTCATGCCGGCCTGCGTTAATGGCTCTTCAAGTTACGCTTGAAGGACCCCATATTATAGGAAGGAGGGAAAACACTAGCCAGGAGATTGTTCCACAGCTTCACGGTACGGCAAAGATAGGATGTTACAAACTTTTTAGTAACATGTTTTTGTCTAAAAAGGAAAGATAATACTAAAAATGAACCTTATCTCCTATTTTCGATTGGAAAACTAAAATTGAAAGCCGGCTCCGTTTTTCGGACAGCTCGAATGATATATGTTGTTTTTACCTCATTCCATGAAGAGATTTCAGTCTTCTTAATTTAGGATCTTCAAATGTTGAGTTCATTAACAATTTCCAGTTTCGTTTAACAGAGAAACTCAATAGGTATTTGTTTCCTTAAATTTTGAATAAATGAGTTTATTATTAGTTTTGTTTCAGTATTAAAGATTAACAGTAACATGGGTACTAGGAGGAGAGAAAGAAGAATGACGAAAAGATGATACTTGTTGGCGAGTAAAAGAAATGCAAAATGTGATACTAAATTATAAAGTGGCCTAAATGATCTGGTGAAAAGCATAAATAAGAGTATAAATAACCACTATAAACATATCTTATGCATTTCAGGTAAAGCGGATAAAACAAAAACAATTATCTAGAAATTAATTTATATTGTGCCTATTTTTATATCAAGTAAAAGAGCAAAATTCCGGTTTTTCAGAAGTAGTACAAAAAGCTGGGAAGAAGATAGCGCTAAAAATATCTATAACTCGTGAAACTGCTGATTGGAGTACTAAGAGTCCTCCCAGGGGTTTCGTGTTAAGAAAATGTTAGTTCCAGAACAGCGATCTAGGTTTAATGGTTTCAGAGATTCAATATATATCTTTTGATACACTAGACATTGGAGATATTATTCAATTTTTATCAACGGACTAATGCTTTCCTTGTGTGATCGATACAAGTATACAACAAACATAAATTATAACTTTGGGAATATTTAAGGTAATATTCAAAATCAAATATCAGCAGTGGGAGTTAAATAGCTAGAGGTTACTAGTATTACATGCCATCGAAACTTGTAAACTGAAGGGTTTTTTTACTATACTAATCCAAAATTACTACTGATGTACGGAAATGTAAGCTGTAATCCATAAGAACGTCTGCATAATTCATGACGCTGATATAAAGATACAGAGGTGGATGTGCACAGAGATGGATGTGCAGTTTCGACAAAATCCATAGCGAATGTTTGCAAAGAAGCCAGGGATATATGATATTGCTAATAAGATGTAAGACAATAGGCTGCATTTATATAGTCATATAAAGAGAAGACCACCAGGCAACATAAAGAGTTTAGGCATTATAATATGTCCTTAATATATTTAATGATAACAAAAATTATGTCATTTAAGTTGAAATAACCTCTTATTGCTTTATCTGGTATAGTAACTTTATACGTTTAGTAGTATTTACCTTGTTCTTTTTTATCTTGTCTGTTGTTAAAAATGTAATCATATAAGCTTCCAATAATGTTCATTAACACAACTGCAAAGAACACAGCGGCTACACAACAATCGAGAATACTTATATCATTATTAGCGTCCTTCCTGTTGCAATAATATACTTGTGATATCTTTGACTGCACTTTGTAGGATTTAAATATAGTTGTGTTGAGGCACTCATCGAGAATGTATCTCAGATCTGCACTGTCATTGAGTGTATGGTCTTTTATAAATTGACTACATGTTTTCTTCACACACACACCTCTTTCTATGTAACTATGATTGTAATGTTCTAGTGTTACCTTCGAGTATTCCTGAAATAACAGTTGAAACCGCAAATTATTATTACAATTAACTCTTAGGGTTATAATAGAGATTCATATTTAAGTTTCTTTTTAAGGGAATTGTAGTGAACCGTATTGAAGTAAATGAGCTGTAGTTCATTAGTATTTACCTTGGCTATTGGTTAGTGTACCTAAGTTTAGCGAAGGCTCCGATGATTCATTGTCTGATATATATGTCAATTCATGATTATTTTTTTATCTTTTATATAATACATTTATTCGGAGTATAATGCAATTAAGAGAATTTGTGTTTTTATAATTTTTCTATCGAATGTGGTTATCATCATGAAACAGCCTGTAAGAGAGAGATCCACGTCAGGGCTATAAACCGCTTCCCTATTGAATGTATGGGTATAATCACCACGCCAGACCACGACGTTTTGGCAATTTCAAACTATGAGAAATCCACAGTTCTATGTTTTCTCACGTAAAAGAACATTTCTCATATTAAGGTCGCCTTACGATGTTTTTCTTCTCCCTTAGTTGAGAGTGTTACCGATTTAGATTAATTAGTAAAAATACGTGAATTCCGAAAAATTCGTTAGTACATGCTGGTATCGGTATATTTCACTGGTCAAATCTTTACGTAACGCATAAAATCAACAAAAACGGCTGAACACAGTCCTTAAAGTTGTTGCCCTATAAATAAATAGACTTTTTCATTTTTCTTGTAGAATAAACCTTAATACATAAGGTATTTTTTTTCAACTTCAAGGAGTTTTTAATGTAATTAAATTTTTGTATTAAAATAATTACCAAACAATGTGATTATTTAATTTTTCCCATGCATTTATAACTACATAAATGTGTACAATCGTGTAATTATGTAACCTACCTATAATTATTGTACCTGGGTGACCGAGCGTAGCTCGGTTCCTTAAAAATACATTTTTAAATCAAAACAAACTGTCAGGTTTGCCTTACATATTTTTTTTTTTTTTTACATAAAGAAAAATATATCTCTTCTGCTGTCACTCGGATTCAAACTGGGGTTTCACGGATTTTCGATGCAACCGATTTCCATCGGAGCTGTTTTTGTTATGACAACGACGGCGAAATTTATCGTTATATTACAGGTACATTTTTTCATTGCCTGAAAACTCAGTTTAAAAAAGTTTTCTATGAATAAAATCTAGACCGATTTATCGTACCCGAAACTACCTACATACTAAGTTTCACGGAAATAGATGACGCCATTTCCGAGATCCTGAATATATACAAATATAAAAACATACAAGAAGTGCTCGTTTATATGTATTAGATAGATTACGGGGTGTATCAATATGTGAACGATGGTGACGTCTGGAAGTGACGCTTCTCTCTGTGCATCCACCAAAAATGATTGTAGCTTTATATGTCTATTATGTTATAATAATCAAAAAGTATATATGTAAGTACCTATTATGAAAAAATAAACCAGATTGACTTTCTTGCCGATTTTTCTCGATGATAATTTTTTGTCCGGACCGGTGTTAGTTTTAACATCCATAAGTGCTTTCTCCGGGCCTAAATTGAATAAAGAGTACTTTGGTTTAATGTATATGTTCTGAAGATACTGCAGCTGATAGCTCGACCAGAGTGCTAACGAGTTCAAGTTTGACAAACCTCTTATGGTGGGAAACTCTTAAGTGTATTTTATTAATCGATTCGAAACAGCGTTTATGATGAACCAAACATTGAATTAAAAATACAAAAGCAGTTTTACAGTCCAAGGATAATGTTAGTTATTGTTGTTTTATTAGATGTAAATCTAACAGTCGCTTAACAAGAACTGTTGCTTGGATATTACGTTTCATTTCCAAATTGCGCAGTCGAATAATTAACACGTTCTATCAAAATATAATATGTTAACACCAAAGAAGTTATAAGCGAAATTATCAGATTATTATCAAAGTGCAGAATATTAAATTCACCAGAAAAATATTAAAGTTCAGAACAAAAATAAATTAAACACAAAACCAGCACCCAACCATTAATTTAAGATATAAAAACCCCTTACTGTTTTCGTTATAGAAATAAACTAGATAACCCAGTTGCGCGTTGCTGTGTTATTGAAAATGAAATTTAAAATAAAATCGTGGCGCCATTTATGGGCTATTTATAACACTCGATCCTACAGTTTTCTGCTAACAAACAGATTTAAAGTGCCATCTTTTGAAGATTGACGAAACATATAATTATCAACAATAATCAACATCGACAATCATTAATTTGTAATAAAAAATATCGATGCCATTAATCGAAATATCTCTATCTTACAAGTTGCACCAAGTTATACATGAATACCAATTTTCATGGAAATATTACGACGCATCGAGGACAAATATTACGACACTATTTTTTTTATATATAAGATTAATTTTCTTACTTTTATGAGCTTCATCAAATCATTGGCTGGATCATCGACAAGGTCTAACCTCAACACGCAGTAGAGCCCTTCGTTTTCTGTAAGACAGGAATCGTAGTCATCGAGGGCGAATAAAGGCGGCATACGTGCATATTCCGTGTCTAAAATTATATATAATTATATATGTATTTATTATAGGTACGTAGCTATATCAAATTGTAAATAGAATATCGTTCAAACAATTGAACAAATAAATGAATTATCGCGTGTCTGTATAAATACCATATATCTTAATATATATATTTCTTGTGTGCGTGTGTATGTGACTGAACTCCTCCTAAACGGCTGGACCGATTTTGAAGAAATTTCGTGTGCGTGTGACAGTGGATCCGAGAAGGGTTTAGATTCACATTTGGACCCGGTAGGTGGCGCTGCGGTTGAATTTTAGGGATTTTTTAATTATTAAAGCAGGACAACGTCCGCAGGGACCGCTAGTGGCCATATAAATAAACAGTCTATCTTACGTACTCCGAGTATTATTACCCTGTCTGTGTCAGTCTAGATTTCTATAGTAGTGAGCCTAGCTCCTACAGGTATATCAGAGAAAAAATAAAAGGAAGGATGAAAAGAAATGTCAAGACTCTAATGTTATGTTTTGAGAAGGACGTTGCATTTCCGTCTGAACGGTGTAATTAGAGTTACTCTATTGTAATGAATAAGGAAGTATATATGTTTTAGAAGCCACAAAAAAGTTGCTTGTTATAAAAAATTGAGTACTTTGAAATACATCATTGAAAATCAGTAGTACTAATAGAAGGGATGAGCACACTTTGTATCAAATTACGAGAACTAGGGACCCGAATATTTTTGTTTCTAAACCGGTCGTTGTAGTCAAAAACCGATGCTTGCAATTTTTCCACGTCTAGAATATTTTATATATTTGAAGGGAAAACTTCTTTAGGCGAGCTGAGCGGTATTTTTAGCAGGAGATCAAGTTGCGATTTAGCTTCATGACATACTAGTAAGGGTGACCTACGGTATTACGCTTGCGCGGTTTACGTCACATTAGCGAGGCGTTGTATAGATGATTTGGTACGTCAAATATTTATATTTTGTATTGAGATTGCGCAGCATAATATTTTTGATTACTTAATAAAAAAATTTTATAATTGTTGCTACGAGTGACAATAAATTTGAGAACCAGAGTAATGTTAATAATTTAAATAGATATACAATTTATGAAATTTAAATAATTCATAGTGTAATTGATTTCAAAAGAGAATGTAGTTATCGCATTATTTTAAGTTTTCACCTCTGTCGGCAAACCCTGTGACTGCCTCGAATCTTTTTTTAGTAAATTGCATTATTATCACATTTTACTTGCTTAATTTTTATAGATATTTTGAAACGATAATATGCATATTGGCACTCTTTATTCAGAACACTAGGTAATATAAATTCAAATTAAAAAGTAAATTAAATTCACTTACCGTTTAAATTATATATCACAGAGGAACCCTCATGAAATAAAATAAATAACACAATATAAAAAATTCCAAACATTTTTCCTTCACGCCTTACTTTTATTTAATTTTGCCTTTTAAGCAAAGATGGTACCTAGGTATAGCGGACGCCGTCGAGCTACGATGTTGTCTATTGTTCGTGTAATGGTCGAAACATCCTTTGATGCATTTATATTATCAGCAAATCTGCATACAATAGAGATGTTCATGCGAAATAATCACTGAACTTTTTTATTGAAACGATGTATCGAAACATTACAACGAAACATAATATGGCGTGCGTTGCTAGAATGATTTGAAATGAGGGAATAAAATCCATAGCAAAACTAATTACTGTTACCTTTACAAAAAAAACAAGACACCATATACATGAGCTTCATATCTCAACCAAGAGAATATTTTTTATTAATGTGAAAAACAAAATAAGTTAGATTTAGATACAGGTTTTATGTATACTTTATAAATTCTTATTACGAAAAAATTTCATTAAGATAAAGATTACTTTTTTCAAAGATTTAATTAAAGAAGTTGCTTAGAAGATGATGGGAAATAAAAACTGTAAGTAGGGATAATTATTGCGTTGTTGCAAGGATAGTCAGTGAGGTGCAGAGGTGAGGGCCAGAGGAGCGACTCAAAGGATACCGAGAAGTTTTTTTTTTTTTTTTCTCTCGAACTGACTACGCTATTGACCTAGCAAGGTCTTAACAGCTTCACCGGACTACTAAGGCGAGCGCTTAGGGCACTCAGCCGATTTTATAATGGCAACCAGATCAAGGGTGCACGGCACACCTCGGCTTGGCTGTTGCCCGTTGCATGCAAAAATCGCGACCTATTTTAGCTAACCTAGCTAACTATTCATATATGTTTGAGTTGTCCAGACGTATATGAGTACCAGCATATCCGCCCCGACAACCCCTCCATATATTTTTATCGGAAAAATTTGGAGAGTTTTTCAGTTCGATAAGGGAAAAAATCTTTCACAAAATAACCCTTCCACAAAGATGTGTAGCGTGTAGGCGTGCACGTGTGTGGAGGTCATAGTGTAGTGTTGTAGCAGTGATGTATGGGTGTGTCACCGTATCGCGCAAGCAACGCACTCAAGGGCTCCCTACCAAGGGATCAAACCTAGACTTGAGCCGCTGCCGTGGGAGGCCTAATCGGGAGTGCGGGAGCGAAGTTAACCCCAAAACCGCGGCGGCGCGATCTGTGGTTACGCGGGCGTGGGTGTGAGCACGCTCTGTTACGAGGGACAGGCTGGTACTGATCGTTCGCTGACGTGATATCGTCGGGAGGGTCGGTAAAAATGTGTCGCGGACGTCTTTTGTAACGCCCAGCGTTGGGCACGGGTTCGTAATTCGCGGCGGATACCACTAACGGACTGAGATGAATCGCGGCTCGCTCGAAATAGCTGGTAGTGAGTGATTTAATATACGCCCAGATGGACGGAATCTCCAGGTCCCTATGGAGATCCGCCCTCCGGACGAACCAAGGAGCACCGGTGATTTTACGCAGAGCCCGGGTCTGCAAAACCTGAAGCGTATCTAGATTCCTCGCGTGGGCGAAAACCGGACAACTATACGTCATTACCGGACGAATACAGACTTTATATAATGTGAGCTTATGTCTGAGGAACAGTTTGCTCTTCTGACAAAGTAAATAATGGAGGCGACCCAAGACCATAGCGGCTTTGTCTCGCACTCTCTTGATGTGAGAATCAAACGTTAAATGTCGATCTAAAGTGACGCCGAGATACTTGACCTCGGTGGTCCAAGGTATCTCGGAATCGTATAGCCTTATGGGCTTTAGCTTGTTCGCGCGATATCTGGGATCGAAGAGTATCGCGGCACTCTTATCGGGGTTAACACCTATACGCCATCGAAGAAACCAGTCACCGAGTGTGCTAACGGCTTCTTCGATGCGATCTCTAAGAGTACTCGGCCGCCAGCCAGAGGCGTAGATGACTGTATCATCAGCATAACAACCTACCTCGACTCCCGGGAGCTTAGGTAGGTCGCTGATGAACAGGTTGAAGAGGGTGGGCGCGAGAATTGAGCCTTGCGGCACACCTGAGCGTATCGGACGGGGCGATGAGAGTTCGCCGTCTACTCTAAAACGGAAGGTTCTATCGGCTAGATAATCGCGGAGGATACCGAGAAGACTTTTCTGGTCAATATATATAGGATAGTTTGGAATCACAATGGAATTTGGTAGGTGTCGCTATAGTCAGATTCTAGGTTTTTTAAGATTTTTCGCGTCTTGGAGTAAAATTGTAACCGGTAATAACAAATTTGGCGCAGACGAAGTTGCGCGGGTCAGTTAGTAACATAAAAATAGCACGAATTATTATCACATATATGTAAATGCATATATGTTTATAAGTCAATATGTACTATTACGGACAGCTGAGCCTCGAATGTCTATCATAACTATAATGTATGATATGTAAAAATGCCTCATGTAGAGTAGGTGTTATGACGTAAAATCTCGAATAAAATAAATCTTGTGAGGCTTAATATTGTAAAGTATATAATAACGTATTATGTAATGTATTAGGTCATAATATTTCGTGTAAAGATTCTTATGTTTTGTATGTAATTAAGTAACAATATTTTGTATATAAAGAGTCTTTAAAAATGTCCTATGTAGTAATAAAGTTCTTATGTCGTTTATATAATGTCCTATGTAGCATTAAAGAGTATTATGCCGTTTAATGTCTCGTACATAGAATATATCATGGTAAAATCGTATGTGTATTTCGTATGTATAAAATGTTTGAGTTAATGTATCTTGAGTCATAATGTCTTAAAAAGAGGAAGTAATAGTTTCCTATGTATATTAATAAAGTAAATAGTGTTATAACCGATATTTTTGAATGTTATTAGGCTTGAACCACTGCCGAGGGGGCCTAATCTAGTGTGCGGGAGATTTACCCCCGGATTACGGCGGCGTGATCTGTGGTTACGCGGGCGTGGGCATGAACACGCTCTGTTTGACGAGACAGGCTGGTACTGATCGTTCGCTGACGTGATTGAATCAGGAGGGTCGATAAAAATGTGTCACGGTCGTCTTCTATACTGCGCAGTGTTGGGTACGGGTTCATAGTTCGCGGCTGATACCACGAACGGGCTGGGATGATTCGTGGCTTTTTCGAAATAACTACGTGTGAGTGATTTTATATACGCATAGACAGAAGGCATCTCCAGGTCCCTGTGGAGATCCTTATTCCTGACGTACCATGGGGCATCGGTGATTTTACGTAGGGCTCGGTTCTGGAGAACCTGTAACTTTGAATACGATTTTGCGCGTGTGCAAAGACCGGACAACTGTACGTCATAATCGGACGGATGCAAGTCTTATACAAAGTGAGTTTATGTCTGAGGGACATTTTACTCTTATGACAAAGCAAATGATGGAGACGACCCAAGATCATAGCGGCTTTGTTTTGCACTCTATCTGTGTGTGAATCGAAATTTAAGTGTTTATCTAAAGTGACGCCGAGATATTTGACCTCGCCGGCCTAAGGTATCTCGGTTTCGTATAGTCAGATGGGCGTTAGTCTGTTAGCGCGTTTCTTAGGATCGAACATTACCGCGACGCATTTTTCGGGATTTACTTCTATACGCCATCGAAAAAACCAACCACCGAGTGTGCTAACGGCTTTTCCGATGAGTTTCCAGAGCCAATCCAGCCGCCAGCCAGAAGCGTAGATAACTGTATCATCAGCATAGCAACCTACCTGAACTCTCGGGAGCTTATGTAGGTCTCTGATGAACAGATTGAAGAGCGTCGGCGCGAGTATTGAGCCTTGTGGCACACCTGAGCATGTTGGATGGGGTAATTTAATGGATTGAGGCGATGATGGCTTACATGATAGCGTGTTAGCAAACCGCGTCGACGGACGTAGATGCGAATCGTAACAACTGCATCGGAGTTTTCGATGGAGGTATAAACATCGTGATGAAACCACAGTATTGTGGTAGGTTTTTTTAGCCCGCTTGGTTAGCTACTACCTTCAAGTTGAAAGTCTGTCACTAATCACCTGTTGGTACGTTCCGGAAGCTGTACTTGAGAGCCAAACACTTCTAGATTTAGCGTGTTTGCCATTTTAGAGGACATCGTCTCTTAACATAACATGAGATTGTGGTCAAAGGCTACTATAAAGCAAAAAAAAAACATGTAGGCGTCAAATTTAATGTGTTTATAGTTGGAACCCTAAAGTAAAGTAATTAATAATATAAATGAAGTTGTTGATGCAGTAAACAATGAGTACGAGCCTGTCTCTCCAAACAGAGCATGCTCACGCCCACGCCCGTGTAACCATAGATCACGCCGCCATTCCCTCGGCGTGCGATACAGTGACACAAAATCTTACAACACTGCGACTTTATACATATCAACTCTACACACAAGCACGCACATGCTTAGATATGAAAGTGGAAGGTTTTTATTTTTTCCTTTATCGAACTGAAATAGTTTAGAAAAATTATCTGACACAAAATACATATAAGCCTTGTTGAGGTATGTATGCTTGGTACACATATATGTTTCAATAACTCGTATAAGTATGAATATGTGGTTTAGCTTAGGTAGGCTCAGATAGGTTGTGAATTGCATGAGTCATGCAACAGCCCAAACCGAGGTGTGCCGTACACCCTTGAGCTAGTTGCTGAAAAATAATTGGCTGAGTGCCTTAAGCACTCGCCTTAGTAGTCCGGTGAAGCTATTAGGACTTTGCTAGCTTAATAGCGTAGTCAGTTCGAAAAAGAAAGAAAAAAAGTAGCTGATAGGTTCTTAAGAGTGTCATGTAGTAGGTTTTTTCTTTTTATACTTTTGTCTCTCACCTGCCTTTGTATCGTTATAAAGGTTTACAACATACATTACCTTCGTGCAACTCCAACAGGGCTGACAAAACTCTTTTTTTCAACACATTTGCCGCTTATCAGTATATATTGTGCAAATAAAAAAAAAGTTATAGATTATATCGTATTGTTCAAATACACATTATTAAAAACCATTATGTACTTTTTGCGTGAAAGAGATAGATTTATCTTAGTTATATTCAACAAGTCTATATTGAGCTTCGGGATCTTATTATATATCTATTGGTGGGAAAAGGCCGTCAGGGCTTGAATGCACCATGAAATGCGGCGCCCTTCACCACCATTGTTGCGGGTTTCTATTAATGTATGATAATCTTCGAGAAAGTATAAAATATTCTCACCAATTTCAAGAGAAACATTATTGTTAATATAGAAACTTGGCTATTTAACGGCTTTACTTGGAAACGTATTTTTTTTTAGCATAGGAGGCAAACGAACAGATGGGTCACCTGATGTTAAGTGATCAACACCGTCCATAGACACTAGCAACACCAGAGGAGTTGCAAGTGCATTTCCAGCTTGTATTTGAAGTGAAGGGGAAGAGTGGGTAAGAGAGAGGGGGGAGAAGGGATGTGGGTATCCGGCGCTCTTACTGATCGTATGAAATACAACAATGCAGGCACTGTTACTTCACATCGGTTTTCTGTGTGAGGGTGGTACTACCCCGGACGAACCGACCCATTCATGCTAAAACCAGTAATAGCTTTAGCGTGGCTCTAGCACCTACAAAATTGCTAAGGTACTGAGTTCATGATAAAATCTCTTAAAGTAAAACATATCTTTAAGTATAATTTAGTCTTCTTTTTAAATGAAACAAATTTCTAATGAAAAAAATCGATTCGGTCTATCAAAAGTTAGTGTATTTACTTTTTATGACGACACGACTCTATTCCGAGGGAAAGTAGATAAATAAACGCACTTAATACATTCAAATGACATTATTAATCACTGTTATTTCCATAAGGTTTCACACGGATGAAGCTAGTATTTAATATGTACGTAAAAGATACCAGATTAGGCCTCTCTCGGTAGCGACTCAAGTCTAGGTTCGATCTCTCGGCAGGGAGCCCTTGAGTGCGTTACTTGCGCGATACGGTGACACAAAAATTTACATCACTGCTACAACAATACACGATCACCCCACACACGTGCACGCCATCACACTTACACATGGAAGTGGAAGGGTTTTTTTTTGTTTTCCCTTATCGAACTGAAAAAACTCTAATTTTCCGATAATAAATATATGGAGGGGTTGTTGAGGCGTGTATGCTTGGTACACATATGCGTCTCAACATCTCAAACATATATGAATAGTCAGCTAGGTTTGCTAAGATAGGTCTCGAGTTTGCATGTAACAGGCAACAGCCAAGCCGAGGTGTGCCGTGCACCCTTGAGCTGGTTGCCCAAATAAAATCGGTTGAGTGCTTTAAGCGCTCGCCTTAGTAGTTCGGTGAAGCTGTTAAGACCTTGCTAGGTCAATAGCGATCAACAAACTCACATTCATAGTTAAAATATTAGTTAGGATCACAACTAGTTAACATTGGTTAGGATACCCATATATTTCATTGGTAATTTATAATTCTTTAGCACATTAAATTCATTTTGATTTAATTATGTGGATAAAATATTATAACTAGATGTACTTGTAGTAAGCTTGTATTTGCTTAACGTCATAACGTTTCCCACATAGTTTCCTGATAGCTTCTCAGCTATAACTAACTTTTAATGACAATCAGCTACGTCATTAATCACAGTTCTTCTTTCGTCTGCTATATGCCATGTGTTTTTTGCATAAATATAAAATTGACTCATGTACTCAGCATTTTTTTTTTCAAAATTTTACGCTACCATATATCAAACTGTCTTCCAAGACTGCGTTGTTTCTTAAAACTAAATAAAAGCTATCACCATAATCTGTAAATTTTGAACTCGTGAATACTAAAATTTTTCATATGTGAATGTGTAGCAATTTTTAAGTAACAGACAGGCAAACAAATCAGCTTCTTAAAATATTTCTTGTTATACCAGGAATACATAAGGATGTTAATATTTTTATATGACCAGGGCTTTGTAAATTATTTGCAGTTTATGGATTACTGAAAGCTCCATGGATTTTATAGAAAACGTCCAATTATGCATTTCTAACAACATTTACCCAAGTCTTCATTTTGTTGAGTATGTTATAATATCTTACTGGCTTTGCGGTGCCTTTTAACTTCAATTCTGGAGCACCTTTTTAAACTGAGGCATATTATACGTTATACGTAAAAAAGTGCCGATATACGTCATACTAATTTCATGAAATTCGTATGAAAAAGAAAACTTGAAATATATTACAAAATTTGCAGTCAAAATAGATATAATCAATAAATATAAAAAACAGACGAATTTTTGAAACTAATTTATTCTTTTTTATTCCTAAGAGATTTCAAATTTGTGGAAGTTATATTTTTTACCAATCTATCTAATGGAGCTTCAACCATGAGGTAAAAAGGAACTGCTAGAAGATACGACATCGTTGCTATTCCGAAAAAATAAGTATGCTGAAAAAAAAAATCAATAATTAATATAATGTTGTGTTAAGTTATGGATACATGGCTCAATAAAATATATTACGTGCTAAAATAAGTAATCTCAATCAGACATTGGATTGCACTCATTAATTTTAGGGTATCCAACAATGCATATTGTACGTTACTAATTGTGTTCAAATGTAACCCAATCCTTTTAACCTAACTAGCATTATTATTCACTGTACTGCATTATCATTTCGAAATTATGATTCAGTTTTACTAAAGCAATAACGCTGTAAAATAGCTATTGTTATTTTGGTATAATAAAGACTACAAAATGTTTTAGTAATGATAAAAGAAATAAAGATTTGCTTAATCACACAAACCAGTTAAATTGAACTGTGAAATCTTTTATTAAAGTATTATCTACAGGCAACTAAATAAGTTGTTAACTAGTGTCTTAGTGTAAGTAAGATAAAATTAAAAATGCATACCATAAACCAGAAGGATAC
>JACEII010000076.1:928049-948029 GCA_014332785.1 Antheraea mylitta | reverse complement strand
GTAAGTAAGATAAAATTAAAAATGCATACCATAAACCAGAAGGATACTGGCAACATAGTATATTTGACGCCCAGCAGAATGTAAATGAAGTTGAAATGTATGAGGTAAACACTGTATGTAAGTCTACTGGGGATGACCCATCCTCGCCACTCGAAGATTTCACGAAGAAAATATTAATTACATTCGGAAATAATCCATTATCTCAGCTGTAAGAGCATATTTTTGAGTTCTCGGACCACATCTTCTCAACAGAGAGACTGGTCGGATAGGAGCACGGAAAAATGCATAATAGAAAAAAGGATTATGCAAAAGTATACTTACTCGGGTGTCAAAACTGCCATAGCATTGAGATCGTGCATCCAAACATGAAATGCAGGTAGGATTAAAGAGAGAATAAGCAGGAGTGTGAGCACCACCATGCGGCCTCGAGACATCGTTGCAACAAGTACAACCAAACCTACGAGGAATAACTGTGAATCTGCTGCAATTTGCCTGGAATATAACAAAATCCATGAACATAGATGCAATAATATGAGATTTTTTGATAGCTAAACAATTGATTGGAATACCTGTATGTAAATCTCTTTTTTCCGGGCTGAGCCAAGAATGACTCAATCGTCACGTTCACAATATTGAGAACTATAATATTAGTTTTATGTTGTAATTATTAGAATATTCCTCGTTTTATAATTTCTTAGTCAACTTCTTTTATATGAATATAAAAAACGTAGGGTGAAATAGTTGTTAATAGAACCTGTAGCAAATGTTATTCCGATGGAAAAAAAAAGTTTCGTATTATTTATTATTTGCTTCGCTTACCACGTATGAGCTGCGCAGTATCTGTTATTAGGTAAAAAGTTGTTGAAATAAAAGATATGGGACCACCAGTACTTTTGGCAGCCTTGCACAACAGAGTTCGTCACATACAAGTTCCAAAGTGGCCCCGACCCGAGTTGTCGAAGCCAAGTCGTTGTGAATGCTATTATCGTCGCCAGCGATGGAGTCAGTCTACAATTAATTGAATGTTTGTAGTTATAAGACATTGCACACAAATTACCAGTAATATTTTCAAATAGAATGGCTATATTACATCCGCTAGCTTTAAATTCTACATTTAAAGAACTTTTCGGTACCATATGCTTTGTGATTAATATATAACTTATGCTGTATATGCAGTCCAGCGCAATAACTGCGTCGGAGGATGTATTCAATCCCCATGTTTTCTCCTTTATCATATTTTTTGTTAATCTGGCTATTTCTGCATTCTTTGAAAGAAAAAAAATTGTAATATGTTTAAGTTACCTCCACCAACGTAAGAATACATCCTTAGGAATTATGATCCACGTGGTTTTTGATTTAGAGCTTTCGGTACGAGCCAAGAAGTTGTACGTCATTAAAAACCCCGACATGAGGGAGAATATGAGTATAACCATCGGTGAATTATACAGGAGACGGTAAACTGATGAGTTGTAAGACTGAAAATAAAAAAAAAAATTAATAAAAGTTAGTAGGGATAGAGGGAGTTTTAGTTGAGTCACATACTTAAGAATTACCAATAACATCTATTTTGATCGTTTGATTTGATTTGATTTGACTACTTTTCATTTGATTAGCGTTTGAGGATTAGCTAGCATGAGTAGTATAATCTGGACGTTGCCTTTTTTGTCTCAGTTTTAGTTTTGCTCTTGGATAATTATTCTAGAGCAGGGGTACACAAACTGCCGCCCACAAGTCGCATGTGAATCTTAATCGATGTACGTGCGGTCCATCAGAATAGCAAAAGAAAGCACTCAGAATTCATAAAACTAAATAGTTTTGTTAAATTCTTTTTATACATTAAGTTGTTTTATTTTATAACAGCCCGCCTTTAGCTCATAAACTGTGGTAAACCTATAAACATAACCATGTCTAAAAGAGTCTGCTTATTCTCGTTCTAGAGTAATATTTGAAGTAATCGAAAGTTTAATATTCACCTTTTCATACAAGTGTGGCCTGTCTGTAAATCCGGTTGCGATTAGACATACCGTGTGACTATAAATTACTATTAAGTTTGTTATCGTTCTGAAATGTACAAAATCAGAATATTATGGAAATTTAAAGATGTAAATATGTTTTGAAAGTTAGAATAAAAATAATGTCCGGATTAATATCTCATCTTTTCTGTGTGCACTGAATGGTAAATAATGGAATATGAGGAGATTTTAGGTATCAAGTTCAGATGATATACACGAGGCTAAGAATTATGGCATAGTACCATTAAAGCCTATCGAGTTATATACGTTTGTTTTTTGTATAAAAGAACGAAAATAAAAATCTAACAAAATGTAATTTCTAACATTTCTCCAGTTTTCGATTGGAATACTATATTAGGAACCTAGTGTTCGGTTTACCTAACACCTTGAATTATATATGTTAGTTTTACCTTATTCCATGAAGAGATTTAAGTCTTCTTAATTTTGGATCTTCAAATGTTGAGTTCACCAATAATTTCCAGTTTTGTTGAACAGAGAAACTCAATATGTATTTGTTACCTTCAATATTTAACAAACGAATTTATCATTGTATTAAATATTATTGTATTAATTTCTGTATTAAGGATTAACAGTAACATAGTCACTAAAAGAAATGCAATATACAATACAAAGTGGCTGAAGAAAGAGATGATTTAGTTTGTAAATGTTTATTGGTAAAATGGTTAATAACTGGTTAATAAGTGGTTTATAATAATTCGCCGCTAATGGTAAATGGTAGTGAGTCGCGCGTGGTTGATTGCGAACTGAATACAAATTGTCTTAATACTAAAATGTAAATGCACGCACTGCACAAATTATGTATAATAATACCTAACGAGCAGTTCGGTTGTGTAACTCCGAACATACTCCCAGGCGTAAGATAAAAGAGAGATGAAGTAGTCAAAAATAAATAATATCTTAAGAAGCAATACATTACAAGCATTATAATTTTTATATGATAGTACTGTAAAATTTATCAAATTAAATGGTGCAATAAAATTATATAAAAAAGTTAATTTTAATTAACATTGTCTAAAATCAAAATGGTTATTGCATTAAAAATTAATTAAAAATAATACAATGTAAATGGTAAACTAAATTGGTGCAAAAATCTTTAAAAACTTTATATGATATAACCTATACTAAAGAATCTTCTAATGTAAACGTAGGATTGTCTATTCTGACAAGTGTCTCGCCCGCGCCTAACGCTGGGCCACCGTTTTGCCGAAATTTGGTTACGCACATTCACTGCACTAGCACTCGTCTGACTCGGGTCAGCCGTACTCTGCTTTCGCGATGGTACACTACACATCGGTATATCACTGGTAGAACTTGCCGGTGGCTCCTGGCCCACCGACTCCTGTCGGGAGCTCCCTCCTCCATGAACAGTAGTCCGGGAACAAAAATGGCATCGTCCTTTCTTCCACAGGTATGCAGCCAGTCCGATCAATGAGACTGCCAGTAAGCTGTAGCTAACTGCATAATGATGTATATCGTGTGGTGATATTTCTTCAATTTCATTGTTCATAGCTTTCAATGTTTCAATTTGTTGGTTTAGTTTTGAAAAAGATGCATTCAAATTATGGTTATATAAGAGCGGTGTGTCGTTAGCTGGTAATTTTAAATTTATGATATGATTTATTTGGTCGATAATTGGTACATAGAGCTCGTGTGTTGAATTTATCTGGTTAGAATGACGTTGTAGGGAGTGAAGGACAAAGTCTTTCCCTTTTATTATGCGGTTCTGTGACATGGTAATTATCCCTGCATTACTTAATTGATGTTTAGTGACTTGATCATCACATATGATTTTTATTGAATAAACATTACAACAGTAAAATAGATACTGTGATGTCTTATGCAGTTCAATCCATTTGTTGGTACACGTTGATCTATATATTTTACATTCATGGTTTTGTGTGTTTGTATCACAAAAACTGTTATCATCTTTAAGGTCGTGAATGGGTTTGAGATATTCACACATGTAAGATGTTCCGTGGTATAGACATGTACTTAGTTCGTTTATTGTAACAGCAAAGTATGATTCTGTTTTAAAATTTACTGCTACATAGTCTGAAATTGGTACTATGGTGACCATACTATCATTGTACTGATGTGGAATAGGCAATATTTGATAAAGTTGAAGACTTTCTTTATTGACGAGGGGTAAAGTTATTTTAAATATTATGTAATTTTCAGTTACTCTTGCTTTTACTCTGAGTAATTTGTAAATGTACTGAACATCTGTGTCGATGTCATTAACTGGTAAGGTGAGAACATGCAACATGTGCCCTCGTATGGTTTGAAGCTCTGTTTTAAGCTGCGTTGGCGTTAATAAATGAATACTAATTTGACCATTGTATATATCGGTTATCATATCTAGAAGTGTGTCTTGAAGTCTTTTTAAACTTAGTAATAAGTTATTTCCAGCCATGGCACATAATGTGAAATCTTGGATGTGTGACATATTTTGGACATTTTCTTTCAATGTGTTGGTTCTTTTTTCGAAGTAATTTAACTGGCTATTTATAAATTTATGTTGTTTATCAATGGATACCTCCATTCTTTTCATCAAATTAAACTCGGATTCGATAACTGATGTTTGATTTTTAAAAAGATAAGATAAATGATTTTGATTTTGTTTAATGGTTTCCATGTCTTTCATATACTTTTCTGCGAAACGTGAGTCCAATACTCCGAATAGTTCATTAGCGACGTATCCGACACCGTTGATAAGCCCGCGGCGCCGCCGACGTCTAGCGTGGACATTAAAATGCTGTGTTAGCAAAAGTTCATTGTAGTATTTCAATTCCTGATAGTCATGACGTAGTTGAGTGAGAATTATATTACAATGAGATTGTTGTTCAACGTCGTTACAAACTTTTTCTAAATAATTGGTTATCTTGTTATATGCATTTATTCCTGTCCAGTACGGTTCCATATTATAATACATTATTAGAGTCCATTTATCTCTAATTAATAGCATATTGGATACGTGATCGAAATATAGTGTCTGATTACTCGCAAGTTGAAAGATATTATGTAATCCATGCAATGGTGTAAGCAGAGTCATAAAAAATAACAATGCGGCAACTATGCTCGTAAATGATGGTTTCTTTGACTTCTTTTTTACTGGACTATTTTCTAATTGGTAGCATTCTTTCTGTATGGAATGTTGGTTAGACTGGTTAAGAGGTAAAACTGATAGTTTAATAATAGGTCGTTTTATTAAGCCATTTTTAGTTTTTAACGTAACCACTCGGGTTAAGCCATCCTCGCCAGGGTGTGTATCTGTCACGCGGCCTATGGCCCACTTTCCTACTGGTAAATTGTCATCGTGAATAACTACCAAATCATCCAATTTGATGTCTTCTTGCAAATTCATCCGCTTTTTACGTGCTGATAATTGTGTTAAATATTCAGTTTTCCATCGTTTCCATAGATCTTGAAATAATTTGGTTGTTAAATGCCATCTGGTTCGAGCATCATGTTCAGTAGCAATAATGGTCAATCCTGGTCTTCCCGTTAAGAAATGAGCTGGTGTAAGAAAATCGAGATTTTCTGGATCTTTCGATAATGCACAAAGAGGTCGAGAGTTCAGACAGGCTTCTAATTTGGATAAGAGAGTAGCATATTCTTCGTACGTCAATTTTTGATGGCCTGTAACTCTTTTCAAATGGTACTTGAGACTACGAACCGCTCTCTCCCAAAGTCCTCCTGCACTCGGCCAAAAGGGGGCATTAAAATGCCACTCAATTCCCATTTCTGTTATTTCTGTTAAAAAACTACTGTTGAATATATTTAGAAGTCGATTGTACTCTTCTTGTAACATTCTATTCGCTCCAACAAAATTAGTCCCATTATCGCTGTAAATGTGACGTGGGGCTACTCGTCTTGCTGCCAAAAATCCTGAACTGCTTAGGTCGGAGACTAGCTCTAAATGAACAGCTTTGGTTACCATACATATGAAAACTGCTACATATCCCTTTGTTGTTTTAATGCCACTTCCCTTACTTGCTTTCACTTCTATAAATCCCGTGAAATCTACTCCACAATGATAGAAGGCATATTTTGGATTAACTCGTGAAGCTGGTAAATCACCCATCAGCTGGTACTGTTTGACGGGGTTATATCTTCTACATATAATACACTGTCTGGTAAACTTCTTGGTTGCATTGTATGCTTTAATAATCCAGTATCTCTGTCTGAGGTTCGCTAATGTTATGTTTGGTCCCCCATGAAAAGTTAGTTCATGGGCCTCTTGAATTAATAAAGTGGTCAATCTATGGTTATGCGGTATTATGATCGGATGTTTCATTGGTAAGCTGATATGTGCTTTTCTCAACCTACCTCCTACTCGTAGTATTCCGTCTTGATCGATAAAAGGATTTAAATTTAAAATATTACTTTTACAATGTACGTGTTCATGAGTTTTTAAATAATGAATATCGTTAGCGAATTCTGATTCTTGCACATATTTGATAATCAGCAACTTTGCACGTCGCAGCTCGTGTAACGTTAGGTATGCCGGTCGAGGTTTCTTATAATTTTGTAATCGTAATATCCATGTTAAAATACGAGTTATTTTATTTATTGAACTGTATTTATGCAATAACGTATATATGATATCCACCTGTTTGTTTTCAATGGTAATGCTATTTGATTTTAGTATTGACGATTTGAGTTCTAATTTTGTTTCGTATATTTTATTTTTATCTTCTGTTTTCTTATATGACAAGAGCCATGGCGGACCCTTCCACCACAACTCATTGTTTTTTAATTGTTTGATTGACAATCCACGACTAGCACAGTCTGCTGGATTTTCATTGGTTTTTATGTAACTCCAATTACACGACGGTATTATTTGAGTAATTAATCTGACTCTATTTGATACAAATGATTTCCATCTTGCTGGATCTCCTTTTATCCAACCCAACACTGCTGTAGAGTCGCTCCAACAAAACGTTTCTGCATTGTACTCTGATAGACAATTGGTTATTTTTAGCATCAGTTTTGTTAAAAGCTGTGCACCCATCAATTCTAGTCTGGGAATAGATACTTTTTTATTTAAGGGGGCTAATCGAGCTTTAGCCGCTACAAGCGTTATGGTTGTTTGTTTATCCTTAATAATTTTGCAATAGATAACGCCAGCGTAAGCTTTTGTTGAAGCATCACAGAATCCGTGAAACTCCACTTTTCCATTGTTGTTACTCATTCCAAGCCATCGCTTTATTTCAATGGTATTTATTTCATTTAAGTCTTGTCTCAAACTCGTCCAGTTGTGGGTAATATGGTCAGGAAGCTCGTCATCCCAATCTAATGTGGATAACCAGACATTTTGAAAAAGAATTTTCATGGTAGTACTCAAAGGGGTTAACCACCCTAAAGGATCAAACAATTTTGATATATCCGATAACAGCGACCTCTTGGTGGGTTGTCGATGTTGTCGTGGTTCTAATTTTGTATTAAATATAAATAAATCCTTTTGTGGATTCCACCCAAGGCCTAAGGTTTTGGTAGAATCTGTTTGTTTGAATTCGTATACGTTTTCATTGCACTGGTGAATATCTAAACCTTCTAATAATTTTGGTTCGTTGGTAGCCCATTTTCTCAGATTAAATCCACCTTTCCTGAGTATTTCGATTAAATCTGATTTTAACTTATTGGCTTCAAAAATAGAATGATGTCCACCACAAAAATCATCCATATAGAAATTTTCCTTTAATGCTTTTTCTGCATAAGGAAAATTTTTGTTTTCGTCATTAGCTAACTGTTTTAAACACATCATGGCTAAGAATGGTGCTGATTTTGTACCGTAAGTAACAGTGGTTAGCTGGTATTCTTTAATCGGCAGGTTGGGGTGGTCTCTCCATAATATTTTTTGATAAATTTGATCTTCCTCGTGTATTTTAATCTGCCTATACATTTTTTCTATATCTGCAGTGTAAACAAATTGGTATTGTCTCCATTTTAAAATCGGCAACCACCGAGAGACAGATTATCCATCGCCAGTCGCCGCTGTCATGCCGGCCATAATGACGAAAGTCACCCGGTTCTGGATATGCACAGGCTGATCCCGAAACGCGACGCGCAGGAGCGAGTCACTATGACGGGCTTTTTCGCCATGTACATGGTGGTTGCAACCCAGACAAGCTGTAAAACCCTACCACCCCGCTTTCGCCATTGCCTCGTTCGTTATTCAGCAGGGTGCACCACGTGCAGGTGAGGTTGGCTTGGGTGTCTCAAGTCTTAAGATGTTACTCGACACCCCTTACACCCCAAATTTTTTGTAGGCAGTGTCTTACAATGTTGTGATAATTTGCTGTCGATAGTAACTGTATAAATATATATCAATGTTTATTGCTACGAGTGCCAATTAATTGGAAAACAAGAGTAATGATAATAATTTAAATAGCAGTTAGTCCATTGTTGTGAGTTTTCTCTTCTATCGGCAATCTCTATGACTGCCTCGACTTTGTTTTTGGTAAATTGTATTATTATCCAATTTTACTTGCTTTAACTATAGATATTTACAATCGGTAAGTTGCGCATATGGCGTTCTTTATTCAAAACACTAGTAAAAATAAATTCAAATTAGAAAGTAAATTATATTCACTTACCGTTTAAGTTGTATATCACAGAGGAACTCTCGTGAAATAAAATAAATAAAACAATATAAAAAATGCTAAACATTTTTCCTTCACGTGTAACTTTTATTTAATTTTGCCTTTTAAGCAAAGTTGGTAACTAGATATAGCGGACGCCGTCGAGTTATGATGTTGTCTGTTGGTCGTGTAATGCTCGAAACATCGTTTCTTGCTTTTATATTATAAAATATCTGCGTACAATAGAGATGCCCGTGCGAAAAAAATAATTGAAGTTTTTATTGAAACAATATAACGAAACATTACATCGATGTAAAATAAATATCATAAAAGTTCATAATTCACTACTTTTTTTATATCATAGAAGATAAACGAATAGGCGGGTCACCTGATGTTAAGTGATCACCACCGTCCATAGACACTAGCAACACCAGGGTAGTCGCAATTGCGTTGCCAGTTTGAGTTTGGGAGAAATAGGAAGGTATGGAAGGAGTGAAGAGAGGGGAGAGGAAGGGAGGTGGTCTTCCGGCGCTCTCACTGGTCGAACAAACGCAACGATGTAAGAAATGCTACTCCACATCGGTTTTCTTTGAGAAGGTGGTATTACCCGGGCGAGCCGATCCATATATGCTGAAATCAGTAATAGCTTCAGCGTAGATCTACCACCTACTCGATACTAACCGGTAAATAGAAGAAAAATTAAAAGAATGTATAAAGAATTAAAAATATAATCAGCATACAAATACTAATATTTACGAAAGTTGCAAATTAAAAAAAAACCTTATACATCTAAATATTTCTCAGGAACCATTTTATCTACTTGTCAAAACCGCAAGAAAATCCGTCCGGTAGTTGTATTCGCTTCTGCGGGTCGCGTTTCGGGTTCAGCCTGTGCATATCCAGTTTTTTGCAGGCCGGCATGATAGTGGCGACCGGTGATGGATAGTATGTCAGTCGGTGGTCGCTATTATTTTTGGATTACACTGTGCTTACCATCAGGCATAGTGCAGTCATTTTGCCATCCTACAATAAAAAAAAATTACATATCCTTTCCATTCATATCTTTTTTTATGTACTGTATAGGATTGTTTATTGGTTTAAGTTGGATAGTTTTTATTGTACGACCACAACCTCATTCTCAATCATATTCTGTATATATAATAAGAATTTAAATATAACGTGTATATAATTTTTAGATTTTTGTATAAAAAAATGTTGCAGGTGTCTAGGCCTAAGTATACGTTATATAAAATACATTGTAATAAATTTTAGAATGTCTGTCTTTTTGTATGAACAAGCGTGACTGCTAAAATGTTGCGTTCATGATATAACTTCTTCAAGAAAATCATAAGGTTTGAGTAACATTTAGTCTTTGTTTCATTAAAATCGATTCAGTCTATCATAAGTTATTGTATTTACTTTTAATGCCGACGCAACTTAAGTATGTGGGACAAGTACATAAGAAAATGGACTTAACACATTTAGATGACTTTATGAATCGCCGTTTTCTTACATAGGGTTTAAGGCGAACGAAGTGGTAGACACAACTAGTAAGTAATATGTTTGCAAAATGTCATGATAATCATTTGGGTAGTTATGGTGTGAAAGAATAAAAAAAAAAAACTCACATTCTCATCACAAATATTAGATAGGATTAGGGCTAGTTAAAATTAATTACAATGTTGCTGAATTTCATTAATAATTATAATTCTAGATTACATTCATTTACATTTAATTATGTGTATAAAATAGTATAATAGGATGTACTCGTTGTAAGCTTGTATTTACTGAACTTCATAACTTATTCCACATTGTTTCCTGAAAGCGTCTGAGCTCTAACTAGTTTTTAATGACAGCCACAGCATTAATCATAGTTCTTTTTTCGTCAGTTACATACCATGTGGTTTTTCTTTATTAAATATAAAATTCATTTCGCATGTCGTCATTCTTATTTTAAAAAATTTACGCTACCATAACCAGTAAATTATCTTCTAAGACTCCGTTGTTTCTTAACACTAAATAAAAGCAATTATCATAGTCGTATTCTGTGTCTTCAATTCAATGATACTAAAATTGCTCAATTATATATCTTGCTCAATTATATATATGCTCAGTTATACATATAATTATAATACTAAAATCAATGCTTAGCAAGCTGTAAGTCACTTGCAGACAAACAGATTGGCTTCATAAAATATTTTTTGTTATACCAGGAATACATAGCAATGTTAATATTTTTACATGACCAGCTCTTTGTACATTAATTGCACTGAAAGCTCCATGGATTTTAGTAAAACGTCCAATTGTATATTTCTAACATCATCTACTCAAACCTTCATCTCGTTCAGTATGTTATGGCATCTTACTGTTTTTGCAGAGTAGCTTCAATTCTGGAGCATCTTTTCAAACTAAGGGATACTATACGTTATTAGTAAATAAAGTTTCTATGTACGATGTCTTACCAATTTATTTTAAGCCAAACGAAAAAAAAAACTCACAACAAATTAAAAATTTCGCATACAAACAACATGAAATCGATAAATGTACAAATAGAAGTATTTATGTAAGTAATTCATTCTTTTTTAACACTAGATTTCAAATTAGAGGAAATTATATGTTTTATCAATCTATCTAACGGAGCTTCAATCGTAAGGTAAAAAGGAACTGCAAGAAGATACGACATCGTTGCTATTCCGAAGAAGTAAGTTGGCTGAAAAGGAAAAAGTAATGTTTTAATATAAGGTTTTTTCATTGTAGTGATGAAGGTAAATATAGATATTCGAATAATGCTGCCAGTGTTTCTATATAAGGAGCTTATGGATCAGCCTCAATAAAAGGACTGTCAACGCATTTCGTGACCCATATAACAATATTTTTAGAATATCATTGGGACTATTATTTTGAATGTGGTAGAGTCAGGCTGAAGGTATTATTGGTTTCTGCATGAATGGGTCGGCAAGTTCTGGGTAGTATCACCTTCTCACGGAAAACCAACGTGAAGTAACAGGGTTTGCATTGTTGCGTTTCTTTCGGTCAGTGAGAGCGCCGGAGCCCCACTTCTCCTCACCTATCCTGTACTCTCCCTTCCCTTCTCCTCTAACCCGTCTCCCTTTCTCTCCATTCCCCCAAACACGGGCTGGCAATGCACTTGCGTCTCCTCTGAGGTTGCTAGTGTCTATGGACGGCGGTGATCGCTTAACAACAGGTGACCCGCATGTTCGTTTGTCTCCTATATGATATTAAAAAAGACTATCGCGATTCTGTAGTGATTCTGGGTTGTTTGCATACGCCAGGGTTGATGATTTTTATGCTATCATCAGTAAGACAGTAGCATCCATCTTGAATAAAATTCACGATAGTTCCAATTACGTAATGGGAATAATGATAGACATGTACGATAGTCTTTTCCTGAAGCATTGGATATCGGTTTTTATATTCTTATGTGATGTCATGTGGTGTTTCTTCTTTATGCAATTTTAAATTAAAACATACATTAATAATTTATTTTAATCTTTCAACTTATTATTTAGTAATAATACTATATAATTTGTTTTTGTTTTGTAGACTCTTGTTACCGGATAGATAAATAAATAATAATAATGTAGTGCACTGATTTAGGTGAACTAATAAAATAGCTCAAATTATTGATGAAATGGCAAGTAGGTTGGTCTTGGATGTCTTGAAAGTCTAATACAATTTCCAAGTTACCGCTGGTTATCGTCAAATATTTTTTAGTATGGGAAGGGTTTTTTTTTTATTGTAGCTCGGCAAAGTGACTGCACTATGCTTGATGATAAGCACAGTACAATCCAAAAATAATAGCGACCACCGATTGACACACTGTCCATCGCCGGTCGCCACTATCATGCCGGCCTGTAATAAGATGGATATGCACAGGCTGATCCCGAAATGCCACGAGCAGGTGAGGTTGGCTTGGGTGTCTCAAGTCTTATGATGTTATTCGACACCCCTTACACCCCTAAAGGGGTGCCTGTACTATATTAATATTATTGCCAGGTGTGGATTAAAAAATCTGTCAGGTGCTAGAATAAGTAATTTCAGTTATAGACATTGGATTGTATTCAGTAATTTTAGGTTATTTACCAATTAATATTTACCGTTACAAATAATTCTCAAATGTAACCCAATTCATTAAGCCTAACGTGTATTACTATTTACTGCATTGCATTATCATTTTGAAATATGATTCAGCTTTATTCAGCGATTATGTTGTAAAATTGCTGTTGGTAATTTGGTGTAACACTAAATACCATGGCACTTACTTAAGACTACAAATAGAATTAGTATCTAATACTTACCATAAACCATAAAGAGACAGGAGACAAAGTATATTTGACGCCCATGAGAATGAAAATAACGTTGAAATGTATAAGAAAAACACTATATGTAAGTTTACTGGGAACAACCCATCCTCTCCACTCGAAGATGTTACGAAGAATTGCTGAAAAATACGATGATTTTGTTATAACGAGATCTGTCGCAAGAATAATATTTACTGCATTCTATGTTTATTCGATTGCAATTTTGCTATATATTGATGGCTAACTTTCTGATGAAATATAGAGTTGATATGTTTATTTTTATATCACCGTCCATAGACGGAAAAAAAGGACGGAGAAATGGAGGTGGGTGTACGCCGCTCTCACTGACAGAAAGAAATGCAACAATGCAAGCACTGTTACTTCATGTTGGTTTTCTATGAGAGGGTGGTACTGCCCTGGACGAGCTGACCCATTTATGCTGAAATCAGTAATAGCTTCAGCGTGGCTCTACGACCTATAATACAATTATGAACATAACCCCGGATTATATGACAATATAAGTAAAGGAGAGGCAAATAACTCTCTATGTGAAATATAATGCGATTAAATGAAATGGAAATAAATTTGAAATTTATAATGAAACTTTAGAAGTACAAACTAGAAAATAATCATTTATTTATTTGGAACGACAGTACATTTTAAATACAATAAAATATACATAAAAAATCTCTTCATCTCATAAAAGCTCATCAAATTGTGATGAAAATTGGTAAGTATAAATTTCAAATAGTCATGAAAATGATTGTAAGGATTAAAGCAATTACGTTTTTATTTATATGGCTATGGAATTTTGAGATTATTGATTAAGTTCTTCGTGAGACATAGATATTAATTTAAAATCTGTTTCGTGTGTCACACACACAATAGACTAAAAATAGGAAATAATTATTACTATATTGGTAATATTCTAAAACGAAATACAGATAAAACAATTTGATAACCTCATGGTTTCAAATGTTCTTTCAAATCATCTGGAAATTTCGGATCTTCTGGAGCTTATGATGTAAACTAATAATTGTGAATTTGAAATAACCATGAAAATACTTGTAAGGTTTAAAATGAAAGACGCATTGTCTATACTCAGCTTAGAAAGCCTGATACAAGATGAACTCGGTCCAGATGAGTCTTGATTGTAATACATCATAGAATATCTCTTATTTGGTATTTGTTATTGTATATGCAATACCCTTTGTATTGAGTAATTTTTAAAGTTCAAAACACACAATTAGTATTGAAATCTTTACTTCGATATTTCATAATCAGGCCGATGATCCCGAAGGCAGTTATGAGAGATAGTATTAATAGATTAGTCCCAGCGTACAGCATCCGAACAACAAGAGATGACCGTTCCTCTTCGTTGTAGAAGAAACTAGGTGAATAAATCACTCCAAGAATCCCTGGTATAACTAGCCATAAGAGAACTGTATACATCTTAAACAAAAATAAAACAATACACTTACAAAATTATCTATTTCTATAGGAAAGTATTCATTTTAATATGGTAATCATAGAACTAAAATAAACATTCAGAAATGAGACATATTAGGACGAATTTGAGAATTTATATATTAGCTAGATAGAACCTACCAGAAATCTTCTTAGGTTAATTTTTATTGCATTTAATTTTTAGGATGTATTCTACGAATTTTTCCACATCTTTAAAGATCTCGTTTTTGTTTAGGTATGTTTCCTATATAATTTGTTTTTATACCATGGAGCTTATTTTTAGTATAATATTTGATTTTTTTATTGTAGGGTGGGTTAGAATATGTGAAACTCACCTTGTTTTCAGGAATGACAACACCTTTGTTCTGCCACTTGCGTATAAGTATGGCTACGATCATTCCGATAGTGTAACTTGATAGATTGTTAACCCCGTTGATGTGGAGGTAGTAGAATGTATCGTTTTGAAATGATCGGAATACCCTGGTATTGATTATATTATTCGCATAAATACAAGAGTCAAAAACTATATAACAAACAGCAAACCTCTTAAAGGATGGTAATTCTATTTTGATCCTTATTTATTTATTTAACATATAGAATCATCAACAGTAACATAAAATAAAAAGCTAAAAACATACATAGAAATACTTAATTTATTAATAATTAATTATGTCACATTTACAGTTGACTATAGCATTTATGAATATAAAATACGATGCGGAAGACAATAAAAGTAAAAGAAACAATTATGAAAAAAGAATTAAGAAGAAAATAAAATAAAACAATTCGATAATGTATAACTTAAAATTAAGGAAAAAAATCCTGCAGTCATTAATTAAATAAAAAACTAATTTTAGATTTGAAATTAGATAGGGAATTATTAAATAAGTCTATGGTGTGATCGTTTTTAAAAAGTTCGTTATATTGTCGAGAAAGTCTGGGAATGATAGAGAAATGATATATAATATATATATATATTAATATTGAATAATTTGCGTAAGTGAAGCCTACAATTTAAAGTAATATATCATTAGTACATAGATGTTATTTTTTGAAGTTACTAAATTTTGGTACAGGAGTAACTATTAAAAGATGAAGATCCATCGATAACCATTATATTGTAAACTTATGGTTATGTAACTGATAACTACAATTTCTTAAGATATTAATAATATTCTGAAATGATCCATTAACTCAGCTGCACGAGCATACTATTAAGGTCTCGATCACATCGTTTCAACAGAGACGCAGGTCGAATAGAAGCACGGAAAAATACACAATTGAAAAAAGAACAATGCAGAAGAATACTTACTCGGGTGTCAAAACTGGCATGGCATCGAGATCGTGCAACCAAACATGAAAGGCAGGTAGGATTAGAGAGAAAACAAGAAGGAGTGCGAGCACCACCATGCGGCCTCTGGTCATCGTTGCAACAAGTACGACCAAACCTAAGAGGAATAACTGAGAATCTGCTGCGATTTGCCTAGAATATAACAAAATCCATGTTTATACGTACTTACAATAATATGAGATTGTCTGATTGATAAATAATTAATTGGAATACTGGTATGTAAATCTCTTTTTCCGTGCTGAGCCAAGGATAGCTCAATCATCATGCTCACAAAGATGCAAAATGGAGATATTATTATTAGTCGCCTAGTGGTCGAAATTTGACCATAATTCATTGATTTTTTAAGTTTGAACTTTACTAGGGTTCTTTTGTCAAAGGGTATACCTCTATAATTAAAGGTTTTCGTCATGGTTACCAATTAATTTGCCACTTTTTTTTAAATTAAATTATATAAACATGAAATAAAAAGTAAATCTATGTTTAGATAATAACTGAAATAACTTTGAAACCAAAAATAGGCGATTAAAAAGGTTTTAAAGCTTTCAAATTCTAAGTAAACACAACTTTATGAAAATAAGAAAAGCTATCCCAACTCATGACACAGTTTTCAACTTTTACTATTTCGTTATTTTCACAAAATAGACATTATTATTATTATGAGGAATATTGATATGCCATCCAGTATCATCATTTGGAAAAGTAAATACGCTACAGAGTCTAATGATGATTCCAAAACAGCAATATTTTTAATACTACCAATTACCCTATGAAAACGAATCCATTTTCGTTTAAAATTCATCGTCGACTGTACTAAATATAATTCCTACATCAGGTTGAGCTGCATCAATGTCACCGTGGAGATTTAAGTCATGGATTACTTTTTTTAAACAATTTAATATACTTGTAATGCATTTTATATAAAAAAATAGCTTTCTGCACTTCTCCTGCCGGCAGATACGATTTTTCACGCAGATAATAAAAAACATCTATGTTTTCAATTCATCATTTGATTCTATTGTGTACTCATTATTTTCCAAACGATGATACTGGGCATATCAATATTCCTCATAATGAATAAACTACGTTTAATTCATTACCACCCAGAAATATTACCCACTCAAGGTGTGGTGTAAAATTAATTGAAAATTGTGACCTGAGTTACAATAAATTTCTTTATTTTCGTAAAGTTATGTTTACTTACAATTTCAGAGCCTTACTATCTTATGCAACTACCTGTTTTTTGTTTCAAGCTTATAATCAATTTCTATTTTCATTTAGACAGATTATTATTTAATGTTAAACAAATGGCAAATAACTGAGTAGCCATGATGAAAACTTTTGATTATAGAAGTATCCCCTTTGACAAAAGAACCCTAATAAAGTTTAAACTTTAAATTATCAATGAGCTATGGTTGAATGTCGACCACTGGGCGCACACTAGTTAAATAAAACACGTAAAGTAAAATAGTTGTTTTAAAGGCTGTCGCGAATATTATTTCGATTGTTTCTTTTGCTTACCACGTATGAACTGCGCAGCGCTGGTTATCGGATAAAAAGTTATTGAAATAAAAAATATGGGACCACCAGTACTTTCGACAGCCTTGCACAACAGGGTTCGTCACATAGAAGTTCCAAAGTGGCCCCGAACCGAGGTGTCGAAGCCAAGTCATTGTGAATGCTATCACTATCGCCAACGCTGGAGTCAGTCTGAATCAGTTGAATGTTTGTAGTTATAAGAAACTGCACATGGAACTACCAGTAAGTAACATTATCAAGTAAAATATCAATACTAGATTTGCTTTTAATTCTACATTTAAGGTACTTTTCATATACTATATATGCAGTCTAGCGCCATAACGGTGTCTCAGGCTGTACTGAATCTCCAAGTTTCCTCCTTTATTATATTTTTTATTAATATGGGTATTTCTGCATTGTTTGAAAAAAAAAAATAGTCTTGTGTTTGACTTACCTCCACCAACGCAGGAATACATCCCTAGGGATTGTGATCCACGTGGTTCTTGATTTGAAGCTTTCGTTACGTGCTAAGAAGTTATATGTCATTAAAAGCCCAGATATGAGGGATAATATTTGTATAAGCATTGGTGCATTATACAGGAGACGGTAAACTGATGAGTTATAAGACTGAAAGTAAATAAATCAATACTAATATTATAAAGAGGTGCTCTAGGAGCGTGTTCTACCGTCTGTATCATGGCGAGTGTTTTGCAGAGTTGTTCAATTTAATCCCTTCTTCTCCTTTTCACAACCGAACCACGCGCGCTGGTCTACGGAGCCACAGTTTTACGGTAAACCCTATATGAGCACGAACTAAAAAGTTCGCAACATCCTATCTTTGCCGTACCGTGAAGCTGTGGAATAATCTCCCGGCTAGTGTGTTCCCTCCTTCCTAAAATATGGGGTCCCTCAAGCGTAACTTGAAGAGGCATTAACGCAGGCCGGCATGATGACGAGGGGAGGCTGCTGGTCGTCTACCCAGTAGCCTCTCTATAGTAGGGCGAAGCCTGGCGTTCACCCGCCAGGCTGCCGCAGGGGCAGTTTCAGGTCAGTGAGCACGCTCGATCCCTGGCTGCCCCTTCCATGCGGCGGACGGTACACCGTGGGGTTTTAGTCCGTGCGAATCGGACATAACCTACCCTCTCCCCCGGGAGGGTAGCGTATCCGTTAGGGATTTCCCCATGTTAATAAAAAAAAAAAAAGGCTGGCATGATAGCGACGACCGACGAAGGATGACGTATCTCTCGGCAGTCACCGTTGTTTTTGGATTGCACTGTGCTTACCATCAGGCACAGTGCAGGCACTTTGCCGTGCTATTATAAAAAAAAGAGGTAAAGTTTGTGAGTTTGTGACGTTGTTACGTAGTAGGGGGTAATCTCAGGAACTACTGGTCCGATTTGAAAAATTATTTCAGTGTTATATAGCTTATTCATCGAAAATGGTTATAGGTTATATATCATCACGCTAAGACCAGTAGAAGCGGAGCACAGATGAAAAATGTTTCAAAATCGGGATGTTTTTTTCCTTTTTCCACGCGAACGAAGTCGCGGGCGGAGGCTAGTAAAATAATAACAGTTCGTATTGATACAGATAAATCTATGCTGACTGGATTATGTTTAACATGCGCATATTTAAGAATGACCATTAACATCTACTTTTGATCTTTTGAATTGATATAATTTGTTTAGCGTTTGAGGATTAGCTAGCATGAGTATCATGATCTAGACCGTCAGTTTCGAAAGTGATCCAGATGGATCCCCAGGAGTATTATATTAAATGTATTCTTATTATGTATGTAAATGTTATCGTATTACATTTATACAATACGGTAATAGGTATTATACATGAATGTACTATGATAACAATAATAATTAATAGTGTAATAATTATATGTTTCAATAAATACAACACAAAATAATATACGTTTTTTTTTGCCTCACCCGATACGCTCAGGTGTGCCACAGGGCTCCATACTCGCACCCACGCTCTTCAATCTGTTCATCAGTGACCTACCTCGGTCTCGGGGAGTCGAGGTAGGTTGTTACGCTGACGATACCTTTATTTACACTTCCGGCTGGCGGTCGGACTTTCTTAGGAAGCGCATCGAAAAAGCCGTTCATACTCTCGGTGAATGGTTTCGTCGATGGCGCATAGAAGTTAATCCCGATAAGAGTGCCGCAATACTCTTCGATCCCACGAAACGTGTTAATAAATTTGAGCCCATCAGGCTATACGGAATCGATATCCCTTGGACCGAAGAGGTCAAATATCCCGGTGTCACATTGGATAAACATTTAAAGTTCAATTCACATGTAGACAAAGTGCGAAACAAAGCAGCTATGGTCTTGGGTCGCCTCCATCCGTTGCTTTGTCATAAGAGTAAGATGTCCCTCAGACATAAGCTCACTTTGTATAAGACGTGTATCCGTCCCGTGATGACATATAGCTGCCCCGTTTTTGCGCATATGTCCAAAGATAACTTTCATAAGCTGCAGGTTCTCCAAAATCGTGTTTTACGTAAAGTGACCGGTGCTCCGTGGTACATTCGGAGAGTCGATCTCCATAGAGACCTAGAGATCCCTTCTATCTGGGCGTACGTAAAATCACTTACGATTAGTTATTTTGAAAAAGCCGCGAATCATTCCAATCCGTTAGTGGTATCCGCCGCAAACTATGAACCCGTACCTAACGCTGCGCGTTATAAAAGA